>JAEAOA010000805.1:0-450000 GCA_016746295.1 Potamilus streckersoni | reverse complement strand
CAATAAAATGGCGCCTTCGTGAATTTGTTTTCACAAATATTGAATTAATATCTCACCGAATCCTATGCCAATCTACTTTTTCAATGGGAAACTATTAATTTTTTTTATAAATCCATTTCGCACTGCCCGTCATTTTCTCATACGAGTTAAAAGAAGATCTGACAGCTAAAACATAAGTAATAACTGGATAATATGAACAAAATATCGTCATGTGGATGAGAGATAACGTAAATAGTATGCCAGAAATGCAAACCTTGAATTAATATCAACGATTGTAACCGGTACATAGCGATGCATGTTAACATTTATTTGAAACAATTATTACCGACCAAATAAACTCGCATCCCTGGATATCCCTTTCAAGGTGGGTAATACATTGTTTACTAAACTGTGTATACGTCAGCATATATTCGTTAAAAAAGACAATGCACACCTTTTAATTCAACAGGCAAAATTCAGCTTCTGTAAAAGAATACATATACAATTTTCGGTGTGGAGTGGACTTTGATTTCTTTTAAGCTGAAATATATTCTTTTCTTTTAGTTTAAGATCATTTTTCCCGAATAATGTAGCGTATATAAGATGGTGTTATTTTGCTCTAAATAAGAGCAAAATATCTTTCCAACTATTGACAGAAATGAAGCAGGAAAGTGTCATGCCCCTGCTCAAAATATTGAATTTTTGGCCCCTAATATCACTGTGGCCCCTAATATAATTGTGGCCCCTAATATTATAGTGGCCTCTAATATTATTGCGTTTTATCCTAGGACTCATCGCGGTAGGCCTACATTCAAAACTTCCGGGTTAGAAAATGTTTCAAAGTACCCAACTCCAGAATGCTTACCATCAAATTAAACACTACCTGAACAGAACAATGGCAAGAGTTCTAATATCACTTAGGTACAAAGAAAAGGACAAAGTGTCAATATATGTGGATTAGACTTCATGTCGCTCTTATTGACTATAATGTTATTACGATTTTAAAAAATCCTTTTCACATCGCAAACTTTTGCAGATTTAGTTAATCCTCAACCTATCGTCTGCTGGGGCGATTCGGGCCTGAAAGAGGTAAGATATATATATATATATATATATATATATATATATATATATATATATATATATATATATATATATATATATATATATATATATATATAAAGCTGACGCAATTGTCTGCATATCGTCTACTAATATTTTACAGCCTGATTTGATGCCAGATTAGATAGAACCTGTAAGCATTTTATGTTCATTATTTCCGCTTCGACTAAGATAAAGCGGCCGCGTATAAACATATTTCTTCAAACACCTTTCATCACCTAAAAATTTTAATACCGCATTGTAGAAAATAAACCAAACATGATAACAAGCAATGTTTCAGTTAGCGGTACAAAAAGTTTTTTTGCCACGTCATATTTATTTCATTTTTAAACGAAATTCATGTTCTTCAAGATATTTTTGCCAGTTCCTCCATTAAAAGAGGACATTTCCTAGGTGTATGAAGTGCCGTGGGGAACAACAACCTTAGTATAAAGGCAGACAGAAGGACATTTGCTGAAATTTCTACATTGAAAAATATGCATTTAGTTTCTTATTGATTACTTTCGAAATATTGCAAGTAATTTACAAACGATTCTGCTGCCTTGACAACGTCATAGTAAGTGGGCCATGTGAATTCTGCACACTTGCGTGCCAAGTTTGTGCAAATTAGTAAAATATTTATGTCGGAACCATAACTCTTAACTTTATTTCAATTTTTCAGATATCAACACCCATACTCCACACACCCAAAACTGAAGACAAATACTATTTAAAAAACAAATCCAAGAGTGAGTCAGATTCCCAATCAGGTCCATGTTTCAAATTGTATACTCGTTAGGTTTTGTCTTTTATGTTAGAACATTGGAAAGTGAAACGAGCATTTCTCGCTCGGTATTGTATATCAGGGATCAAAACAAAAAGAGTACGTTTATCCAAATACACATTGCCAGTTAGAAATTCATGTAAGATGTCAAACAACAGAGGGCTTCAAATACATTTTGGATATTGCAAAGCACCTAGCTCATGATGACATATGTATACTGACAGTCCGATTCATGAGGTATTAGCTTAAATTAAATGCCACGTTGAATACTGTATTGACATTTCCTAGAGGGAATTCAAGAAATACCTCCACTGTCTAGTTCTTGTTGCCCTATCAAACATTTCCTTTAGATCTAACTAGGCTTTAAAATACTGAACTTTTTATTGTCCAACTATTCTCTCTCTCTCTCTCTCTCTCTCTCTCTCTCTCTCTCTCTCTCTCTCTCTCTCTCTCTCTCTCTCTCTCTCTCTCTCTCTCTCTCTCTCTCCAGATGTAACGTGTAGATCAGATAATCATCCTCTTCCTTCTGCATATTTATTTTAACTGAGTGCCTTTTATCTCGGAATCAAATGATGTTTGTGGTAAGTAACTGGACTTTAACGATCGTAGCAAATACTAAAACCATTTTAAAACGGTATGAAAAATTCCATGTAAAACGGTATGAAAGTATCATGTAAAACGGTATGATATTTCCATTTAATACTATCAGAATTTCCATTTAAAACGGTTTGAAAAGTTACAATTAAATTGGTTTGAGAATTTACATTTAAAACGGTATGAAAATTTCCATGTAAAGCGGTATAAAAAAATTCCATGTAAAACTGTTTGAAAATTTCCATTTAAAACTATTAAAATTTCCATTTAAATGGTATGAAAAGTTACATTTAAACCGGTATGAAAATTTACATTTAAAATTGTATGAAAATTTTTGTTTAAAACGGTAAAAAAATTTCCTTGTAAAGGGTGTGAAGATTTCCAGATAGAACTTTACGCTTGAAATAGCTTATTTTGACGTGATCAATAAGCGAAAATTGTGATTTCATTTGCAACAATTTGCAAATTTTCAATCTGTTCTAATACATTATTGATTTCAGATCCATCCCAATACTTGCTAGTCCATTTATCAAAAATATATGAATCATACATCAAGTTTCCATGTGCCAGTCACTTATCAAATACATCGTCTTCCCACATCAATTCTCCATGTACAAGTCCATTTATCAAACATATCATCTTCATACATCAAGTCTCCATGTGCCAGTCCATTTATCAAACATAACGTCTTCATACATCAAGTCTCCATGTACCAGTCAATTCATCAAACATATCGTCGTTATGCATCAAGTCTCCATGTGCCGGTCCATTTATCGAACATATCGTCTTCATACATGAGGTCTCCATGTGCCAGTCCATTTATCAAAGATATCGTCTTCCCGCATCAAGTCTCCATGTGCCAGTCCATTCATCAAACATATCGTCTTCATACATCAAGTCTCCATGTGCCGGTCCATCTATCAAACATATCGTCTTCATACATCAAGTCTCCATGTGCCAGTCCATTTATCAGACATATCGTCTTCATGCATCAGGTCTCCATGTTCCAGTCCATTTATCAAACATATCGTCTTCATACATCAAGTCTCCATGTGCCAGACCATTTATCAAACATATCGTCTTCATGCATCAAGTCTCCATGTGCCGGTCTGAATCAGACTTTGTTTTCCACATATTCTCTTATGTCATGATATATGATTGTATATTGATTCTATCAATTCTATATCTATGTCTATGATATACGGTTCCATATATCATATCTATGATGTATAGTTACATATTGATTCCAGATATTCTATGTCTACGAAATATGGTTCCATGTGTTATGTCTATGATCTATAGTTGCATATTGATTCTATAATTTCTATGTTTATAATGTATAGTTGTATATTAATTCCATATATTCTCTCCATGTCTATGATGTATTATCGTATATTAATTTCATATATTATATTCTATGATGTATAGTCGTATATTAATTTCATATATTCTATCAATGTCTACGATATATAGTTGTATATGATTTCTATATATTCTGTCTATGTATACAGTAGCTGTATATTGATTCCATATAATCTGTTTATGTATACGATGTATAAGTGTATATTAATTCAATATTATATATGTGTGTGTGTGTGTGTGTGTGTGTGTGTGTGTCTACGATGTATAGGTGAATATTGATTCAATATATTCTATGTCTACGATACATATAGTTGTAAATTAATTTCATATATTCTATCTATCTACGATATATTTGTGTATATTGATTCCATACATTATATCCATAACATATAAAGTTGCTAATATTCTAACTACGTCTATAGTATATAGTTGTATTTTAATTCCATATATTATATATTTGTCTATGAAGTATAGTTGTATATTTATCTACATCAAAATATGTAATTCAATCCATCCATCCTCTTACTGGGCAGATTTAATAATCTTTCTATAACCATACTGCCCACATCAATGTTTTCATTACTGAATGTAATATTAAGTCTGTATATTTCTTTAAATATTGCATTACATTCTATTTCTAATTTACATTGTACTAGTGGTCCAGAACACACAATAGCCATGTAGTCATAAACCAAAATGTCAATTAATGGCCGTTTAGTCGTAAATAAAAGGGTCATACTGTAGCACAGCCTACACCACAAAAGAGTCATTGCTATTGTGAAATTTACTAGTGGTCCTAACTTTAAACAGCCATGTAATTGTATATCTAATTCTCAATAGCTATGTAATTGTACATCTAACTCAAGAGCTATGTAATTGCATATTTAATTATCAATAGCCATGTAATTGTACATCTAACTCTCAACAGCCGTGTAATTTTACATCTAACTCTCAATAGCCATGCACTTGTGCATCTAACTTTCAATAGCCATGCACTTGTACATCTAACTCTAAATAGCCATGTAATTGTACATCTGACTCAATAACCATGCAATTGTACATCTAACTCCCAATATGCATGTAACTCTACTTCGATCAATAGCCATAATTGTACATCTAACTCTCAATAACTATGTAATTGTACATCTAACTCTCAATAGCTGTCATTGTACATTTAACTCAATAGCTATGTCACTGTACATCTAACTCAATTGCTATGTCATTGTACATCTAACTCAATAACCATGTAATTATACATCTAACTCTCAATAGCTATGTAATTTTACATCTAACTCTCAACAGCCATGCACTTGCGCATCTAACTCAAAATAGCCATCCACTTGTACATCTAACTCTCAATAGCCTTGTAATGACACATTTGACATAATAGTCATGCAAATGTACATCTAAATCTCAATAGACATGTATTTGTACATCTGACTCTCAACAGCCAAGTAATTGTACATCTAACTCTAAACTGCCATGTAATTGTACATCTAACTCTCAAAAGCCATGTCATTGTACATCTAACTCAATAGCATTGCAATTATACATCTAACTCTCAATAGGCAGGTAACTGTGCATCTAACTCAATAACCATGTAATTGTATATCTAACTCTCAATATACATGTAACTCTTCATAAAACTCTCAAACAGCCATGTAATTATACATCTAACTCTCAAAAGACATGTCATTGTACATCTAACTCAATAGCCATTTAACTGTACATCTAACTCTTAATAGTCATGTCATTGTACATCTAACTCAATAGACATGCACCTGCGCATCTAACACTCAATAGCCATGTACTTGTACATCTAACTCTCAATAGCCATGTACTTGTACATCTAACTCTCAATAGCCATGTAATTGTACATCTAACTCTCAATAGCCATGTAATTGTACATCTGACTCTCAATAACCATTTAATTGTACATCTAACACTCAATTGCCATGTACTTGTACATCTAACTCTCAATAGACATGCACCTGCGCATCTAACACTCAACAGCCATGTACTTGTACATCTAACTCTCAATAGCCATGTAATGGTACATCTAACTCTCAATAACCATTTAATTGTACATCTAACTCTCAATAGATATCATTGTACATCTAACTGAATAACCATGTAATCCTACATCTAACTCTCAAAAGCCATGTAATTGTACATCTAACTCAATAGACATGCACCTGCGCATCTAAGCCTCAACAGCCATGCATTTCTTATACATCTAACTCTCAATAGCCATGTCGTTGTACATCTGACTCTCAATAGCCATGTAATTGTACATCTAACTCTCAATAGCCATGTAATTGTACATCTGACTCTCAATAGCCATGTAATTGTACATCTAACTCAATAGACATGCACTTATGATTCAAGGGGAACATAAATAAGTGAAACCAATATTCCTGTTTTTAGTCTTTGAAATGCGCACTTGACTCTTACTAACGATTATCTATATTGCTATAGTATATGATAATGTGATTTAAACTATTTGTTAAAATTTATGTTTTCAGATAGCGTAATTGAACTTCAAATGTTTGCGTTAAGGACCAAAAACGCAAGTTAAGGACCAAAAACGCAAAATGTTACCTTCTAGTTCTGTTAGTTGTCAGGCAGTTCAGTTGGGTGCAAGGGGTATTTAATGGAGAGTTCAATTACACACATTATAGTCATCATGTGATCGACAAGTTTCTTCTAATTTGCTATCACGCGATTTTGTAATGAATACTCGAGATCTTGAAACGTTTGCACATTTTGCCCCTAATTACTTGCATTTATCGCTTGATCAAGAGACAATTAAAATACTTTACTTACATTTTTTTTTAAAAAAAACTTCTACTTCAATAAAATATGCAGTAATTAACACCATGTGGAAATTTAAATATTCGCGTTCTTTGTATTCATTTTTTGCTTGAATGTGATTTTATTCAGCTGATGGTAAGCATGAAAGACAGAAGCTCAACACATGACGATAAAAACAAAATACAGACAAAAAACGTGCGAATATCAAATCCCACCTGACAAGACTTGCTTCTTCAGTCATACACCATATCATGTATATACCCATATTGGTCACTGAATAATTAGATTAAGCAAAGTAAATAGATTTCCACAAAGTATTTTTTTCTGAATATTATTAAATTGGTGAAATTTTAAAAATATTTCCAACGTTATGTTTATTATACTTTTAGCTCATGATGTGCTGAAAATATTCAGTTGATTCTTTTTAAATACTGTGTACTATTATTTTATTTAACTTCAAAAGCTAATAACAGTATAAAAGTATTTATATAAAGTATTTAAAATTTTAATAAACATTTATATTAGGAATAAAACGTCTTCTTCGAGGGCAAAAGCTTTTGACTTGTTTATCAAGTGCAATCAAGAGGTTTCAATGATATTCCCAAAGTAGCAAAGCAAGTTTGGTGAAGCCGTCTTTCATTTGCTTTGGCATACACTGTACTTAATACTTCGTTCAGTAGGACTAATGTCTTAAACTTAATTTAATTTCTGGACGTTGTAAGTCTTAATCTTAAATTTAATTTCTGGACGTTGTAAGTATTGGACTTAAATTTAATTTCTGGATGTCGTAAGTATTAGACTTAAATATAATTTATTGACGTTGTAAGTCTTTAACTTAAATCTAATTTCTGGATATTGTCTTAGTTTTAAGTTAAACAGACCTTTTTCTAATCTAAATTTCGCTGTGTGCTTGCTAGTGTACTTCTACAGTATATGACTTCTGAAATTCGCCATGAATTTCAAATAATTTTCTTCATATACTATCGACTTGAACGATTTTGATGCCGATAAATTTCTCCATTTTCTTTTTCTGACTATAATGACACGATATTGAATAATATTAAAACATATTACCCTTTCGACAACTTCTGACAACAACCTTTCTGAAATATTTAAATTATGTTCTTTTGTGTGTCCAAACTATTTTAATGTCATTGTTCATTAAATTTATGTGTGTCTGATGAACACGTAATGCTGTTTAAATGTTTAATTGTCTAGAGTCTTGTGATTGTGTGCAGAACTGAAATTACAATGAAAATTAGCAATCGTGTTTATTTCGTGTTCAAAATAATCCACAAAGTTCTAGTGTTAACTCATTTTACCACCAGGCTAATACAATTCTATGGCATTGAAGGATTTGCAGCTAAAGTAAGTAAAGTGCGAACTAGAGAAAATTTGAATGGCGATTAAATTGCCAATAATCATGGCAAAAAACATTGTTGTTGTTGCTGTTGTTGTTGTGGTTGTTGCTATTGCTGTTGTTGTTCAATGATTGTTATTAAATGCTTTTTATGAAGACAGTAATAAAGACAAACAGAAAGAGTTATCTTGTTCGACTAGCCATCAGAAATTTTTCAAGGTACATATACTGGATTATTTTCTGTTTGCATATTTGACAAAATAGTACACCTTGTTTTACAACAAATAAATTAACGAGGTACTGACAAGAAAGTCAATATATAAATGTACCATCACTTCTTCCTTATGTAATAGATCTCATAGTGTAAGTACAACATCAAATGATACAAATATCAGAAGTTCCAGAGCGTACCAATTAAAACTAATTGCCTAGGATATTTTTTTTCCAAGCTGTAATTTCTTACGTACGACTAAATGATCTGCGATGAAGTTTGGTGATACAGTAGATGTTAAGATCAACAGCCAGATCTTTATTCAATTAAAAGTAGTAATCTCACTTAATCAACGAAAGCAATTAATCCTGATTATTTTAACTAACAATTACTTAAGCTGATTTTCAACTATAGTTGTAAGATAAGTGAAAGGACCTAAATTTGTAAAATGTTCATTTTCCAAGTAGAATTCCATGGTAAGTTGATGGACCTACATTTTTAAAATGTTTAATTTCCAAGTAGAATTCCAAGGTAAGTGGACGGACCTGTATTTTAATAATATTAGCCGTAAACATAAACGTGGTAGCAAAGAAATGCTAGATTTTGCATGTTAACATTCAATGCCATTGCCGAGCAAACTACGTTAATTGCGATAAACGTTCCGTTTGTCAGAAAAGAAATTCATTTCTTTCCCACGATTAACGTATTGTTTATGATCTCAATAAACGAGAACTTTTTATCTTGAAATAATTGTTTTTTCCCTGAGCGAGTCATAGTGCTTCATTGTGTGAGCCATTATATATCTTTACAAGAGATGCCATGATAAGCCATTCAGATGTATGTCTATCCCTATATCTTTCTGAAAGACAATATTCATCGCTATCCATGCTAATTTTCCACCTTGAGTGGAATAAGAAATTTGATGATTTAGAAGATATAGAAATTTAAATGTCCCTGATTGACTTGTGCTACAAATTATGTGTATAATTATTACTGGCACATAGGTCATTGACATCTCTCAAGTCACAAATAAATCACTCTAAAAAATAAAATTGACCTTGGTTTGCTGTCGGGTGTGCATCCTTGTGTAAATATGCGAGGTCTTGCAAAGAAAGAACTAGTTCTCTCAGTGCAAATATATATGTGATAATTATTTAAAGATTCTTTGATTTTCAGTGCAATTCTGCAAGTCTAGCTGTTAAAACGCAGCGGAATTAATATTTTAGTCTTAGAACACTGTATAACTATTTCATTGAAATCTCAATATGAATACGCTCCGTACTGATGGCTGCTCTGCGGCTTTGAGGCTTAGGGTTTTTATCACGATTGCTGCTCATCTGTTTTGGGGCTTTACACGATTTCAGCTCTGCCCTGCGGCTTTGGGGCTTTTTAGGATTTCAGCTCTACCCTGCGGCTTTGGGGCTCTTTACGATTTCAGCTCTGCCCTGCGGCTTTGGGGCTTTTTAGGATTTCAGCTCTGCCCTGCGGCTTTGAAGCTTATAACGACAATAGCTGCTCTAATGCTCTGGTGATTATTACTCCATGGTGCGTCGCTCCGCTTCTTCATAATTATGTTCTTTATATGCTAACTGAAATTTTGAATCCAGAAGTGTCTTAGATAAAATATTATTTTATAGCTCCTCAGATATCCTTAGAAACAAATACCATCCAAATATCTTCAGACCAATGTGTCACAAAATTATCACATAAAACTATTTCCTCATAATGCAACGAACAACATGGAGACAAAATTCCATTTCACGGTCCAAGCCATATAGACAGTTTAAACGTTGCTCAGAAATGCGATTGGCATAGTTTGTCAGATGATGGCCCAGCAATACTTTAAGTGTTAATATCTTCAGAGACTACAGGAGTAAAGTGCATTAACCAGGGATTCCGTAAAATAGAAATAAAGGTAGATTCGTTGAATAACTCGAACCCAAGCTATTCTGGTAAAGGTTACAAACGAACCCATCTCTGAACCGCTGAGTTTTCATCAAATATATGAAAACATTTATTTTAAATATGTGATTGTTATTGAAAGACTATCAAGAGATTTAATTCTGGTATAAACTGTTTGCCACAAAACTACTTTATGTCCAAGTTTCATTGTATTTAATCCAAGCTTGTTTTACTTTTCTTTTATACATGAATGGTGTGTGTGTGTGTGTGTGTGTGCGCGCGCTTGTGTGTGTGTGTATCGGTGTGTGCGCGCGCATTGGTTTGGTTGGTGGACATGCTAGAACTATTCTTACCATGTAGTTTTAAATTCATTTAGTTCAGCAATAATAAGATAGTAAATGTTATTGCTTTCAGGGATCAATATTTCCTGTCTAATGTCCATCTCACTGATTTGTTCTGTTCAAATATTATTATCGTGATCAAGAAATTAGTATAAAAGAACAACAATTATTAAACAAAATCAAAATCAGACTTCAGGATGACTATTGATTTTTTGCGCATTTATGTTGAAATATATGAATTCCACAATGCCATGATAATAAAGGTAATTCGACACAGGCCACTTTGCTAAGTACAACATCTATCATATTATTCAAATAAAAAGGCGTTAGTGGGAATTTTTAACCATGAATTAAACGGCAAACCTGTAATTGCTGTTGATCACGTGTGCTAAGAAATGTAATATTATACAAACTATGAGATATGATATGTATAGGTTTGTGTATTGAATCATCAAGACAACTGTGAAAAGTATTTGGATTTCTTCATGACATGTATTGAGGTTTATTCAGGACTTTACATTACAAGGACTCATGTCTAATTCTTAGGTTATTTTGGGATTTAATTCGCAATACCGTAATTTTTTTTCTCGTTTTCACTTTGTATTTTAGGGAAATATATTATTTGTTAAATGTTGAAAAGCTTGTTGTTTTTCACTCATTTCTGTTAATTATTTTAAGAGCATAGACTCGTAACAGAAAATTGTCCTTGAGGCACGAATTTCACTTAAATATACCAGAACTCTTTGTTGTTGAACTTTTGAATCTCTTTGTCTTGAAATTGTCTAAATCCCAAGTATTATTTCACATTTTAGAAATCTTTAGTGAAATCAAAAAGCTTTTTACAATTTCATCTAAATTGGAGATCTTTCTTACAGTTAGACTCCTTGAAGAAGAGTAATTGCTTCAGCTTATCAGTAAATATGATCTTTTTTAGGCTAAAACTTCTTTAACGAAGCAAGAAATAAAAATTATGTTGGTTTAATATTTGGTGGAAAAGAATGTTTTGGATAAATGTGCGCTGGATTTTATTATTATCAGACTCTGGCATAAAAATATACAAATTAAAATACAATATGGAAGTTGTGATGGCGGGATTTAAACATTGAAACCTTCTTCCCTCTTATTCGGGGTCGTTAACTAGGGAATGATCTCCCGCAATGCAATTGCCCAGTGTGGACCGATAGATGGAACGGTACAGATAGCTGAGCAAAGTATTGAAAGAAATAAAAACAACGAGCCCCCTTTGAAATAAATAAAAATTATGAAATTTTAATCAAGTAACATATAATTAAATACAAATCAATTCTCATACAACTGATTTACTAAATTACGTATATTAAATTAAAGCATAGCCAAAATTCACTTTCTAGTTCGATTGATGGTCAGTGATAAAATTTAATTACAGTGTACAACTTTCATCATGTATTCGAGTGTTGACTTTGAGTCCAATCCTAACACTTTGACAGCATCACCCGACACTTGTCCTCGCACGACTTGTTTCCCATGTCTACCCACGTACTTGGTCCTCTTCCGAACCTCCTTATTCTGACATCCTGTAAATTTCCCCTTTAACTCATTGGGTTACTTCCGTATTCCTCCTCCTTTCTCTCGTTTGGAGTACGAAATACGCAGTACGAAGTTGTCCCCTTAAATATATGTCTCACGCTAGACGAATACCACCACAAATCTGCATCTAAATATAAACTATATTTCTCGTGCTCAGATATACTTGGTTTACACTGCACAATTCTGACCTAATGTGACTTTAATCGATACTCCGCACAAATTCTATATTTCTGCATGCTTACCGTAAAGTTGTTACACATGATCTAAGCTCAAGTTCATTCAAATTCACTGCAATTCCTAAATTCCCACGTGCCTTCTACAGACAAATGTGGCCGTGTACGCAAGCATACATTACAACAGGACTTATTTACATTTGGCTATTCAATGTAGTTTAATGCTCAAATATTGATGGCATAATATCCACTGAATCTAACTGTCTTAAAGTAGCTTGCGTGAGCAATTAAATATTGCGAACTCGTATATAAATATACTTATCATTAACTCGCAAGAGTAGATATCCTACACAGAGAATTAAAATATATCCTAAGAAATATGACGCATACGTATATTAGGGTCAATTCATGAAATCCCTTCGCAATTCTACATGTCGAATATTTAATTAATTCACTCAATGAGTTGATAATTGAAAAATCAAGAATTAACTGATAGAACTAACATATCACATTAGTCGTACGAAATGAATACACGAATACATGCGTGAATCATAATATATCATATATGCAAACAATCAACCAAATGAAATAGTATATCAAAATTTGGAAACTGAAATTGCGTACCATACTGCAGATTTTTATTTATAACAAACAGTTCTAGCCTTTACCATGTCTCCATTTTATAGGACAACTCTCCCGCCCTTCTTTGGTAATTTCTCGAAGACACTACTTCATTAACGAGGGCCTGCGAAGTCGACTTAGTCTTCTTTCAAGAAAAGTAGTAATAAAGGATTGTTCAAGAGATAGTTTCCTAAATTGTTTCTCAAAGTGCATTCCTTTAAGTTTCCCTAGCCAATCAGAAATAATTGTTCATATAATTTTCCCTCCAAATCAAGGGTCGGTCATCGGTTCACCAGCCTAAAACATGAGACAATTAGCTTCCTTTGAAAAATCAATTATTTGACGAGAGCCCCTTTTGAACTGTTACGGGCCAGAATATTATTAAGCCTACGCACTGTACCATAAAAAATGACTGAGTCAGTTTCAACTGAAGCTTTATCTATGTCCTTTTATGTTTAGAGATGAAAGAAATAAACATTGAACTTTATCCAGACCTTTCTGCTTCGATTATGTTAACTTGAAAGCACAATTTATTTGACCTTAGGTTTCAACCAGTTAAAAAGTTCGACATATCACAGAATTATAGTTAAGAAGAAAGAAAGAAGAAGAAAACCAAATGCAATTAGAAAAAAATGAAAGACAAACGCAAATGCAATGAGAGAGAGAGAGAGAGAGAGAGAGAGAGAGAGAGAGAGAGAGAGAGAGAGAGAGAGAGAGAGAGAGAGAGAGGATGCAGTTGGAGAAAGAGGAAAGGGAGGGAGAAAAAAAGTACAAATGAAATTGGAAAGAGATGGAGAGAGACAAAGCCAGGTACAGAAAGAAGAAAACTAAAACAAATGCTATTGGATAAAGAGAAAAGAGAGACAAACGCAAATGCAATCGTAAATGAAAATGCAATCGCAAAGATAAAAGGAAGAAAGAAAATATTAGTTACGATTAAGAGAATGAGAGCTGGCAAGTGAAATGCACATCCACACTTTACATACAAATCATACAAATTAAAATTTCAATGTTAGTAAGAATATTAGGCTAGTACTCACGACAGAAAGAAATAGATAAAAATTTCCATCATTTTGAAAACAAAATTGCTGAAAATTAAAAATAGCCAAGAGAGCAATGAACTCTATTATTACAAAGTAAACCCTTTGTCAAATCTCAATATATGTGTGCTTCCCTGTCAGTACAGCAAAGTGCTGGCTATGATCTAGTTAAGGAATGCATATTAATGGGTTACGAGTTACTTCCTGACGCTTATCGGCAAAACTTCAAGAACTATTGAAAAGAAAGTCAACAAACTTGTGATGAATTTGAAAGAAAAAAGAGCAATTATTTAACATGTGTTGCTTAGCCAAACATATTGATCAAGACTGTACGAAAATCTTAGACAACTATTATTACTTTAAGAGTTCAAGACTGACGTAAAGAAGTGTCTTGACTGGCTTATAAAATTTATTTGGTTAGCAAGTCTTCCATTTAGAAGTATTTCAGCTTAATACAAGCCCTTCCAAATTTCAATCTTGCGCAACTTTTAAAAATGGGATTCCTACGAGAAAATGGAGACCTCCCGAGGTAGCTGCTGGTGATAATGGGTCAGTGAGCTATCAAATTATTGTTCCAAACTTTTACAGACAGGAAATTCCTAGTGTGACCCATGAAACTTCATTGGCTGGTCATTTAGGGATTAATCAGACTTATCACAAGATCTTGAATCACTTATATTGACCGAAAAGAAAACGTTATGTTTGTATATTTGTAGATCTTTTCACACTTGTCAAATGGTAGGAAAACCAAATCAAAAGATACGTAAGGCTCGTCTGCAGCCTATTTCTGCATATGAGGAACCAATTAGCAGCATAATGGTAGATTGTGTCGGGTCCTTTACCCAGGATAAAGTCAGGTAACCCATTCTTGCTAAACATAACGTGTGCATCAACAAGTTCCTAGAGGCAATACCTTTGAGGAATACTAAAACTAAAATTAATAGTAAAAGCTTTGATAAAGTTTTGTTTAGTAAATTTGGTCTTTCCAAATCTGTTCAAATTAATCAAGTCCCAAATTTTATGTTTGGAATTTTCCAGGCAATTATGCTTGAAATTGGCATCCAGGAATTCAAATCAAAATTTAAAATAAGGTACAACATGGCTAGAATGGAGAGAAATGTCCAGTTTGGTGATGGAGTTCTGCTTCTCTTGCTCATTCTACAAACTTTTCTTCAGATTAGGTATCATGGATCTTACAATGTTAGGAGGAAATGATTTTAATGACTTGAAATTACAAGGACTTGTGCATCTAGTTCTTGGATTTTTTTTGGGATTTAATTCGCAACACCGAAAGTTCCTTTTTTCTCATTTTCACTCTGTGTTCTTGTTAATAAATTTGTGTTAAATTTTACAAAGTTTGTGTCTTTCACTCATTTTTGTTATTTATTTTAAGAGCATATACTCGCAAATCCACCTTTCTTCAGTTTTCATTGCATTAATTTTAGAAATTTGAATCTATTTGTACCATTCGCATGACTCTAAAACGACAAACGACACCACCCTCGATACAACACTCAAGCCATTATACCACAATCACGCCTAGCTCATACCACACGAGATACTACTATCATCCCACATTCAATATCACAATCATACAATCCTCATTCCAAACTCATTGCCACACTCATGCCTCATTCAATACTACAATCATGCAATCCTCATTCCGAACTCATTGCCACACCCATACCACATTCAATACCACAATCATACAATCCTCATTCCACACCCATTGCCACACTCATGCCACATTCGAAACCACAATCATACAATCCGCATTCCACACTCATTGCCACACACATGCCACATTCAATACCAAAATCATACAATCCTCATACCATGCTCATTGCCACACTCATGCCACATTCAATACCAAAATCATATAATACTCATTCCACACTCATCCCACATTCAATACCACAATCATACAATACTCATTCACCACTCATTCCCACACTCATGCCACGTTCAATAACACAATCATACAATACTCATTCCACGTTCTTTGCCACACTCATACTACATTCAATACCACAATCACACAATTTTCATTCCACACTCATTGCCACACTCATGCCACATTCAATACCACAATCATGCAATACTCATTCCAAACTCATTGCCACGCTAATGCCACATTCAATACCACAATCATACAATACTCATTCCACGCTCATTGCCACACTCATGCCACATTCAATATCACAATCATACAATCCTCATTCCACACTCATTGCCACACTCATACTACATTCAATACCACAATCACACAATCCTCATTCCACATTTATTGCCACACTCATGTCACATTCAATACCAAAATCATACAATCCTCATTCCACACTCATTGCCACACTCATGCCACATCCAATACTACAATCATACAACCCTCATTCCACACTCATTGCCACACTCATGCCACATTCAATACCACAATCATACAATACGCATTCCACGCTCATTGCCACACTCATACTACATTCAATACCACAATCACAAAATCCTCATTCCACACTCATTGCCACACTCATGTCACATTCAATGCCACAATCATACAATACTCATTCCACGCTCATTGCGACAATCATGCCACATTCAACACCACAATCATACAATACTCATTCCACGCTCATTGCCACACTCATACTACATTCATTATCACAATCATACAATCCTCATTCCATGCTCATTGCCACACTCATTCCACATTCAATACCAAAAAAATACAATACTCATTCCACGCTTAATGCACACTCATACTACATTCAACATCAGAATCATACAATCCGCATTCCACACTCATTGCCACACTCATACTACATTCAATACCACAATCACACAATCCTCATCCCGCACTCATTGCCACACTCATGCCACACTCAATACCACAATCATACAATCCGCATTCCACACTCATTACCACACTCTGAATACATTCAATACCAGAATAATACAATACTCATGCCACGCTCATTGTCACAATCATGCTACATTCAATACCACAATCATACAATCCGCATTCCACACTCATGTCACATTCAATACCACAATCATACAATACTCATTCCACACTCATTGCCACACTCATACCACATTCAATACCATAATCATACAATACTCATTCCACACTCATTGCCACACGCATGTCACATTCAATACCACAATGATACAATACTCATTCCACTGTCATTGTCACAGTCATGCCACATTCAATATCAGAATCATACAATCCGCATTCCACACTCATTGCTACACTCATGTCACATTCAATACCACAATCATACAATACTCATTCCACTGTCATTGTCACACTCATGCCACATTCAATATCACAATCATACAATCCGCATTCCACACTCATTGCGACAATCATGCCACATTCAATACCGCAATCATACAATAATCATTCCACACTCATTGCCACACTCATGCCACATTCAATACCACAATCATACAATACTCATTCCACGCTCATTGCCACACTCATACTCCATTCAATATCACAATCACACAATCATCATTCCACAATCATTGCCACACTCATACCACATTCAATACCACAATCATACCATCCTCATCTCACACTATTTGCCACACTCTTGCCACAAAAAATACCACAATCATTCAATACTCATTCCACGGTCATTGCCACACTCATGCCACATTCAATATCACAATCATACAATCCGCATTCCACATTCATTGCCACACTAATACTACATTCAATATCACAATCACACAATCCTCATTCCGCACTCATTGCCACACTCATGCCACATTCAATACCACAATCATACAATCCTCATTCCACACTCATTGCCACACTCATGCCACATTCGAAACCACAATCATACCATTCTCCTACGCATTACCACTCTCATGTCGCATACAAAAACAAAATCAAACCAAGCTCGTTACCACAATCATACCATTCCCATACCACACTCATTACCTTGCTCAAATCACATTTAATACCACAATCATATATTACTCAATACCACAATCATACCACACTCAATATCACAACCATACCATGTTGATACCACATGATTTCCACTCTGATATCACATTCATTACCTTTTTCGCACTAAACTAGATACTTCTTTGATTGTTTTATGTTAAGACTTGTTTAACATAATCGTAGGAATTAAGGTAAACTAGCTGGAAAAAATTAAAATGCATAGGTATCAAATAAATGACTTTATCGTGTGTCTTTTTTTTTTTTTTTGTTTGTTTGCTGACAAGATTATGCATCGGTAAGTTTTAATTGTTCGTATTGACAGCAGAACTTGCCGACAGTCAGAATTGTAGCTCAGCTGTTTTTACCGGAAGAAAAAATATATACGTTTTAAAATATTCAATTTGTATTTTTTGGCTTATCAAATCCACCAATAAAGTTTTAGCTCTGAAGCTGTGATTCTCTGCAAATCGCGTTTACAATTTAATGTTATACTTGTTTAGAAAACGACCGAATAGCAATCTATAACGAATTCTTTCAAGGTCTGTATTAGTTTGTCTGTCTAACTCACATTGACATTGGAACCATTATTCCAACGATTCATCAAGAACTCTGCTTAAACGTATGGAGACAAGTCATGTATTTAATGTACTTTTATCCTTACATATCACGATTATTTAACTCACGGATATGAGCTAATTTTGGAAAGCTATTCCTGTTTTATAAAAGCCATATAGATTGCCTATTGCGATAATAATTTTTTTTATAATTTTTTCTTCATGCGTACAGTGCGCTGCTTTGTTAACAGACTGCCATTAAAATGATATATTTGATTTTCGGAAATACAAGAAACCCATTGATGAAAGGTGATGTGAGATATATAATTATTTATGTACGAAGCACTGTATAATTTCAAAAACACATTTTAAAAAAAAAAATTGCCAAATGTTTTAATGCATCCAGCACATGAAAGTACTGGGAAAGGACGGAATCGAAATTCATTTTGGTGCGCCAATTGTAGAGTGGAATTTGACACTCATTTCATCGCTAAAATATTCAGATTATTTTCATGATTTCTTATTTAATTATTTCGTCTTAAAAGAATATTTTATTGCTAGACAGGATAATTTTGTTTGCCTAGGTAAATGAAGACTGGCTAAGACATTTATCATACAATTTGTAAGATGTTTGCTTTGTACCACAGTAAAAGCTCTCTCTCTCTCTCACACACACACACACACACACACACACACACACACACACACACACACAAATGATACGAGTTGTGTTCTAAAGTAAAAATGATCAAATCGTTTCTTAACCATTGCCTCTGTTTTAATTTCAAGGTAAAGAGTACTCGTGACAATTGAATGAAATTTCTCTTGCCTTATAACATTTTTAATGGAAAAAAAATCAGAAATTATTGGAAAATTTTGTTCTTTCTTTTGCTAAATAAAAGATTTGAGAGCACCGAGATTAAGGTTCTGTTCTGCTAGGTTGAGGTTTCTCTCCCAATTGTTGTGGATGTATTTCCAAGATATGATTGCTGATGTTAAATAAAAGACTAGAAAGACAAAGAGGAAGTCAATGACTACTTCTAAATGATATTTAATGTTAATATAATATGTAATTTTTATTTAAAAATTAGAAAGTGTACTTTAGAAAACACTAAAAAAATCTTTATTTTTTTTAAATTTCTTTTATTAAAAATGACTCTTAAAAGGAATGTGAAAAATGTTGTAACCATTGCTAAGCTGCTAAGGAGTGATCTATAGTTCGAAATCGAACTTATGTCAGATATGGAGGTAGCACAGGATTTATGTCTAATGAAAATGGGCAACAGGTTCTCTCACCCTACTCATCTCACAATATGTATCAGGTCATCTTCATTCA
Organism: Potamilus streckersoni; assembly: GCA_016746295.1. NCBI lineage: Eukaryota > Metazoa > Mollusca > Bivalvia > Unionida > Unionidae > Potamilus > Potamilus streckersoni. Next base: position 430,304 of record JAEAOA010000805.1, on the reverse strand, counting down.
ATGATTTATTACCAAAGATCGACCATGTCTCAAGAAGGAAAATGGACCTAATCTAAAAATAAATCAGTAGATAAGCATAGCACATTATTAAGAGCAGATAATTGAAGAGCCGTAAATACGCTTCCCTTTTATATTATAATAAAGACACTACCCGGTCGAGGGCGTGATAAAGACACTACCCGGAGGAGGGCATTATAAAAACACTACCAGGAGGAGGGCTTTACACCAAACACTTTAAGTGAAGATTCTTAAAAATTAAAACAGAAAACTCACTTTATTTCATATATAATTATAGGTCTATTTGAACTATACACATCGATTACAAGCATATTCCAGGGCCGCGAGTGGCCTAGTGGTCTAAAGTGCTCACCGTTACAGCTCATTGCCATATCATAATTCTGTCTGAGTGGATTTGAGTCGCCGGTTATTCCAGTGTAAGCATCTCGAGGAGCTGGCTTTTCCCCTAGTTCTTTCTCCACTATTAATACTGGCCGCCATGTACAGCCTATCTTGTGCTGAAAAATACAATACAACAACAGGCATATACCCTTTAAAGTCAAAGAACCAATTTGTAATATACAGCTGCACTTTGTTCGTAGTGATATTCTACAGCCATGTTATCGAAATAAACCAATCCTCTTTTTTACCATACTGTTGATCTACTGCATTTAAAATATACATTAATGGACTGCATGCAAAAATATGACAAGCGTAGGACGAAACTACGAATTAATTTAATTTACCAATCCTGACTAAAATTACAAATCCTGACCAATCCTGACTAACATTACCAATCCTGACTAAAAGAAACATATGCCATCCTGACCAACCCTGACTAACATTACCAATCCTGACTAAAACATATGCCATCATTGTAGCTTACTATTCCCCATCCACATTAAATAAATACAATTCAAAAAGTACTCCATCCACAATAAATACATACAAATCAAAGAGTACTCCACCCACACTGAAAAAATACAAATCAAAGAGTACTCCATCCCCTTTGAATAAATACAATTCAAAAAGTACTCCATCCACACTGAATACATACAAAACAAAGAGTACTCCATCCACATTGAATAAATGCAAATCAAAGAGTACTCCATCCACATTGAATAAATATAAGTGAAACAGAATTACAACCACATTGAATAAATACAAATCAAATATTACTCCATACATAAACCAAGTAATGAACACTTCTAAACACTTATGAAAGGAGATTTAAAAATGCACAAATGTGAAGAATGTCAGCGTGATATATATATATATATATATATATATATATATATATATATATATATATATATATATATATATATATATATATATATATATACATATATACATACATACTTATATAGATATATATATATATAAATACATACTTATATATATATATATATATACTATATATATATATATATATATATATATATATATATATATATATATATATATATATATAGAAACCTCAAAAATAATGCCAATACTATAGTAGAGAATACCATACAAATATAAAATTGACATCAATAATGAATTTTCATATTCGTTTTAATACAAAAGTTATAAACATGACCAACGGAAGAAGTTTCAAATAAAAGCAATGAAAAGAATGCTCTTGATTTCATGTTGTTTTGCTCAGTAAAATACTAAACAAATAACTCCAGTGAATTTGAACTATTCCGATATCATTTTTTTCAAGGCTGTAAAATGGCTCTTAATTTCAATAGTCACTCACCCATTTACCTTAACTCACATCCCCAAAGCATATTAAAATGCAAATCTCCATAGACTCGTCCAGCAATTTAGGAAGGTATGGCTTGATAGAGAGTCCCGGTGTTCTCCTCTGGATTTTTTTTTTATTAGCGGTTGTTTTAAGACATTAATATCATTCAAAGGAAAAAGAGCTAAGTGCATATTGCAAGGACATACTTCGGCAATCTACTCGATACGTAGCTGGCACTCAGGGTCTACCTTCTCTATTTTCCCACCGTTCGTAAGTTTCATAAGCTGTCATAGACTAAAATACTGTCAATTATCTTGATATCTGAATGATCAGTTCTCTTAGTTGTGAGAAATAGTAATGAACTGGTATTAAATAGCACATATGAAAAACACTAGCTTTTTCATTGTTAAATAATTTTAGAGATTACAAGTTCTGTTTCTTATAATTCTTTATTTACTATATGCATAAAATCAGGAAAATTTGTTTAGATCCTAATAGAAAACAAGACTTCATGCAAAAATAAACGGTTTCGATAACTATAAAGAGTTTTGTACATTAATTTGTTTCCTGCATAATGCCTCGCTGTGTTTCCGTTTCATGTTCCAATCAACGATTCAGAGATTGCTGAAGAGTACCTAGGAGTATGTTGTTCAGATGAAAATCGATTGTGACTTGGCAAAACACTGTGGTTTATTATTCTCTCGTACAACGCTGCTAATACATTTGTGTTATAGTCCTACTGCTCTTGATAAGAGTGAATCCATTTTTGTCAGGATGTAGTGTAAATGCTGATGTCACATGTCGTCACACAAAAATACTAATGCGTTGTGGCTTTCGTTATGAGCGTAATGCAGAAGCTGTATTGCCAATTTTATTTTTTTCCTAACAAGATTGGACACAACGGAATACATATGCCTCCATTGTTCTTCGTTAGATGCCATATTTTAAACTTCTTGTGTAATTAAATCCCTGGTATATATTGTTCACTAAATGGATTATCTAACAATAAGAGAGTATGTCTTAGTGTGGATATTATGATGATTCCGACCTTGAAAATGCATCTGGACGTATTTTCTATTTTTAACAAGAACGCTAAATATATAACGTGGTCACTTCTAAATAACCGTTACCTAATTTATTCAATTGATGTCAGTGTAGAAAATGTTGCACAAGGAAGGAGTTCATTTTTAAAAACAGCTACCAGATGTAATATTGATACTAAAATGAATAAATATTATGAACATATTAAAATGCGGTTTCACGTGTATTATTTTATTGATTAATAATAATTAAATTTACAATGACACCTTGTAATTCTCTTTTTGACATGAAGAAAGTTTAAGTTTCAACGAGCTATAATGCATCTTTATGATTCAGAACTCACTACAATTACTGTGTTCAGTAAACTGATGACTGGGACTAGTGTTACGACCCTGGAGTTGAAGTGCGTTAAAGAATCAATTTTGTATAAATCTTTTTATTTAATTTTATTTCATTATATCGTCTAACATGTTTTTGATAAGTTTACTTGAGTCGTAGATGTATTTTATGTTGGCACGTGCAGTGTATGATAACAAAAATTTATTGTTCAAAAGTATTGGGAAATTGCATGCTTCCTCGTGAACGTGCAGTTCAGGCTACGCATTAGCCTTCCCATATATGCTTTGAGATTTTGTGATTCATACACAGTCACATACAGACTGACCTGTTCGAGAGACAACAGTCACGGACAGACTGTCGTAGTCGAGTCTGTTAAACAATTTCTAATTTGTTGTGCCAGAAGTAGAACTTGTCATTATGTCTACGTGAAATAACATGACGTGTTAAAGGAACTACTTTTCACTTCGTCTTTATAATTTTTCTAGAGAACAACATTATGTATTTGGACATTTTCTTGCTAATATTGGAACTGGACAACACATTCATTGTTTATTATGAAAATTCTGGAATTTGCTGTTAGCCTTCGTCTGACGTGGTCAACCGCCATTTTGGACCGGAACATCATATTTTCAAACTGTATTTAGAACTCTTTTCAGAATTTATATTTTTTTTTTAATTTTGAACAAAATTTGGGTCATTACTGTAAACCGTACGTCTCGTTTTAAATAATTTACATTATTTTGGTGTTCTATCATTGTTAAAATTTATAAAGCTTGTTGTGTGCACTTTTTTTCTTTTTGTTACATAGAACGAGCCGTCACGTAACACTAGTAACAATTACTGTGTTTAGTACAATGATGTCTGGGACTAGTAAATCAAGAAACTTATTGTGTTCAGTAAAATGATGACTGGGACTAGTAAATCAAGAAACTTATTGTGTTAAGTAAAATAATGACTGGGACTAGTAACTAACGACAATTACTGTTTAGTAAAATGATGACTGGGACTAGTAAATCAAGAAACTTATTGTGTTCAGTAAAATAATGACTGGGACTAGTAACTCACGATAATTACTGTGTTCAGTACAATGATGTCTAGGACAAGTAACTAACGACAATTATTGTGTTTAGTAAAATGACTGGGACTAGTAACTCACGATAATTACTGTGTTCAGTACAATGATATCTAGGACAAGTAACTAACGACAATTATTGTGTTTAGTAAAATGACTGGGACTAGTAACTCACGATAATTACTGTGTTCAGTACAATGATGTCTAGGACAAGTAACTAACGACAATTATTGTGTTTAGTAAAATGACTGGGACTAGTAACTCACGATAATTACTGTGTTCAGTATAATGATGTCTAGGACAAGTAACTAACGACAATTATTGTGTTTAGTAAAATGACTGGGACTAGTAACTCACGATAATTACTGTGTTCAGTACAATGATGTCTAGGACAAGTAACTAACGACAATTATTGTGTTTAGTAAAATGACTGGGACTAGAAATTCACGATAATTACTGTGTTTAGTAAAATGACTGGGACTAGTGACTCGATAATTACTGTGTTCAGTAAAATGATGACTCGGACTAGTAACTCACAATTACTGTGAGGAAAATGATGACTGGGTCTAGTAACTCACGACAATTACTGTGTTCAGTAAAATGATGACTGGGACTATTAACTACAACATTTACTGTGTTCAGTAAAATGACGACCTGGAATAGTAACTCGCGACAATTACTGTGTTCATTAAAATGACTGGGACTAATAACTCATTCATTTGACAAGGATTTATAAGCAGAGGTTCACCAATCCAAATACCTAAAAATAAGTTGATCTATCAATTAACATCTATGTGATACACATAATATTGACGAAATAAACCAAAGTATAAATGTTAAGAGGTAAAAACGATACAACGGAAACAGGTGCATTCAAAACTAAAATATATAACACGCAATCATATTATTTACAATCGATAGTTTGAACCGAAATCAACATAATATAGAAATTCATTATTGAAATTGGAATGTTTTTAAATCACTAAAAGAGAAAATCTGTTAAATACAAAAAGTAATTTGATGGGGAAAAATATGACAGTAAATCTGTTGGTATTAAATTAATTTGAATATGAGACGAAACATGGACGATAAACTCTACAGACCAACAACTAATGAAAGCATGGTAGGAAGCTTACTGGTCTGAAAATCCACCCCGCAATGATGAGTTTACCTGTGCCCCATCACCGTCTTGATGAAGACAAGTTGCGTATAATGAGAGAGAGAGAGCTTCATGTTAATATGCAATTAAACTAGAAAATCAAGCGTATAAACACGTTTTTATTAACATAGATGTCGACGATTAGAGTTTGTAGCCAAATATATTGACTGTTACATTTGATTAGAAGACGACAAACGTGCAGATTTTGCCATTAAAATTTGAACGCTTTTATTTCACAGCGTTTTTAAATGCATTTAATATATAAGTGTAAATCCGAATATATTAATTGAAAGATATTTCATTAATAGCATTGAAAACAAAAGGAGAAAAAAAGACAAGTTTGCAGTATCAACAGTGATACGCATTTTTCCTTCTCTAACCAGAAGATATTGTTAAACTTGAAAGGTCAATATAACCTAAACTTCTCAATTTCTAATAATTCTGATGAAGAAATAATATACCTAAATATAATTTTATATTTTGTACTGCGTACACAGAGTAAAACGTCAAACTCATTGCAAGCAGGATAGCTGTCATACAGAATCAATTATCTCAAATGATATAACATTGCATTACATGCACCCGAAACAAAATTAGACCTGAACTAACTTTACAAATTTGTTATTCACTTTCTTGTTTCTTCCCTAATATTTTTGTCGTGCTGTTTGTGTTTATTATAGTCTGGACTACCATTTTTCACTACCTCGGTATACATTACAAGGTTTCATCCAAGTTTAAACCAGTCCATTGGGTTTTTGATTCCATTGATTTCCATTATGTTAATACCAAAAACAGTCAATACCAGCTGCATAGTTTAATTTCACATTAAGATTTGACATTAATGTTTTTGCCCGAGTTGTAATCTCTCTCCTAAAATAAATAACTCCATGAATACTGTAACAGTGTCTGAAACTATCGTAATTGCCTGTTTAATTTTAGTCCGGTTTCCATCTTTATGCACCTAAGATGAACATTCCCACAACTAATTGGTACTTCTGTTAGCAACTGGGATGTTGGGATTGCAGCTTCAGATGTCATTTAGAACGAAATGACACTTCAAGTGGATACTTTTTGCTTGGTACATTGTCATTGGCATCATGAAGAAGCCAGATTGATCCATCCAAGAATAAGCCAAAAGGATATCAGTCCATGGACATGCCAAAAAGATATCGATCTATAGACATGCAAAAAGAATATAGATCCAGGAATAAACCAAAAGGATATCAACACGTGAACAAGCCAAAATGATATCCGTCCATGAAAATGCAAAAGGATTTCCATCTATAAAAATTGCCTTAATTTTCAACAATTTCCAACTTTTCAAAATTCTTTCATATTGTGAATGATTTCAGGTTTATGCCAAACTTTACCATTTTCATCAGACTTTTATAGCTCTTTTGGAATCGTCTTGTGCTGCTCCAAATCAAGGCTTGTTTCTTTCATATTATAATCCAAATCTATTGCCATTACCTCATTAAAAAGTGTTGAATTTAATACATTGTAGCTAAGTGCCATTTGTTATGTATATTTAATTTTATTATTAGTTTGTTAGTTTTAAATTTAATTATATTACATAATGTGGTAATGTAACTTTGTTTACTGGATTTGATATTGTCTAGAATTTGTGTTCCGTTGTTTGACCAGACTGATTTTATATTATTTCATTGACATAAACAAGAAATACTAGTAACATTGTATAGTTGTTGACCTTTTTCCGAGATCAGTGACAGTTTTGGTAAACAACTTATCATTTTTTAAAATCTCTCACATTAATAATTAAGCTGAATTAAGGTCCTACCTTGACCAAGTGACAAAAGCATAATACCCTTCTATTGTTTCCCCCTGAAGAATGAACTTTTAACCCTCATCAGTGCGTTAGCGCATAACTTGATTTTGATAGTTGTCAGTCGGGCTCCAGCCAATTGACACGTTATGTTGTCATTATGGTGTTCCAGTTTGGGTTGAATTTGTATTTTATTGAATTCAAGTGATTCTTTTCCATGTAAATACACAAGTGCTCCTACCTAATTCTTGGATTAGGGCTTTTATCGGTAGTTATGCTGAATTCAAAACTGGAATAATATTTTTCTGAGATTAAACAGAGGACTGTGGCCACAACAACTCGTAGCTGACCATAACAGACGTCATTGCCTTCCATTTTGGACTTCATTGGGACTCGATCTCAGTTTCATTCAGGACTTTGCATTACTAGGACTTCCTATTTTTAATTATTGGATCATTGTTTAATTTTTGTTTAATTGTTTAATTGTTTAAATATTGGATCATTGTAAGCTCTTGTTTCTTAACTTTTCACTTTGTATTCTAGGTAAATAAATTATTTTTAAAATTTTACAAAGGTTGTTGTAGGTATGTCACTCTTTGCTGTTACTTTTTTCAAAGACCATAGACTTGTAACATATTAATCATTAAATTCAATCAAATTGAAATTAAGTTTCATTTCATTTTGTCGTCATATACTGACTCATCCTGTAATTTTCTTTTGCTGATCAACAATACATCGAGATGACAGCTCCATTAATTTTATAGCAAGTGGACAGATTTTGAAATACTGCAGTTTCAGTCTCTTGACATTTATCAATACATTTATTTACGCGAAAAATGATAGTATTACCGTTTATGGCACTATCATTCAGCAGTCTCAATTCACCTACAACTACTACTTCACTGAATTCTTTGTTTTGTAAATCTTTGCTGACAATTATAATAAATTTTCATTTACTTATAATATATGCATCTATAAAAAAATAATTGTTAAAACTAAATTGTATTCCTTTCCACGAGAGTATATGTTGGGAGTTTCCTGTTTAAGTGCATAAGTGAGCGTAAATACACAATATAAATAGTTTAAAGGGTAGCCTATTTTATCATCCAAAAATTATACTGCATGAAGTATGGTATCAAATACATTGTACTGTATGAAGTATACTATAAAATACATTATACTGGATGAAGTATACTATAAAATACATTATACTGCATGAAGTATGGTATAAAATACATTTTACTGTATGATGTATACTATAAAATACCATATACTGTATGAAGAATATAATAAAAGATATTATACTATATGAAATATACTATAAAATACCATATACTGTATGAAGTATATAATAAAAGACATACTATATGAAGTATACTATAAAATACCATATACTGTATGAAGTATATAATAAAAGACATTATACTATATGAAGTATACTATAAAATACCATATACTGTATGAAGTATATAATAAAAGACATTATACTATATGAAGTCTACTATATAATACCATATACTGTATGAAGTATATAATAAAAGACATTATGCTATATGAAGCATACTATAAAATGCCATATACTGTATGAAGCAATTGATAAAAGACATTATACTATATGAAGTATACTATAAAATACCATATACTGTATGAAGTATATAATAAAAGACATTATACTATATGACGTCTACTATACAATACCATATACTACATGAAGTATATAATAAAAGACATTATACTGCATGAAGTATGGTATAAAATACCATATACTGTATGAAGTATATAATAAAAGACATTATATTGCATAAGTATACTATAAAAGTACACATGTTACTATCGTGGTGATTACATCAAACACATTCATGCCGTTTTTAAAAAGCGCATGCAAGAGAGCAAATGCGATGAATACGTCAGAAGTAATGACAAAGATACTTCCTAAATATTTAAACTCAAAAGATGCCCTATCTAATTTTTTCAAATCAAGAATACTAATTTTTTAAAATAAAAAATGCTACCTAAATATTTATTATAAAATATAATACATAAATGTTGTTATATATAGTTGAATTGCATGTGTGCTAAACTTTTTCTAACTTTTTCTAATCATTTCTAATTTATTTTTATTTTAATTTCATTTCATTTTTATATCATTAGACCTAATTATTTTTAGGATGAATATTGTGTTCGCAGGGTCTGATATTTTGTTAGAAACATCGTATTTGCTTATAAGGTAAATGTGACTCGCGTAAGCACGATTTTTGCATGCAGGTTTTGTCATATTAAGTAAACAGTCGGAAATAGCAATGAAACTGTTTGGATGTGACTACGGTCATTACTAATATTTGTTGACATTCTATACTAAGTTGGCGATATCTCGAAATATCCATGATTTCTTCATGCGTGTGCATTGTGTGACGTATGAGTCATATTTAAACATATTTGAGTCACATCGTAACATCTTAAAGTTTCTAATGCCTTAAAAAGAAGTCATTCCTTTGAGCTGGAAAGATCTGTCTATTTGTAGATTCGTAGAACAAATTGTCTTCTTACTAACGATAGCTGTACTTCATCTACCTTTAAAGAATAATTATTTCCCCAGGAGAAGTAAACAATTGGCTTTGGATAAAGACATTTGTTGAAATTGAATGTCAATTTAAAAATGTTGAGTCACAGGACTTTTGTTTTCACAATTGTAATACAAAGTGTTGGATTTTCTTCGTAAATCAAAAGTCTTATTTCATGTTTTTAACTTTTCGCCGTGGTTTCTAAGGAAATAAATTACTTTTGTTATAATTTACAAAGATTGTTTTCTTTGCTCTTTAATTTGTTACTTTAATCGATCCGATAAGTACCAATATAAATCAAAAATACAACCTAAATATTTAAAATCAAAATATAGTACCTAAATCTTTAAAATAAATACATATTCTAATCACATGCTTATCAAAAGGAGTAATTTTTGTACGTATCTTCATTTCATACTAAATTATAAATATATTTATCGTCAAATTTTATATTCCAATTTCCACCGTCTTGATTACTACTAAAATGCATTTAAATAATCACAAAATTTCCGAACAAAAAAAATTTATTGTTTCATGAAATCTAATAAAATACTATTTTAAGAACTTAATGGCATCACGTGGTCTAGAGGTTCTGAGAGTACACTAGTGCGATCATTTTCCGAAAGAAAACTTTCTAAGTCTTTTAGAAACATAGAAAATAATATTGGTTCAAGCTTTTCACCTTGTTTCACTCATATAATATATTGAAAAATACTTGGCTCTTCTCTTAAACCTAAGTTTTATATATGTTTAATTGAATTGTTTGTCTGTTAGATTTAAAATTAATTTATTTTAGTGAAAAACAAATTTAAATAAATAAACCTAATCGTATTTAGAACTGAATAAAGCAATAAGATCGATTCTGTATCAGATGTTTAGGCAAGACTAAAAAATCCCAATGTAAACAAGATGTAAACCCGTCTACTTGACCTAGTTCGTAAATATCATTTGCTGAAAGTACTGTCAACCTAATAGGAAAATTCCATTCTGGAAGAATCTAAGGTCACAATCAATGCTGTATCCTTAACTCAAGTTGGACTAAAATGTTTACAAATAATAATGATCTGAATATTTATTCCACAAAGAGAAATATTAGGTATGTATTATGTTGTTTATAAAATAAATGATCCTGGTGAGATTAAATTTGGATAAGGTGAGGTACAAAAATACAAATTTACATAGCCTATAGTCATGGAGAAAAGTCAGCAAATAATGTAAAATACGTGTGCATCAGACAATTGACGGTTGATATATATCAAGGTGTAAATACCAGCTTTATGATTGATGACAAGAATGATAATTCAAACAACACTTACCTATTCGGATTGACTTATATATATATATATATATATATATATATATATATATATATATATATATATATATATATATATATATATATATATATATATATATATATATATATATATATGGATGGTTGGTTGTACAAACATACAAATCTGTCACAAAAATTAAATATTTTCTTTTGTAATGCATTACAATAAATACCAAACATTTTAGAATTCAATGACCCAGGATCTGGTGCCCTCTTTATGTCCAACCTGTCAGAATTCAATGACCCACGATCGGGTGATTTCTCTGTAATAAAACGCGACAGAATACAACGAGCCACGATATGTTGACCTCCTAATGTCCGAAGAATTCATATCCAACTTTACAGATCAATAGTTTCTTACATTTAAGATGGCTTTTTGAAAATGCTCAAATTTAATTTCATTGAATATAATTTAGTTTAATTTTATTTAATTTAATTAATTTAATTCAATTTAATTTAAACTGTAAAATATAATTTAAAATGCCTAGAAACTTTTTTAAATAAAATTTCATTTGGTTTCCTTTGTATATTTTCAAGTTATAACCTGTGTTGTTTGCGTTATGGATGGTTAATGTTAAAGTCATCTATCGCTTTTTTTTTAAAAAAAAATATTTTCTTTGCCTATATTTTAACTTCTATACAATGAGATTTACCCCATTGTATTCGTGTATTAAGCTGCATACGTGTATCTTGCAAAATCGTGTCGAATTTGTCTTTAATGTTTTGTCATCTCTATTAAAAGATCATCTGAGTTTATGTTTAATTATTGCTTAAACCCTTCCGACTATGAATAAATTCCACCATTTCTTACTCCAGGCAGCTGCATAAAAGCAGCATTCGTTATGTTACTGACTACAAAATCAAGACTTAAATATCACATGCTAAGGTCATCATTAAAAGTTTGAATTCACAATAAAACGTTGATTATTTCATTGTTCTCGTTAATTGCTATCAACAAGTATGAATGTTGGATCAGGCAACCTACTTCTCGTTCTACGTTTGTGATTTAGACCTGGCTATGTCGTCCAAAATGCTAGGTTTCCCATTGTAGACAAATATGGCTGACTTTCATATTGAAGGAGGAATTAGAGAATAAACTTCTGCAAGAAGTCTGTTTCCAGTTTATTCCTACACAAGCAAGAAGTTGAAGGTATCAAGTTATATGCTTTAATCTCCCGCTGAGATGATAAATCTAATCAGAATATTTCATCAATCAAACACTTCAATCATTTCTACAATAGTCTTAAGTTAAACATATCTTCTTTTAAATTCAAAATGTCAACTAATTAACCACTTTTCAAGACATTACCTTCAGGTAACCGTGAAGCATGCCTAATTGTATATATTGAGGGAGGTGTTTAAGTTCATGAGTTTAAGAAAACGTAAACTTTTTGTTGACCGAAACATCACTGTGTTCAAAATTGTTTCATGACAATATAAACTTCATATTGACCGATGCAAACTTTAATAAAGTTTAATAAAAATATAAATAATAAAAACTTCCTATTGACTGACACATTATGGTGTTAAAATGTATGAGTTATCCGGTTCATGAAAGGCCAGATTCATCTAAACCAGAAAAAAAAAATTAATTTTTACTTTTTTATTTGAATGAAATGTCATTTCAACTGCATAACGCCACAAAAATATTTGATTACGTCACAACCTTGCAATATCGTGCCAACCAGTAAAACATTTTTTTTCTCTGGTGAATCACATGATACTACATAATATATTTATCAGTTATCAATGGATATTTTTCAAAAGAACAAAATATGATACTTTATTTTCATAAGTAATGCCATAAAGGGCGTTGGTCTTTATTTTAAGTAATCATACTTCATTTTAAGTGATCCATTCTCTCCTGGTGAAATTGTATCTTATACTCAGTAACTGTAAACCAATATTTTACACACACCATGGTCTGATTTACGGGCACCTGCCAGTACTGCAAGATCCTCTAAATGAATATATTGGCCTCTATAGATCGCCATCTTCAAAATAAAGGGTACAAAAGATAAAAAGGGTGTAGTTTTTAAAGTGTCAGAACTTTAAGTTTTATAACTTTTCAAAGCAATGGAATAGTCCACACCAGTGTTATGAATTTTGTAAGGCAATGCCATGGTACACACCAGTGTTATGACTCTGCAAAGCAATGGGATGGAACACAAATTGTATGGCTTTGCAAAGAAATGGCATGGTAGACCCTAGTTTTATGACTGCAAGGCAATAGCATGGTACACATCATTTTTATGACTTTGGAAAGTAATGATTTAGTAAACACCAGTTTTAGAGACTAATCCACTGACATTTGATACATTCGTCTATTGCAGACACACCTTATAAACAGGTCAAGTGGTGGGATTGCTATTTATCTTCGAATATTAAGGCTATTATATTTTTCTAAAAATTCTCATACGTAGATTCATATTGGGCGCGTCAATGTAAAAGATTGGAAAAAACTAAGAAAAAAGAAACAAAAAAATTAGCGAAAGAAAGAATGTATCCATTAAGGTTAAAGAGAACGGATATATATATATATATATATATATATATATATATATATATATATATATATATATATATATATATATATATATATATGCAACAGATTGAACTTTGTTAACTCTTTGTGTTTATTTTTTATAACGTGTCCTAATTAGTAATATTAGGACATTGTTTTTGTAAAATTATAAAGATTAAAATTTTCTCAATTGTATTTAAAAAAGTATTTTTCATTAAATTATATTAAATTAATTTTCCACTAAAATATATTTAGATTACTTTATTTCTTTACTGCAACTGTATACTATTTGAAAACAAAGATTGTGCTTTACGAGAAACTGCAAAAAAAAACTTGTGCTATAAATATATTTCCCTTGTATCCAAAAGTCTGCAACTTTCATACTCGGTTGTAAGTTATGCTGAACAGGCAGATTAATTTTTAATGTGTATGCCAGAAGATTTACGAGTTTCTTAAAATGAATAAACCGACGCAGCAGAATTGTCTGTCTGATGGTGTACACAGACGCAGACAGTATCAGTAAGATATACGATTCGAAACGAATGAACACGGATAAACCTAAACGAATGTCTATCTTTGGCCTTGACGATGCATCCAGAATGGAGTATAAATTAAGAACAAGCTTGCACAAAATCAATTAATTCATTGAGAAACAGGATACTTTCTTACTGGTAAGCGTCGTCTGTGTTCGTAAACTATTTTTAAGGTATAGGGACTGTTTAATGTTTGATACTTTCAGGGTAAAGTTATGACTTGCCTCGATATGTTTGCAACATTTTTATAACTTCTATTCCATTTCTATTATAATTATTTTTATGACTGTTTTGTTATATTAAGTAAATAGTCAGAAAAAGCTAATAAATGATTGGCTGTGACCACGGTCATTACTAATAATGCTCGATGACATTCTATACTACATAGGCGATATTTTGAAATCTCCATTTCTTCAACGCGTGTATATGAAATGACCAGTTAGTTTCTTTTCTATGCTCAGGTACTTGCTAACTAGAGTCATATTTTAACATCTTAAAGAGTTTCTAATACCTTAAGAAGAAGGTATTCATTTGTGATGGAAAGAGTTGTTTGTTCGTACGTTTGTAGCACAACATGTATTTTGTTATTAATGATAGCTGTACTTCACCTACCTTTGAAGAATAATTATTTTCCCATTGAGAACTACTCAACTGGCTTTGGACAAAGATATTTGCTGGAATTATTTCTCAATTGAAACAAAACAGTACAAATTGTGATTTACAGTGAAAATTCTGGACACTTGAGAAAAACCTTCGTGTGACGTCATCATCCGCCATCATAGAATAGAATTGAGATTCATACCACGTCAGTTTAGAACTGTTTATGCACAGGACTTACGTGTTTTCACAATTTTAAGCCATTATTTTGGATCATCTCATAAATTGTAGCTCTTGCTTTATATTATTCCATTTTCACGGTGTTTTCTAGGGAAATAAATTATTTTCGTTCAAATTTACAAAGTTTTTTGTGTTCGCACATTCTTTTATGTTTCTTTAAACAAGCCGATACGTAACATCCAAGACAGAAGAGTACCAATAGGTGACGAGATTCAGAAAGGTAGTTTGTCGACTACGTAGACGCCGTTTTGAAGTTGAAACAATAAGCTAGTGGCTATCCTTCCTGGCGTCACACGCCCGAAGAGCAAAAGAAATTCAAAGAAAAATACTTTGAGCAGGATAGCATCACGTTTTAACACATCGAGAAAAACGAAGGGATGCTAAATTGTGTGTGGGGTAAACTGGTACAAGGTTATTGTTTATCCAGAATGGAGTAATTGATAGAACCTTCTCGTTACTTCAAGATGATTCACGACAAAACCAAATACATGAAACATGGCGACGGCCTTCATGAGGTCTTGATCTTAGTCAATTACGAAGAAGAGTCGAACGTTGTACATGCTGACGAATTTTGAAATGTCATCATTGCATCTCACATGACACCCTATGCTCGCTGAAGATTGTATGAAGCCTTGCACAGATAAGGAAATCGAGTGCTGTAATTTAACACGGACAATTGCATCTTCGTCGATGGCCGTGGTCATCGTCACACTGACATAGCAAGAGACCGTTTAGGAACGTAGACAGAAGAGCACACCGACGACAAAATATTACTTTTTGCTAGAAGTGGTCCTAAAACTTACGGCTACGAATACCGGAAGAAACAAGGAGAATCGCACACGGAATGTAAAGTTAAAGGATTGACTATCTCACCAGTGAAGTGGTGAACATTGGCGTGTTGAAAGAAGCTTTACAATTTGGAGAGGATAAAGATTTTAAAGTGACAACCTACAAATCGCACAAGATTTTACGTTTACCTATACAACAAATTGTCAGGCGACCTTTGGAAAAACACTATCAAATCTTGTACAAGGGAGTGCGGCTTCCCAGTCACTTCACTTTACCTTACGGACATTTCCAAATTGGTCAGCAAATAAAAAGGGAAACGTCCAAGCCGATAGTTGACTGTGACTAATATTGCCAAGCGAGTAAGTTAAATCCTTTTAAAAAGACACAATTCAAGTTCGGCGACTCTAAAGTGGAATGGATGGTGTGCCTTGCGATTGCAGGGATGTCGTACGCTGTGACCTCAGCGGTTCTGTATGACATCATGCGAATTTGGTAATGACTACTACAACTATTCCTACCATGGAAAGTAATAATGTGCGTGTCAAACTTGATGCAAGCAGACACCACGGTATCATGGACTCTTTACTGATTTTCATTGTCAATGCTATCCTCAACGGTAAACTATGTGACTACCACCCTAAGGATGTTATCCATCCCTGAGCAAACTGCTTCGGTTTTCACCGTACCTTCATCGAAATGATCCTTCAAAAGAAGAATATTCGTTCTATGTACATTTGTTTAAATATTGCGACTTTGAATGTCGATTCCAAACTTTCCAAGAAAAGTGGCCTATATGTCTGTGAGGACAAATTACACTTAGCGCAACCAATTCCAGAGTAAGAGTTAGAGGGTTACCAAAATTTTTAACTCAATCTAACCTTAGTTCAAGAGGAAAGGTCTGTACCAAATGTGATGTGCAAGTCAGTGACAATGCAATTGAGATTCTCCAATAGAGTGCGATCAGCTCTTTGCAGAAATTGCACTTATTCCTTCCGGCAAACAAAGGTATAAACATTTGCTACCATGCCACGACCTTTACCATTAGTGGTACAACAGAAGACGTAAAGGATATCAATGACACTATGCAGACTGTGGAGGATTACCGACACTTTTACGAGAATGGCGTCCATTGAATTGGGGTTGAGGTCTGGTGTTTATCTTAGTGAGACCTACTTTCTGTGATTTTTTTTTTACCAGCCGATTCCTTGTAGACACTTAACCAACAGTACTTACCACAAAAAACATGATGGTGTTTCCCTTAAATGCGTACGAGAAATTAAAACTCTGTTAAAAGCGTTGCACTTTCATGTCTAGACTTTTTACCTTTGTTTGAAGAAAAGTTTCTTTGTGAAATTTTAGCCATTCCGAATGCTTGCGAAGATTTGTGCATAGCTTGTTAGTTATTCTCACTGGAAAGATGTACATGAGTGGAAAAGTTTTGGTTTCGAAGCGTGGACGAAAGATGCATTGCCCAAGATCTATGTTATGTATTTAAAGGTAGAAGTGAATTTAAAGTGCTTAGTAAAAAAGGATAACCTTTAAACCTATGTTAGCCACAGTGCCAGAAGAACCCGAAGTCGAGGTAAACCACCCCATTCAGAACAGGATTGTTATTGACATACACATCCCCAAAAGGCTATTTCGATAGAAACCATGTGTTAAGTGTCTAAGAAAATTACCCAGTGTTCCTTGGACACCACACCTTCGCCACAAAGAACTGTGGTACAGTGACATTTTTATATTCCATGTTGATCATTTTGATGTATATTATATCGATGTACTTGACCATAATACTTTACGTACTTTTGTTTCTTATGTTCAATTTTAAAACATGTCTGTGTTCGTTTCAAAAGTGACATCGCTTTCACTATGACTACCTCTGCTGTCTCTGTTTTCTCTTTCTCCACTTTCAAAGTCATTGACGAAAACTTTGATCGTGCTAGTTGGAAGGCCTTGTTTTTCGACATTACTTTAATGTCTTAATTGTTGGACCAAACTTACATGAAAACTGAATTTGTCATACGTTTGATCAAACAAAAATCACGTGATCGATCATCCTCCTCAACGTACCGTGTGTTGTTACAAAGAATTTCAATCGGCATACAAGCTCCTACGAGCAAATCAGGGCGATTCAATCGTGTTTATGGAAAGCACTCCACGTGAAGACGACGGGTTCGTGTCTGACCTCATCTGGTCATTTTCGAAGACATGTTAGGAGAAGATGAAGAAGAAATTAAACTGTGGTTTATGCGCAAAGGGCATCATCGTAATGATATTACTGAAAGTTTGTTTCAACAAAGCAAAGCCCATCGCAGCATCAGTCTCAATGTTCACTACGTAGTCTTGTTTAAAAGCTTGAGATAAATCGCAAGTGTAAAGTGTTAGCCAAACAGTTAGGTACTATTTGGGTCACGACGATGACAGTCAACCCCCCCCCCACGCCTATTTGGCCATAGAACACAATTAATTTGACTATATTGTCTCTACATTTGTTTCTCAGTACTGAACTTTCCACTGTGTGACAATCAATACAAATCATATGTTAATCTAAAATACCTTCAAATATGACTTTACAGTTTAGTTCTTGTCAAGGGTTGACCTGCATTTTTTTTGAGAGGCTGAATTGTAAACAAAACACCAGGCAACGGAACACAGATTTCACTTCCGGATCATCACCATGACCTCAATGTGCACTGTCGCCGAAATACACAGAAACAACCACACCATAAGCTCACATTTTAAAGAATAAACAATTGCCTTTAAATCTTTTACCAAGAATGCCAAAATCTGACTCTAGTATCACCACCAAACTTAGACAGGAAAAAGTGATCTAAAAATAAAATGGGACTACATTCGTGAGTACTGAACCGGATTTTAGTAATTGTGTACTGATTCCATTTAGGGGATATTTATCTTTATTTAAAAACAAAAAAGTCTGGTCTTTAAAGTATTTAATTTGTGGCGTTCAGCACTCGTGCCATTCAACACTGAATAATAAAATGACCAGCAATTACGTAGAGAAACTGAACACGTTACATGAGGTATTAGAGGATTTGGGAATATTGTAGAAAATGGTGGTGAGAGAAGAGGATGGGTATTAAAACTCCTATCGTGTAAAAAATGAAATCAACTATATAAGAAGAGCAAACGAAATAACTGAACGCACGATCAAAACGACGTGAAAGAAAACATCCCGTTTCACCAACTACCCATATCACCTACCAAATAATCCACAGAGATAGTAGTGTTTACGTTAAAAAATATTACAAGCTAACCCACTCATACCAATAAAATCCACTTTTATACTATGAAGCAGCAGGGAGGGCGAATCCTACAAATTTTTGCGAAAAAATTGATTAAAGCCTCAGAATGCCAAATTGAACCTTCCTACGAAATCTCATATTTTAACCAAAAAAAATAAAGACCCCATTTTACAAATGGAGCCTTAGCGATTTTGTCGCAAATACATTGTCATAACCACCCTGGAAATTGCTGGCATCTACGTCGCAAATATGTTGTCATTTCACCCTCCCTGCTGCTGATTAATACAAATTATTTAACCAAATATTTGATCAAGTCCAATACGATATCATGACCGAGGGTCGTGTAAATTTATTGTTATAAATCCATATGGGACTGACTGAGCATGACCAAAGTAATTTTTAAATCCATTGAAGTCCATATCGGAACACCATGTCTGCCAAATATTTCGTAGCGTATGTGTATCAACGCCGTTGAAAACAGCAAGAATATTACAGTTATCGCGAATCACTTTTGGAATTTGAGTATATCGTTGAGTGACATATATCACGTCAGTGTTTTTATGCCTACCTCGGGAAAATACTCTAGCAGGGTTCTTTTGATTATCTAACATTACATCATCGTACACTACAAGATTGTTTATGTCTCCATCGAGATCTTCTACTGATGGTGCATCATTAATATCAGTAATAAAGTCAATTACACTTTCACCTTTAATTTCTGATGCATTTTCATTATAATCTTTTAGCACTTCATAGCACCGTTGATCATCTACAGATGGGGCAACTAAATATAATTTATCCCACTTCATAAATCGCATTATCAAATTAAGCAGCAATTGTGTTTTACCCGATCCAGATGGTCCGATTATAATGGCACGGACAAAATTCGGAAGCGCTGCGTGGTGTTTTACCGGTTCTCTTCTTTTAGTCGCTGAAAAGTCAATTATATTCAGAACTCTATATATAAATTATGGATCTATATTGTGTTAAGTGTAAACAGCGTACTGATACAACCGATCAGACAACCATTACAACTAAAAACAATAGACTAGCGCTTACTGGTAAGTGTGTAACATGTGGTACAAAAAAATTTCGATTTTTAAAAAAAAAGCAACTCGGAGGTGATATTGCCGCAAAACTTGGAAAACTCCCCGGAACCCCATGGGCAAAATACCCCGGAGAAAAACACCTTCCAGGATATAGCTACTGTGGTCCCAGAACGAGATTAGATATCAGACTTGATGATCAAAATCAGCCCCGGCCTGGTGAGTATCCGATAAATGCTATTGATAAGGCATGTCATGCTCATGATGTTGCATATAAAAGCAATAATTTGCAACAAAGACATATCGCGGATATAAAATTAATTCATGCGTTAAATGCTATTCCCGATAAATCCTTCAAAGAAAAATTGGCTTCATGGTTGGTCAAATCAGCTATGAAAGGCAAATTAGTGTTAGGTGCTGGTAATTAAAAACACCAGTGTTTTTATAGTATGGAATCTTTTTATTATTCTCCGAAAGGATACTGGAGGGGTAAAGCAGCAATTAGTAAACTCGCTAACGCTGCAAAAGTGAAAAAATCCACTGCAAAAGATTGGTTATCCAAACAAGCTATATGGCAAATTTATCTACCACCGCCTAAACAAATTAATTATTCTCATTTTGATGTTACCGTACCCAATGAAGTTCATCAGACTGATTTATTGTTTTTACCACATGACCATGGTTACAAATACGCGCTAACTGTAGTTGATATTGCGAGTCGATTTAAACAAGCAGAACCATTGAAAACAAAGTCAGCTTCTGAAGTCGCTTCTGCATTTGAAAACATTTATAGACGAGGTCCTCTAAGATGGCCAAATCTATTACAAGTTGATCCTGGCAAAGAGTTTCAAGGTGCTGTTCTATCAACAATGAAAACTCATAATGTTACAATACGACGGGGACATACTGCGTTACATCGTGATCAGGCAATTGTAGAACGATTTAATCGAACTCTTGCAGAACGGTTATTTGGATATCAATATGCAAAAGAATTCATTCAAGAAAAACGATCTCGTGAATGGGTCCAAAGGTTACCGAGTGTAGTTGCAGCGTTAAATAACGAGATTACTCGAACTATTAATATGAAACCAAATATTGCAATAAAAAAAGAATATATTCCCGAACAACCACAGCGGGTTAGCACTCAGCCACTTCTCGGTGATGTTACTGTGAGATATTTATACGAACCAGGAGAGCTTGAAGGTGGTAAAAGAAGAGCTACTGATCCTATATGGAGTGTTACTACGCATAAAATTTCAACCATAACGCGATCAACTGGTAGACCTCCAATCTACAGATTGGATTCAACTGCACCTCAGCGTGGTTTTACACGCGAACAACTACAAGTTATTCCGGACAATACTCAATTACCGCCACATGGTCTTAACTAGCTCCGTTACGTCTATTACACTCAAGACAGGTCAACATCACATTGTTTCTGACATGACCAAGACTGTTATTTTTTCTGTCTACGGTGAATTGTCGAGGGTCTTTATCCGAATACTGCCAGTGCATTATACAATTGCAACTGGCGCAGTGATTATTCTGTTGTTCTTTTAATGCGATTATTACTTCAGCATCAATATCAAATTCTCGTTGTTTTTTTTTTTGTCCTGTTGTTTGTAACCAGAGAGTTTTTTATTAATGATGCTAATATCAGTGTTATCATCGTTTGCATTAAAATCATCATCGAAAACAATCCTTCGTAGTTGATTTATTCGTCGTACTCTGGACACTGCGAGATAGACTAAATTTGACCATTCAATGCGATTATCAACTATCCAAACAATTGTATCCGTGATGGTCAATCCTTGTGACGAGTGTATTGTTGTTACATAACCAAGCGTCCATGGTGATTTAGCAGCGCATAATGCATCTTCTACAGTATTGATATCAACTAGCACAATATCATTTAACACTAGAATCTGTTTCTCCGTCTGGCCTGGAATTTCAACTTCAATATTCTGCTTTCGTGTATCCAATGGTCTATAACACAACGGCACTGGAAACGTTGGGAATTTTTTCTTGTGTAGCTCAAACAACTTTTTCTGAAGTGTGTCTCTGACTATCTTTCTACTTGCTACTACAAAATCATTTGGTTTCCATGTTTCCCAAAAATCATTCAAAGGTGTTTCAGAAATTATTTCACGCGCTACTTCACATTGAATTCTATCGGATTGTAATCTAATTAGTTTTTTAAACTCACGTAACTGCTCATCGAGTGCTCTATAGTCAGTATCAATTTCTTCGTAATAATCAACAAATCCTTTTAACCAATTATGTGGACTTCTACCAACAAATGGTGGTGGTTGACCATGATCGCCGCACAATATAATTTTTGTATTATTTTGCAATAACCAATCAAGAAACATTTTTAATACATCTTCTGAAACAGTACATGCTTCATCCCAAATAATAACCGCTGGAATAAATTTCTCACCCATTCGCTCAGGAGTCCAAGCATCACCCTTGTATCGAAAAAAAACTATGATACGTGCAAGCTTCAACATTTCGTTGTTTGATCTCTCTCGCTAGTCTATGGGTTGGTGTGAGTACAATCATGGACGTTCTCTCTCGATATAATTCTATCGCACGTGTTGTCTTTCCAGATCCACCACAACCGTTTAAATAAACTGTTTTATATCTACAAATTGGATCTGATATCGGTGGTGCTTTAGACATAGAAAATCCTTCGGATTTTTCACTGATAGAATTATCGTTCTTCAGGTAACTGCTTTTAATCTCAAGGTCTGCTGATTCAGAATAATTGCATTGTATTTCATGTTTAATTCGCCATGTTCCCCAAGTCTCTTCGCTATTAGTAAATTTAGTTATCTCTTTGATATATTTTTTATCGACATACATTGAATCAATTGCAACTCTGACTGCTATACTAGGAAATCTATTTATCATTGCAAATAAATTGATAGATGCATAACCCAGCATAGAAGCTCTCAAATGTAGATATGCAGAGCTTTCTCCATCACTGTAAGTAACAATTCTACTTAACTTTGTTTTATTGGACAAGAAGGCTGTTTTACAATTTGCGTATCTATTTTTCTCTACTGCATCTTTAATAACGAAGTCGTATTCGGCATCATCTATAATCAATCGTGAGGATTGTCTTTTAAAGTTAAATTTTTTTCCACCTTGTGTAAATTTACCGATTATTCTTCGGCCAAGATCCTTTGCTTCACTATTTCGTTGATTAAATATCTTTTTTGACCATTCAATGATGTACTCCTCGTCAGCATCAATATGTTTTCTAGACTTATCGATTATACTATCAAGACATTCTGGTTCTGGTAACCAGACATTGGTTTGTTTTTGATATGAGATAATCGCTTCGCTGACAATCAACGAAACTAACATTTTACAATCAATCATATATCGCAATAACGCTATTGGTAACCACATCCTTTCAGCCATGTGTCTACCAATCCAAACATAACAACACGGATGAAGTCCTTCAGCGAATTCAAATGATACTACGCAAGCAAAACCGGTCAAATCAAAATCAGGCAGTGGTCCATTAATAGCAACGCGAGTCATTTCATGTGTGGGATGTCCAAACCGTTTAAAATACTCACCAGCGAATCCATATCCTAGAAAACTTCCTGGATAACAAGCAACGATATCAACTGATATCATACTTTCACGATTGTATTTAACGTTCCATAGACCGCCATGATAATATTCCAGACAGCTGGATTGAACATCCTGTAAAAACTCTTTTCGTGTTGGTTTCCAATTATTTTTCTTTCTTGCAAAATGAGCTGCAACCGATGGAATTGTAAAACAATTTGTAAGTAACTGTTCGTAATCTTCGGATTTTCCATTAAAAACGCTAGCGTTTTCACTGAGACTTATTGCTAGATTTTTCATCCTATTATGTAGACTTTCACTGCGATATAATTCACCGTTAGGTTTCACAAATTGATTGAATTGACACGCTTCATCTTCAAAACTATGAAGTAGCCATACTGATACAGGGTCGTTTTTACACAAACTAGCAATAGCATCGAATAATCTTTCTTCAGTGAGAATGCCATCCTTGGTGAATTCTTCTGGGATATACTTCACTGTTCTGTCTCGCGGGAATATTGTAACCGCGGATGTCCATGCGTGTTTGTTATGATCAATAATTTTGATTGGAGCTCCGTTTTTATTGTATTTCGATTCGTATAATACTTCGCCAGTTATCGTTAAAACGGTTATCGGAAATCTCAACGACTTTTCCAATCTAGCTATATCGGAAATAGTTGCTCCGTTCTCTTTCACTGTTAGCTCCCATTGATCTATTTTTTATGTCTTAGATCGGTTAATTTATTCCCACGGAGTGCATTTGTAAAGTGTTCTAAGACTCGTTGTGCCACACAATTGAGTGGCTTTTCCACTGACGTTGACTGTTTCATTGGTGCTAGTTTTTCAATGTCAGGTTTCTTATTTAACGGATACATCCCATAAACGATTGCTGTTTCTGGATACGCTTTTTCATAGTATGGTTTATCAATTCCAGTTAACAGCCCTGGTCTGGAATCACGGCTAACAATGACTGTTGTCCTATCTTTGAGAATTGGCTCAAACTTGTCTCTTATAACCCATTCGCCCGATTCTAAATTGATAATGAATTTCACTCTGAGAAAATACCGTTTATTGCCAAGTTGTGATAGTATCATAGCTGCTGTTTCATCATTCATTCTAGCATCAACAACACCATCGATTTTAAATGTTGACCAGGTGTGTGATGCACCGTCCTGTTTAAACTCATGAACACAATCTCGTATTTTTCTAATCAGACTTCTATTATTTATTCTCTCTTTTGGTACATCTTCGAGAGTTCTATCAAGATTGAATTTAATATTTTTCCAAGGCTTGATTGTCGATAATCTCTTGAATTCTTCATTCATATAAATAAGACAAGTATTTAAATAGAAAATTTTGTTTATATATAATGAATACTGCAAATGGCTTATGATCGGATCAGTAACCCCATGCAATAAATCGTGTAGAGGTGAATTCTGTGGATATCACTTACAGAGTGTCAGAAATAATTCGACAGGCCCGTCCCCATGCATAAATTGTGGGGTGGGTGTGAGAGGAAAATCACAATTATGTATCAATTGTGGGGGTAAGCGGTTTAGAGAATTAAAACGTTATTATGATAAACGAATAAAAAACGCTATCATTGACCCTAACCATGACTCTGTCAAAGACAAAATCATAAAAACCCCTCAAGACTACATTAATAGATTTATAATTAAAGCAAATGATGAATTAGACAAATAGTTTTATTATATATAAATTGAGCAAGAATTCAGACCACATCCAATACTCGTTAATTATGAAATATCTCGTAATGGTGTTGTTAGACACTGTAGACTGAAAAAACCAATTGGTTTTGTTAATAATCAGGGATACTTGCAATTTACTGCTGGAAGAAAGGGATATCTCTGTCATAGGGCAGTCTTTGAGTGTTATATGGGACCGATTAAAGATGGCTGTGTTATTGATCACATTGATTCTAATATTCAAAATAATTCTCTTGAAAATTTACAATGTATTTCTCAAAGAGAGAATACAAAAAGAGGAAAGACAGGGAAATACTCAAAACGACGCATGGGAGTTAAATCATTTGATACAGCGACGAATGAAGAAAGAGTTTTTCATTCAATGAATGCTGCGGGAAAATATTTTGGAATGTGTATTCCTTCAGTACAAAGAGTTGCTGAAGGGATTTATCAAACAGCTATCTCAAGGAAAAATGGACATAGAATAAAGTTTTCATACGCATAAAATGACTCTCAATAATTACTATTAATAAAATATATTGTTTTATTCTTTTAATTTTGTTCCGTATTTCCCCTCATTACTACTGATCGTCACGTGACTATCCTACTTTCGATATTGATTCCCGGATATGTAATTCGTGCGAGAACACATGTGAAATTGGATTGAATTAATGATGTGTGTGATCTCATGTACGAATTTAATGGTTAACTCGGTATATATGCGTATCAGGTATGTACGGATTTTGATTTTGTGTTATTGTTTCTTGTTTCTAAAGACTGTATTGAGAACAGCAGTTAGGGTTTTGTTGGAAAAACCTGTAGGTAGACAATTTGACAGAGTTATGTATGGCCGAGGTCAAGGTTCTATTAATAGATTTTTTAAAAATCCCAATTACAAAGACAGCGTTAACAGCGCTGTTTAGATTTTGTATGAAAATGAAATTACTTTGTAATTACAAATTAAAATAGATTGTAGGTGAGGTCAAGGTAGTAAAACGCGCTACATGTAGTTTAGTTTTTTTTAGTGTGGCTACATGTAATAAAATTATCCAATGACACAGAAAAATATCTTTCTCGAATAGCAGGTCCTGAATTGACAGGGATCCCCATGACAGAGTTATCTCGTCATGTAAATCCATTATTACTACGATTATTTAATCGTAATATTATAGAAATTAATAAAAAAAATTGCTATTATTTAACAGTTGTATTTCTTGTTTTAATGTTTTATTTAAATATTTAGCTTCCATTGAAATTACTACACAATATTCATTATGAAATGCTAGGAAAATAAATACACACCTACACATTGACACTGCAGTATTAGTCACCTTATATATAATATGAGCCGTAATAAGTTTGGGGCTTTAAACGAAGCCCAATTCGCCAATCAAAACTCCCACGCCATTGACATGGTGTGGTTGAATTTTTTCAACTGCAACCAGGGTTAATTTCTTGGGTTGCTTTTGATTGGTAGATTGGGTGTAGGTCCGCCCCGTCGTTTCATGTTTGTATCTTCCTGTACTGTCCCTATCATACCATCCTATCATTTCATTATATATATAACCATCCTATATGTAATGTACTGTCACTATCATAGCACCCTATCATTTCATTGTATATATAACCATCCTATCATTTCATTGTATATATATATCATCCTATATGTAATGTACTGTCCCTAGTATATATAATATCATCCTATATAATCGCATTGTATATATAATCATCCTATATGTAATGTACTGTCCCCCACCCCCACAACATATCTTCTGGAAGACCTAATATAGCATTTGTTACGTTAGAGCTTCCAATTGGGAGATCTATGTTTGTGGCCCTTGGACTTATATAATGCGAAGGCACTAAATAAGTTCCAAGAATGTGCTGTCCCCCCTCTGGGCCTCTTTGACGTCGTTTGGCGTGAAAGTGGTTTCCAAATGAGGCTTCATGATATATGTTCAATGTTTGTAAAGAAATCACCTGGATTTCACGTCTAATACCCATATAACCCGCCCTTGAACTCGATTGGGGAGTTAGGGTATTGTATAAGTCTTTAATGTATGCCTTTCTTGCCTCGGAACTCGAATGAGGAAGAGACAGGGCATTGTATATGTGTTGTTTGTTTTTTTATATATATATAAATATTTTAAAGATAAGAAAATACATTATTAATAATACTCAATAAATGGAATTTCAAGATATTACATCTATCATCACAGAAATATCAAATTTAAGAAATCAAGGAATCGTACTTTCTGAATTTTTGAATGAAGACAGACTTTTGAATGAATTTGAACAAATTGATATACAATTGAAACATGGAAGATATGTTCTACCTAAAATGTATTCACTGATAAAAAGAATCCAAAAAGCGGTTAATGCTTCTTTGTATAACAATGATATTAATTTATTCATTCGGCTATTTAGTATAGTTGAAGCCATTAGAAAGAAACTCGGGGAACAGTACCAAGTTCGGTCAGAGATTGCTTTGAAAGTGAAATCTATAAGACGTTTGATTGATGAGTCTGAAAATGCAAGTATTGAAACCCACAATTGAAAAAACGTTAGCATTTCCAATAATGACATCAGAAGCATTAACTACCAGACTAGCCCGTGAGAGGTTAGCATTACTGAAAAAGTTTATACCAATTCGAGATAACGTGCGAGATAAACTACAACTTAGACAGCAAGCGCAGACTGACTTTTCTATTGGGAGCGAACAACTTTTTGCCCCTGTAACTAAAGCCACTAACGATATGAAACTTGCAACAGAACGTGCTATATACGGCGACATCCCTAAAGAGGGAGCAGTACCTATTATTGATGTATTAGGAAAGATTGCTACAGAAACTGAAAAAACTCACGAGGGAATAAAACAGCTTTCAGGTGAGTTACAAACTCAGCGAGAAATACAACAAATGGGTAATATTGATACTGATGATAACCCCGTTCAAGATGCTAGTGATTCTATTGAAAAAGGTTCCACTAAAAAAAGTGTTCCTTTTAGCGAGAAATTCACCGATGAAGCTATAGAAAGAATCACAAATTCAATCGCTGAAAACTGAAGAATATGTCATTTGGTGACTTTGCTGTCAAAAGTTATTATAACAGGGGGAAATTTTTAAAAGACGAGTATAAAAAAACACAATAAAACGAGATCAATGGGTGGATTGGTTACTTAAAATTAAGAAAAATGAACCCGGCAATTTAAATAAGGATACATTGGAATACAGAGCTTTTAAAATGGGAGTTGATGCGTATGGTATACAACAACAACAACTAAAAGAACAACGAAAAGAACAACAACAAGGCCGAGGACGAGGTCGAGGTCGAGGTCGAGGTCGAGGTCGAGGTCGAGGTCAAGGTCGAGGTCGACAATCTCCAGAAATTCAAAACGTTTCCGAACCAGCTCAAGAAATTCAAAACGTTTCCGAACCAGCTCAAGAAATTCAAAACGTTTCCGAACCAGAAAGTACTTCAGGAGAGGGTTATGGAAGTTCTCATCATGATTCTCATATGTGTCCTAGTAATATCATTAATGATATATCACGACTTGAGGTTCTTATGGGAGGTAAGCGAGCTGGGAATAACTCAGTCGAAATAACTAATGAAGCATTTGATATTTGCAGACGATTATTCCAAGGTGGGATAATTGATATTCATACGTATCGAGAACTCTTGGATGAGTTAATGGACGGAATTCCAGGGGAATTTAGTGGTTATTATAGCGATTGAAATTTCTAATTGCTTGCATTTAGAAATTACAAAGTCATTTCAAATAAGATGATAGTACACTATAATCACAATAAACCAACAAACGTGTATGTAGTAAACTCAAGATTGCCCGTTTATAAGGCATACTATGGAGACGGCCTTGGAAATACCATAGCGGGTTTATTCACAAGAATAGCCCCAAAAGTAGCACCAATTGCTAAACAATTAGCGATGAAAGCCATTGATGTTATTCGTAATAAGGGAATTAACGCTGTTGGAGATCTTGCAGGAACGGCCTTTTCTACCGCAAAGAATAGAATAACGTCATTGGTGAAATCTAGATTCGGACGAAAACCACCACAAATAGTTTCAACACCGCTACCTTCAACAACAATGATGCCTGCAAATGTCAGTAAAGTGATAAATAACGCAGTGGAACAAAAACTAGCATCATTAGCAATGACTTCACCAGATAGTAGTAATATTGAAAGTATGATAGCGGGAAGCGGTCTTGGAGGAAATCGTAAAAATGTCAGACGAAAAAGAAAATGATAGCATTACTACATTTAGAAAAACGATAACGTTTTAGTATAAATGGCATTTAAAAAAATTGCTGATCCAGCGTTTGATATGGCAGCACCGGTGAATAAAGATGATTCTAAAATTAACTATCAGTATTATGCCTATCCTGCAAGAGAGCCTAATCAACGGGGGAGAGTTGAACTTCAAGTTCAAGATACAAGTAGATACTTTTTGCCGTGTGAGGCATTTATTGAAGTAGAGGGACAGCTTGTAACAAATGTTGCAGCTGATACACCATATGGGAATGACCAAAATATCCGAGTTGGTTTCGTAAATAATGGCATTATGGCGCTATTTAACAGTGCAAGATATATCATTGATGGAAAAGAAATTGAATCAATAGAACAAGATGTTGATATTGCAACAACAATAATCGGACTTGCGAGATATTCTGATGATTATACAAGGTCGGCTGGTCCGTCTATGATGTTTGCTAAGGATACTTCTGATCATGCTGACCATATTCAGTTTATTAAAGTACGAACTGCGCAAGCTACTGCAGAAGCTGATCAACAACTCGCAGCTAATCTAGACCGTGAAGGCCAGCCAGCCGCTGAATTCGACATTTTAAAAAGGGTCAATGATAATTTCAATCTAGGATTTGCAACACGAAAAGGAGCATTAAAAGGACAATATCGACGGTTTTCATGTGCAATTCCGTTACATCATATATTCGGATTCTGTAGAAATGTCAGAAAAGTCATCTATGGAGCAAAGCATACGGTTGTGTTAGTGCGAAAAGAAAATGACAATGATGCAATTTGGCGTGCTAATGGTGTTGATGATGGTAAAGTCATTTTAAATAAATTGGTTCTATGGATACCCGTCTTGACACCAGCAGTTACAATAGAGCAACAATTACTATCGTTTATGGACACAGGTGGAAAATCATTGCTAAGTTGGCTAACAACAACGACTGATACGAAGCAGGATAATGTCAATGGCACATTTACATGGCACTTAGCATCAAAACAAGGTGTTTCAGCTCCACGTCATATCTTTATATCGTTACAGGATGCAAATCGAGTGGGTCGTCAATTATCTAGTCATATGATATTTGATAAATTAGGGGTAAGTGAAGTTTCGTTGAGAATAAACGGACAACAAGAGCCATCAGAGATTGTACAGCTTAATTATGAAAACAACAACATAGCACGTGTATATCATTGAATATTGTCGTATATGGGTCGTGATCAAAATGTTGATACTGGTTTGCAAATATCGCAAATTGATTTTGAAAAACACTATCCGATTTATTACTTTTCATTGGAACATCTTGACATGATGAGACAATCTGTTGTTGATATATACTTCCAAGCTCGGGTACAACGCCCTGCTGGTATAGCCGATTATAGAGCAGTTGCTGTCATTCTCAGTGATAAATCAATGTTGTTAGAAGGAATTGGCGGACAAATGAGACTTATTGATGCACCAGTGGAAAACCTTTGATTTTCCAAACATGTAGTTAGGATTTTCACAATAAGATCAATTGAAAGTGTAAATTACATTTAGAATAGAATGACATATAGTATTGTTAATGTCCAATTGACTGATGGTCAGGTCAAGAAATTGAAATCAAAGTCGGCTAAAGAATGTGGAACCACAATAACGTTGAAACCTATTCAAATGTCCGGTGGTACACATAAATTATCATTGACAGATCGTCAAATAAAACATTTCAATGATGCGCTAAAGAACAAACGAGGAGTTCAAATTGATTTTTCGAAAGCAGCAATCGCCAGTATGATAAAATCAGGTGGTATATTCCCGCTGTTAGCTGCTATTCCAGCATTGATTGCAGCGGCTGCCCCAGCGGTTGCGAAGGCGGCAGCGTTAGGAGCCGTTGGTACTGCTGCAGGAATGGCCCTGAAAAAAGCTACTGGGAATGGCTATAAAAAAGGAAAGGGTCTAAGACTACCAGGAACTCCACACAAATGGTACAAGGGCACGGGCCTAAGAATACCAGGAACGGCTTATTAGTGGAAAAATCCCTAGGATTTTCACCAATGTCCAATTTTGATTTAATTGATGCTGTAAAATCATTATCAATAAAAAACTTTAGAGGAGTTTTCATGAGAGATCAATTACCGTCAAAACCAATGAAAAATGAAACGGGTATTATCAATCTTGATAACAACAGCGGAAAAGGAACTCATTGGGTCGCATATGCAATTGATCCACGTGGAATTGTCTATTTTGATTCATATGGATTAGCTCCACCAAAAGAATTCATGCGATATGTATCCACAATAACAAAATCATCTCCAATTTTTTATTCCACGCTACCAACACAACCGTTAAATGATCCACCGATATGCGGTCGTGAAGTATTAAATGTCCTTGCAGAGATATCTAAATTTCCAAGGAAACCACCACAAGTTGTTGTTAATGAATATACTAGCAGGCAATGGCAAAAACGATAGCGTTATGATTTAGAAAAACGTAGCGTTTTTGTATAATGATTGATATTTCGGGACGACCTTTATCAGAATCAAAAAAAAACAGAAACCGATAGTAAATTAGCTGTCGAAAGTGTAAAAAAAATAATCGAAGATGAAATCGCCGAGACATTAAATTTGTCAAGTGTAGATCCTGGGGAAATAGTTGTATTTCAAGATCGCCAGGGCAAATTGAAATCTAGTAATGTTTCATTGGATGAT
Source organism: Potamilus streckersoni (assembly GCA_016746295.1). NCBI lineage: Eukaryota > Metazoa > Mollusca > Bivalvia > Unionida > Unionidae > Potamilus > Potamilus streckersoni. The sequence continues at coordinate 398,042 of JAEAOA010000805.1, read as the reverse complement.
GTCTTAATATGAAGACGTGACGTCGTTGAAGATACAATAGTGTTATATTCAAATGATGGAAAACTCAAACCAGGTGTATTTGTTTCTACAATCACAGATGCATTAAAAAATTTAAATGAAGAACTTGAAAAACATATAACAACATATACTTCCCTTCGTAGAAATATTATCAATAAATTTTTTGGAACACCAGCGGTAACCTCTCCATCTCTCGCTGAAATTAAATCCAATTTTGATGAAATTAAATCCAATATTAAAAATATTAATGATGCTGGATTTAGTATTATTAGAGATAACATTAATAATATTAAAAAATCTATCGAGGATATTACAAAATTTAAAACAGACAATCTTCCGCTACTTGAAAAAATAAAGATTCCTCATGAGAGGAATATCATAAATATGATATACACAGTTCTCTCTGGATCATTAGATTGGGAACCTAAAAAGAATACAATAACTCTCACTGTGTCAAAGCCGGGTATTTATCGATTAACTATAGTGTCACTGAATCAGTTTAATATATCATCATCGACTTCATATGGATACAACAACGTGATTTCAACGACTATTGACCTGGATGAATACAAACGGTTTACAATAACAAGCACTGATCCTAATTTAAATAAGACATCATTTGTATGGTACATGGAGTTTGTAGCTGATCTAAATTAGAATTTTTAACAATTAGAAACCACTTGAGGTTTAAAAATAATATGATTCCATCATCGCAATATCGCTATGATACCGTCAAAGAGTTCTTAACAAAACTCAAAACACTCATTGATGAATATGAAATAAAAATTAAAAAGTATCGCAGAAGAATTACCGTAATTGATGTTACAGTATACCAAGTATCTGGTATAATGGCCGGTGCTGGTATTATACTATCTTCAGTAACAATGGTAGCTCCGATTGCTGTCCCAATTGCTATTTCCGCGGTGACAACATTTGGTGGAATTGCAAATGCTATTACTAAAAAAATATCATCGTGTTCTCAAGAAAAACTTAACGACTATATAGTAAAACATCAAGCAGTATCTAACGGTTACTCACAATTATCCTCGTTGATGTCATCATCGATTGATGATACGATAATTACCGAAGACGAATTCTCCGCGATGATACGTATTTATGATACTACGATTAAAAACGCTAGCGTTTTTTCATCTATTGCAAAATTAGACATTGTAAATAATAATAATAATAATGTCGCAAGAGATTCAACTACTTCAGCGGATAGCAGAAAATACCACTCCGCGGAAAACAAGCATGATATCAATATCGTCAACAAACCCTAAATTCAGTGTGAATTTTCCTTCACCTGTTTCAGTAAAGGAAATCACGTTGGCAAAATTACGAGTGTATCATAGTTGGCCTAATATTAGATCGGTTCCATTTGGTGGTCAGAGACCTAATAATTCTCTGGTATTTGCATATAGGAATAAAAAAGATGACACTCCAGATTGGAACGTTGTTTCAATACCAACTGGATCCTATCAAATTGAGCAAATTAATAATGAATTACAACGTAGAATAAAATCCATTACTAAAAAAGAATCAAATATTGCGATAACAGTTCATGAACCAACACTATCATCTACAATTGAAATAGGCTCCCCTGGGTATGTTGTAGATATTTATAACAGTTCAATAAGAACAGTATTAGGATGGCCCGAAGATCCACCTAGAAGTGCTGGTAATTCCACGTCCGAGCCTGTAAAATCTGATTACGTCACTGATGAAATAGGACCTGAAAATCCATCAAAAGGATATAAAACCCTCCTCGATATAAACTTTACAAAAAGATATCGACGTAAGGATGAATATGGTGAAGATGTGTGGATAATTCCATTTTATAATGATTATATCCCAGAGGAAGGTGAAATTCTGGAAATATATGAAACAAGTCCAGCAATCGGAGATATTGAATCCCATATCTTCAAAAAAATGAATGATGATTTTAAATTGTTATTACCGTCGTTAAGATCCGGTCTTCTCACACAAGCTGAGTTCATTAGTGTAGTCGCCGCGGGTAATAAAATCATCGATGACATGGAAATATTTAATTCGCGGATTACTAATCTCTTCACTGATGAAAATAGCCCGATTTCAAGAACTAGTTCAGCCCAAGATTATAAAAAAAATATAAATGAAAATCCAAACTATAAACTTCCAGGATATAATGTTCCCGAGTTAAAGAAAAAACTCAGAACTGCCATCGACGAAGGATTTAATAAAATTTATCAATCATGGAAAGATAGCCAGCCGAAGCCTATTATCCTCACTTATAATAATTCTCCCGACGGCGACGGTAGACATATCGCACCGAACAATGTGGATATTTCATCGGTGATCGCACTTAATTTAACGTGTGATGTAATCGAAGGAAGTTATCAAATTAATATGGAACAATCAAATCAAGCCCGACAAGGTTACATTCTTTATTCATTTGCACCAACAGCACCCTCCGGATTTTTAATTGTTGAGAATCCGACTAATCCAGTCTATATGCAATGTCAAAATGATTCACTAACTAGAATTAATTTTACACTCACCGATCAGTCAAATAATTTGATTGATCTACGTGGTGAAGTATTATCGATTAGTCTGTTTGTGAAAAGCTAACAAATAATTTGTATTAATCAGCAGCAGGAAGGGTGAAATGACAACATATTTGCGACGTAGATGCCAGCAATTTCCAGGGTGGTTATGACAATGTATTTGCGACAAAATCGCTAAGGCTCCATTTGTAAAATGGGGTCTTTATTTTTTTTTTTTGGTTAAAATATGAGATTTCGTAGGAAGGTTCCATTTGGCATTCTGAGGCTTTAATCGATTTTGTCGCAAAAATTTGTAGGGTTCACCCTCCCTGCTGCTTATGGAAACATTGTGGGAATGAAATGTTTTATTTTAAAAATCAACATTATCACCTACAATAACATCAGTTAAAGTTATTGTTTATAATTACACTATTTCGCTTTCATAAATATTATTTTGTACAAGGAGAAGAGCTTTTGGTTAAAAAAAAAAAACGCATATAAACACACACACACACACACACACACACACACACACACACACACACACAAATGTACGCGCCCACACATACAAACAAAAACAAACAAACACACACTTTTTTGTTTAGGGGCAAGTGCAGGGCCGTTTTAAGACGTTCGGGGGCCCTAGGCACAAACTCTAACCTAAAATTAACCAGAATTTCGCCTCATTATCCCAGTCTCAGATTATTACATTGCAGAGTATTACATTGCATTTTCATGCATATGAGTGTCGTCATTTTGTTAAATTTATTAATATAGTACTAAACTGCTAACACAACTGAAACCGAAAGTTTGTTTGCTGCCCACCACCCTCTCTCTCTCTCTCTCTCTCTCTCTCTCTCTCTCTCTCTCTCTCTCTCTCTCTCACACACACACACACACACACACACACACACGCACACCAGTTAATAAAACAAACGCAGATGTTTATAATTGATAATAGGCAGAAGAAGGGGAATATTTAGATAATCCGATATTCAACTCATTCATTTTTTTCTTATATTGAGTGATTGCTGATATAGTAATAATTTGCTCTGCTATAAATAGACGCTACTAACTATTGATTTCAATACGGACATTCACCTCTATCGTTTTAATTGTACGTAGTACGAATATTTATGATTCTTTTTTGTGAAGTGAATCTCGGTCATATTAGAACCTTGTTGGATCGGTATAGGCTTTTATGATATATAGTTCAGGTTTTCATCGGTTATGATAAGCCGTTTATCTAGTGTCTCCTATCACCGCTATACGTGGACTTAGAGAGAAAATGTCGTCTACCGTTGATGTGCGAACCAGGTCCTCATTTTAGAGTCTCCTACAATCAGTTGGAACTTTCAGTTAAACAACACTTATCCCTCGTAACTACGTGCTAGCTTGCTTTAAAAACAATAGACGGATTTACTGGTTTTGATATTCCAACTTAATTCATACCAAAACATTTCTTTGCCAAACTCAATAATGACATAAAGAATAAAAACCAAGTATAAAAAATAACAAGAAATCCATATTTTTTAATCATCATTTCTTGTTGAAATTTACATTGGTATGACACTATTTTCAGATATATTGTCAAACTGTAGGCAAAAGGCCATGTGCTTCTCGCATATTTGCAGACTCGGCTGGTTGCGTGTGCGAAGTGCACGATGCACATAGGCACCGCCGCCGAATATGTGCCCACCCTTCTAAAAGGCGCCAAACATTCATCGCACACACAAGAGAAACACGAACTGTCGGGCCTGCATGCATGCATACAAGAATGTATGTATGTATGTATGTATGTATGTATGTATGTATGTATGTATGTATGTATGTATGTATGTATGTATGTATGTATGTATGTATGTATGTATGTATGTATGTATGTATGTATGTATGTATGTATGTATGTATGTACGTAAGTACGTACGTAAGTAACAGCTAATTCAGCATACTTTGTGTCACACTTTGTAACGCATAAAGATGGAAGTGAAAACCTGTTCCCGGTTTTCTTTTCTACCATATGGTGAACCATAAAGTCAGCAAACCAGTCACCCCAGTAAGAGCACGTTATTGTGCCCTTTGTCTTGACTATATCATCATGTCATAAATGAGCAACACAACCTTTGTGTTGACATTTGGAATATTGCTTGTTTCTTCATGACACTCTGGACCTCGTGATTCCTTTAATTTTTATCTAGTCATGGTGGACATAATATATTTACCGTTGATAGCTACCATCCCAAAAAGGAAGAAACAAAATCCACTTTTAAGCCTTTTCAACACTTGACAGGCTAGCTGTCATTGACTTGAAGACAAGCGTTGACGCGTGCGTATTGCGCAGACCTGTCATTCTTAAACTCTCTCCAAATCTAAAAAGATTTACCCCTGCTGATATCTGTTTCAACATCAATCTTATCTGGCGTCGTTATGTTTTGTTTTTAATTGTGTATAAACTCAATGTATCTTAGTAGATAAAGGATCATTTTGAAGCCATTGGAAAGTACCTTTCTGTAATATTCGGGTCCCTATAGCTACCTATAAGGGGAATTACCATTTCGGCAAAAAAATGAGTGATTGACCACTGATAGAAACTAGCACTAAATGTTTTGATTGGTATGGCTCTCCATGTAAATTTAACAGATGGCATTACTGGTCCCTATGGGAGTTAACAATGCTGGGTATGACAGTACTGGTACCTATGGGAGTTAACAATGCTGGGTATGGCAGTATGGGTCCCTATGGGAGTTAACAATGCTTGGCATGGCAGTGTGGGTCACTATGGGAGTTAACAGTGCTGGGTATGCCAGTACTGGTCCCTATATAAGTTAACAATGCTGAGTAGGGCAGTACGGGTACCAATGGGAGTTAACAATGCTAGGTATAGCAGTACGGGTACCTATGGGAGTTAACAATGCTGGGTATAACAGTACGAGTCCCTATGGCAGTTAAAAGTGCTGGTTTGTTATAGCATAATATGGTACACCAGGGATAACACTATGGCTTCCAATGGGAGTTAAACATTGCATTTGGAGGATTTTCAAACCTGAACAAAAAACACATTTCTAACATCACGTTTAGGGCACTGTGGGGCTTCTGGACATTCTAACATTACATTGGGGACCCTGGGACCCTATGGAAACTTCACACTGCCGATATTACTATGGTTTCCAATGGAAGTAAAAACATTACATCTAGGGCACGCTGGAGCCCTATGGGAATATAACATTATGGGTGTCGCTATAGCACTCTATTGAAAGTTCAACGTGATGGACAGACATACAAAAATACGTCTGAAGAAACACAAGAACCACACTAAGATTCACTCATATTGTATTGTCTGATCTGGGTAGTTTTGTTACACGTTATGAATATGCCGTAAATTTATTCATTGTTATAGCCACAGAGAGAGAGAGAGAGAGAGAGAGAGAGAGAGAGAGAGAGAGAGAGAGAGAGAGAGAGAGAGAGAGGGACTCAACATTACTGACAAATACATATTCCGACTGACAAATACCTATTTTGTTTGACAACAAACTTTTTGTCTGGCCATCAGATGTTGGGATGTAACAATCCAATTTTTAATGGCCAACACCTGTCTTGAATGTTAACCTATATCTAACCCGACTGACGATAACCTATTCTGCCTCACCAACCACTATTCTGACTTGCGATAACCTATTCTGCCTTACTAACCACTATTCTAACTGACCTACACCATTTCTGACTTAAGAACCACTTTTCTAACACCTGTTCTAGACCAACAAACCATCTAAGTAAAGGTAATCTATCTTATCAACACCAATTTTCAATGATCAGCATATATTTTGATCGACTAACAGCTGCTGCAATTCAAGAATACTTAAATCAGACACATCAACACCTCTTTTCAATTACCAAACTTATTTTATATGGTCATTCCTATCCTGACTGAAGAACACCCATTCTGACATACCGACTATATTAAGAACACCCATTTGGACCTACCGACTATATTAAGAACACCCATTCGGACCTACCGATTATATTAAGAACACCCATTCGGACCTACCGACTATATTAAGAACACCCATTCCGACCTACCGTCTATATTAAGAACACCCATTCCGACCTACCGACTATATTAAGAACACCCATTCCGACCTACCGACTATATTAAGAACACCCATTTGGACCTACCGACTATATTAAGAACACCCATTCGGACCTACCAACTATATTAAGACCACCCATTCCGTCCTACCGACTATATTAAGAACACCCATTCGGACCTCCCGACTATATTAAGAACACCCATTCGGACCTACCGACTATATTAAAAAAACCATTCCGACCTACCGACTATATTAAGAACACCCATTCGGACCTACCGACTATATTAAGAACACCCATTCGGACCTACCGACTATATTAAGAACACCCATTTCGACCTACCGACTATATTAAGAACACCCATTCGGACCTACCGACTATATTAAGAACACCCATTCGGACCTACCGATTATATTAAGAACCCATTCCGACCTACCGACTATATTTAAAACACCCATTCCGATCTACCGACTATAGTATGTCTGAATAACATCTCTGCTGGCTGACCAGTGCATATTCCTGAGTGATCGACAACTGTTTCGACTGATCAGCACGTATTTATTTTAAACAATTTAACTTCTGTCTGACTGGTCAAGGCATATAATTTTGACTTACATTACCTATTTTGGTTATTCATCGCCCAATGTCACGTACTATCTCTATGACTGCCAGGGAAACATTGCATACCCTAACTTACAGTGCCTTTCATTAATTGCCCGTAGCAATGTTGGCTGATTATCTTCTTTTCTAATAGACCAACCTCTATTCTGACCATTCAACACCTAATTTACTGACCATAATTTCTTCTCATTCATTAGTATCTAATATTACAAATACTTATTCTGACTCTCCAACACGAATTATGATCGAGCATACGTATTCTAACTGAATAATACCGATTCTAAACGAATAATACCTAATCAATGCATATCCTGGCTGAACAATAACTATTTTCACTGACCAGTGCCTATTCTGAATGATCAACATATATTCTCTGACCAAAACCTATTCCGATCACAGATCTTATTTTACTGACCAAAACCTATTTTGACATTGACATTACCTCTTCTGTGTGATCAGCACCTATTTTGTCTGACCAATACATATTTTGACTGACCAATAAATATTTTGTCTGACAAATAAATATTTTGACTGACCAATACATATCTTGACTGAATTCATTCGTTCTGACCAGTTCCAATTCTGACAGTCCTAAATTAATTGTGTCTGACCAAAATGAAATCTAAACGATCGAAATAAGCTTTGGTCAAAGAATATATGTTGATCAACGCCGAGCTTTAAAAATAGATATCTGCTGGTTAGTCAAACACTCATTTCGACTGAGTAAGACGTATATTGGCTTACTAAAGCCTATTCTGATTGACCAACACCTATTTTGAAAATGTTCTGGCATATATTGAAATTTTGCCGAGCCAAAAGTGCAAATAAGACAGCTATGAATGTATGCGACAGTAGTATCAACCGATTGTTACAACAAAAATGTTCACTTCCTATGGAATGGGCAGCTAATATGAGAGGATTGAAAAACATCATTCCCATGAAAAAGCCTGCAAATATGAGATAATAAATTTTCCAGCTGAATTAGCTAATATTATCTGAACTGCTTAATGACCCCTTGTATACAAGAAAATATAATGTCACACGCACCATGGAACTTGCCTCACCTACTAATGCCCCATTACCGTTACGACTGAAATTCACTTCGTGTATTCTTGTATTCTTTCATTCCGTTGATGTTAAGAATTCAACTGGTCTTACGCAGGTGCCGACAGAAAGGACGATATATTACTGTCCTTCTAAAACGCAGCATATAAATAACATGTGCAAGGTTATCACAAAAATCCAGTGAAATATGGGTTTTAGTTGGATGGCACAATGTAACATAATATAATTCTGTCTTTTTTATAATGAATGGTCATTGTTCATAATTTTTGTGCGTAACGTTTTTTACGTAACATTTATATCATGACTATACGTTCTTTGCGTCATGCTTTTGAAATGGTATTTTAGTAATCTTATGTGAATCAAACTGCATTTTTAGGTAATGTGAGTATGTGTGAGATTTGGATTTTTAACGTAGCTTTGACAAATTTTCGGTCATATTGCTACAATTAACAGTGATATCTAACACTGAGCCAACATGCCGAAGACACGAAGCTTGATGTCCCACCCAGTCACGTTATCATGATACCAGGCCGTCCATTCCAAACTCTAACTTCTTAATGCTGATCGCCTAGCGAGGCAGCTTTTAATACCATTTTTAAAGGTCTTTGGTATGACTCGACCGTGATTCGAACTCGAGACCTTTCGCATCCGTGTCTACTGGTCAATATTCAGCTGTATTTACCGTAGCTAAGTGAACAGATTCACCGTTTCAGTGTATGGTGAACACGTGTCCGCATTGGGTGAACTACTGGTTATAATATTTGGCAATGCTCATTATTCGCAATGGATCTAGTTGTCTACCTGGATTATCCTCTTATACTTGTATATTGAATTTGTATTGACGCATTGGACGTATTCTGTTTTATCTCTTTGTCTAGATGAAATTCCATTTATTTTGATTAACGTAGTTTCCTTGTCTGCTTAATGAGGCTCGATCAAATCGTTCAGAATGGATTAATTGAAGAGCTGCACTTAGCAACGTCACGAATTGAATATCTGGTAATACAAAATCGGTAATGTCATGTGATAAACAAAGTCTGAAAGACGTGTTCATTGCACAATTCACACAGGCTGAAAAAACTCAAGATCATTGCACTATACATTTATGACACTGGCTGAAAATAATAGGAAACTCCAGTTCTTTGCACAATAAATGTATGACACTGGCTGATAAAAAGTCTAAAACTTGTGTTTTGTATATGACATTTATGATGACACCGGCTGAATAACAAAACCGTCATTGCAAACATCTCGTGGTACGTACTATTATTCAAAAATAATTTCACAACTCTTATAAAATATATGCTTGTGTGGTCCTGTGTTTATTACTCCATTTTGTGTGTGTGTGCGCATTCTCCAAAATAAATGTAGATATATGAAATTAAATGCACCAAAGCATTTATATCAAATTATGACGTCAAAAAGAATAAAATGTTTTTTCTTCAGAATTAGGAGAACACGTGTGAGCATTTAAAATTAGTGAATCCGTTCTCGTATGACTTTATACGATGATTATACATATCTTATGTACGCAATTAGGGATGGGCCGAACGTTGACAGACATTTTTGATGATTTTGTTCTTACCAAGTGGGCAATAAAAAACTATGTAAAGCAGTCAGTTAGAGACAATGCATCTTTAACACAACCAACAAAAAAACTAAAATAAACATGAAAAACAAGCAACCTAAGCAGAACAGAAAACAAATAGGCAAAAAGCAAGATAGAATGATATGTAATTTTAATTTTAGATTCGGAATAGAAGAGACCATTGGCTGCATAAAAGATACCTAGCTGTATAAATTGCAACATTTGTGTGGAAAATGAAAATGATGCTGAGATTAAAGAAATATGAGACTTGGGGTATGGAATAACAACGAGGGTTAATTAATCCCTTGTGGTGTAATCACACATTTAAAATATTAGTACACTAGTTCATTTATACCGATAGCATGCAACTTAAGATGTTGTGTGACGTGATTATGACTTTTAATGTACCTTTAACAATTTTTCAGTCATATCGCTACGACATCTGCAGTGTAGCAGTTTGAAGTGATGTCTAGTACTGGGTCATCATGTCGCAGGGTGTAGCATGTCAAACCCAGTTACATTATCCTGACATCAGGCCGACCAGTCCTAACCCTAACCCCTTAATCCCGAGCGTCAAGCGAGGCAGCTGTTTGTACCATTTTTGTAAGTCTTTAGTATGACTCGACCGAGGCTCGGACCCACGACCTCTCGCATCCGAGGCGGATGCTCTAACCACTAGGCCACCGGAGCGGTGTGTAACCTAAGATAAATACTGTTAACAACTAAAATAGTACATATTGCATTATCAACTCAAAAAATATTATTACCAACTAAAATACTACATCATGGATTATAAATCATAAAATATTATTACCAACTAAAATAGTACATCATAGATTATAAATCATAAAAAATTATTACCAACTAAAATAGTACATCATGGATTATAAATCATAAATATTATTAACAACTAAAATAGTACATCATGGATTATAAATCATAAAATATTATTACCAACTAAAATAGTACATCATGGATTATAAATCATAAAATATTATTACCAACTAAAATAGTACATCATGGATTATAAATCATAAAATATTATTAACAACTAAAATAGTACATCATGGATTATAAATCATAAAATATTATTACCAACTAAAATAGTACATCATGGATTATAAATCATAAAATATTATTACCAACTAAAATAGTACATCATGGATTATAAATCATAAAATATTATTACCAACTAAAATAGTACATCATGGATTATAAATCATAAAATATTATTACCAACTAAAATAGTACATCATGGATTATAAATCATAAAAAATTATTACCAACTAAAATAGTACATCATGGATTATAAATCATAAAATATTATTACCAACTAAAATAGTACATCATGGATTATAAATCATAAAATATTATTACCAACTAAAATAGTACATCATGGATTATAAATCAAAATATTATTACCAACTAAAATAGTACATCATGGATTATAAATCATAAAATATTATTACCAACTAAAATAGTACATCATGGATTATAAATCATAAAATATTATTAACAACTAAAATAGTACATCATGGATTATAAATCATAAAATATTATTACCAACTAAAATAGTACATCATGGATTATAAATCATAAAATATTATTACCAACTAAAATAGTACATCATGGATTATAAATCATAAAATATTATTACCAACTAAAATAGTACATCATGGATTATAAATCATAAAATATTATTACCAACTAAAATAGTACATCATGGATTATAAATCATAAAATATTATTAACAACTAAAATAGTACATCATGGATTATAAATCATAAAATATTATTACCAACTAAAATAGTACATCATGGATTATAAATCATAAAATATTATTACCAACTACAATAGTACATCATGGATTATAAATCATAAAATATTATTAACAACTAAAATAGTACATCATGGATTATAAATCATAAAATATTATTACCAACTAAAATAGTACATCATGGATTATAAATCATAAAATATTATTACCAACTAAAATAGTACATCATGGATTATAAATCATAAAATATTATTAACAACTAAAATAGTACATCATGGATTATAAATCATAAAATATTATTACCAACTAAAATAGTACATCATGGATTATAAATCATAAAATATTATTACCAACTAAAATAGTACATCATGGATTATAAATCATAAAATATTATTACCAACTAAAATAGTACATCATGGATTATAAATCATAAAATATTATTACCAACTAAAATAGTACATCATGGATTATAAATCATAAAATATTATTACCAACTAAAATAGTACATCATGGATTATAAATCATAAAATATTATTACCAACTAAAATAGTACATCATGGATTATAAATCATAAAATATTATTACCAACTAAAATAGTACATCATGGATTATAAATCATAAAATATTATTACCAACTAAAATAGTACATCATGGATTATAAATCATAAAATATTATTACCAACTAAAATAGTACATCATGGATTATAAATCATAAAATATTATTACCAACTAAAATAGTACATCATGGATTATAAATCATAAAATATTATTACCAACTAAAATAGTACATCATGGATTATAAATCATAAAATATTATTACCAACTAAAATAGTACATCATGGATTATAAATCATAAAATATTATTACCAACTAAAATAGTACATCATAGATTATAAATCATAAAATATTTTTAGCAACTAAAATAGTACATCATGGATTATAAATCATAAAATATTATTACCAACTAAAATAGTACATCATGGATTATAAATCATAAAATATTATTACCAACTAAAATAGTTCATCATGTATTATAAATCATAAAATATTATTACCAACTAAAATAGTACATCATGGATTATAAATCATAAAATATTATTACCAACTAAAATAGTACATCATGGATTATAAATCATAAAATATTATTACCAACTAAAATAGTACATCATGGATTATAAATCATAAAATATTATTAACAACTAAAATAGTACATCATGGATTATAAATCATAAAATATTATTACCAACTAAAATAGTACATCATGGATTATAAATCATAAAATATTATTACCAACTAAAATAGTACATCATGGATTATAAATCATAAAATATTATTACCAACTAAAATAATACATCATGGATTATAAATCATATAATATTATTACCAACTAAAATAGTACATCATGGATTATAAATCATAAAATATTATTACCAACTAAAATAGTACATCATGGATTATAAATCATAAAATATTATTACCAACTAAAATAGTACATCATGGATTATAAATCATAAAATATTATTACCAACTAAAATAGTACATCATGGATTATAAAGCATAAAAATTATTACCAACTAAAATAGTACATCATGGATTATAAATCATAAAAATTATTACCAACTAAAATAGTACATCATGGATTATAAATCATAAAATATTATTACCAACTAAAATAGTACATCATGGATTATAAATCATAAAATATTATTACCAACTAAAATAGTACATCATGGATTATAAATCATAAAATATTATTACCAACTAAAATAGTACATCATAGATTATAAATCATAAAATATTATTACCAACTAAAATAGTACATCATGGATTATAAATCATAAAATATTATTACCAACTAAAATAGTACATCATGGATTATAAATCATAAAATATTATTAACAACTAAAATAGTACATCATAGATTATAAATCATAAAATATTATTACCAACTAAAATAGTACATCATGGATTATAAATCATAAAATATTATTACCAACTAAAATAGTACATCATGGATTATAAATCATAAAATATTATTACCAACTAAAATAGTACATCATAGATTATAAATCATAAAATATTATTAACAACTAAAATAGTACATCATGGATTATAAATCATAAAATATTATTAACAACTAAAATAGTACATCATGGATTATAAATCATAAAATATTATTACCAACTAAAATAGTACATCATGGATTATAAATCATAAAATATTATTACCAACTAAAATAGTACATCATGGATTATAAATCATAAAATATTATTACCAACTAAAATAGTACATCATGGATTATAAATCATAAAAAATTATTACCAACTAAAATAGTACATCATGGATTATAAATCATAAAATATTATTACCAACTAAAATAGTACATCATGGATTATAAATCATAAAAAATTATTACCAACTAAAATAGTACATCATGGATTATTAATCATAAAATACTGGAATTATCAGAAGTAGCTTAATGAAATGTTTATTAAAAAGTCATCTCTTATGAAATATTCACAAAAACTGAAAATTTGTCTCTTTGAATGAATTTTAGCTGTAACGGTTTACTGTTGCTTTGCAGATTAGTGGCTTATCGTGTAAGGAATATGGTAGCTAAGTATCTTTCAAAATTGCAGACCAACGGCTTGACTGCAGAGACTATGGTGACGATTTATCTTATTCCGCTGGCCTTTAGGATGCATGCGGGTAATAACACGTGTATTACTCTTTCACGTCTACTTCGTTATTATCTATCATCTATTATGTACCTATCAGTTTATAAAATGAACATGTCCGTTGGAATGCACAGATTTAGAATCAGAAGTAGCGTCAAGACATATAACCAAGTGGATATTCAATGTTTTATTTGTTGTATGGATTCTTGTTTCGTTTTGTTACGTACATTTTTGTTGTTAAATTCTCTTCCTTATTCAGCTTCATTCAAGCTGTGTAGAACCTTTGAAAATTATACTTTTACTAGTTATCTCGCATAAAACATTTTCCAATTGTAATGCATATCAATTCAGAAAGTAAGAACCATAGTTGTGACAACTAATATCCTAGAGAGTAAACTTTTAATTTTAATGTATGCCATTTATATAAGTATGGATTTATTCTAGATTTTAAAAAATGTATAATATTTAAAATACTAATTTAACAAAGATGTAAACATCACAATATCTATATAAGTATTATTGTCACAAAGATGCAAACGGTACAATATTTATGTAAGCATCGATTTAACTAAGACGCAAACTGCACAATATTTATATAAGCATTATGTAACCAAGATGCAAATTGTACAATATTTATGAAAGCATTATATATCCAAGATGGCAAACTGTACAATATTTATGTACGTTTTGTTGTAAGCAAGACGTAAACTGTAGCGACTAACCTAACTCTTGACTTTAAACAGTAGCACTGTCCCCGTTGCTACCTAGTTACTATTATTTGATGTGTAAATAAGGGCGCTTTTCCCTTCAAGTATTATATACATCTGCATTGTAATTTGAATTGTCCTTACGAATGTATATATAGTCTGTTCAACTGTGTGGAACTTGAAAACTGTCTTGGATAGACGAATGTTCAAATGACTCTAACCTGACCGCCATGATACGTTCTAGTCGATCATGCCTGACCCACAACTTCGTATGGTAATCAATAAAGAGCTTAGCTGAGAGGCATTCCGTGCAACAGAAAAAATAATATCGTGCAGCTTTAGGGAGACCTAATCTGTCGCTTTATTGGAATTTAAACCGAGTGTACTTGATACGATATCCATCGCCTGCCTGCACGCATCAACCTCTATATTCTCTCGGCTATGTACGCATCCACAAGAAAAAGGATGGACTGGATCTTTGATACAAATAAGCAGTGATACATAGCAAATGCAATCTCTCAGCGAACAAATAAACTTGCTTCTTGATACAGTCATTCGGAACTCCTCGAACATTATACTACGATACAGTCATAAACGGATAAATGCGATATGTATTTAGAATTTGAATCTTTCTGGGTAGAATTGTTGCTTAAGTTTATACTTCTATCCCTTCATACAAATATTGATGTGGCTAGCTTAAGTTTATACTTATATCCTTTCATACAAATATTGATGTGGCTAGCTTAAGTTTATACTTATATCCCTTCATACAAATGTTGATGTGGCTAGCTTAAGTTTATACTTATATCCCTTCATACAAATGTTGACATGGCTAGCTTAAGTTTATACTTATATCCCTTCATACAAATGTTGATGTGACTAGCTTAAGTTTATACTTATATCCCTTCATACAAATGTTGATGTGACTAGCTTAAGTTTATACTTATATCCCTTCATACAAATGTTGACATGGCTAGCTTAAGTTTATACTTATATCCCTTCATACAAATGGTGACGTGACTAGCTTAAGTGTATACTTATATCCCTTCATACAAATGTTGACATGGCTAGCTTAAGTGTATACTTATATCCCTTTATACAAATGTTGATGTGGCTAGCTTAAGTTTATACTTATATCCTTTCATACAAATATTGATGTGGCTAGCTTAAGTTTACACTTATATCCCTTCATACAAATGGTGACGTGGCTAGCGTAAGTTTATACTTATATCCCTTCATACAAATGTTGATGTGGCTAGCGTAAGTTTATACTTATATCCCTTCATATAAATGTTGATGTGGCTAGCTTAAGTTTATACTTATATCCCTTCATACAAATGTTGATGTGGCTAGCTTAAGTTTATACTTATATCCCTTCATACAAATGTTGATGTGGCTAGCTTAAGTTTATACTTATATCCCTTCATACAAATGTTGATGTGGCTAGCTTAAGTTTATACTTATATCCCTTCATACAAATGTTGATGTGGCTAGCTTAAGTTTATACTTATACCCCTTCATACAAATGTTGATGTGGCTAGCTTAAGTTTATACTTATACCCCTTCATACAAATGTTGATGTGGCTAGCTTAAGTTTATACTTATACCCCTTCATACAAATGTTGATGTGGCTAGCGTAAGTTTATACTTATATCCCTTCATACAAATGTTGATGTGGCTAACATTTATACTTTATTCACCTGAATAAGAGCTTAGTAGATTTAATATGTGTCTCCAAGGCAACGGTATTTGTATATTTATGCTGCATGTCACATTCGAATCTTGTGTTGCTTTTTGCATGTTTATTTTCTCTTTAAATGCTGGTCTGTACTGTATCCTTATTTTTGTAATGTCATTATCTTTGTATCTTCCGTATTACAACATTCACAAATAGAATCATGTTAACATATTTGCTACAGTTAGCATTCTTATTAATATCGACCATTGTATTCGCTCGGCTCTCAGTGATGCAAACTGCCCTTAAACTAGTACAAGTTTCAATTTCAAGTTCATGCATATCTGATATTTTCTGCATCCCGCAAAAGATAAAACATGACAACATAAAAAATTCAAAGTTATATTAAAAAAATACACAAGCTCTTTCGAGACGATGTAACAAGAAACCAACGTATTAAATTGCCTTTCCTTTATATAGAGGGTAAAATATCTTGGTAGGTACATAAAGCAAACAGAACAAAAATCAGTAAGGAGGGACATATTTAAATTCATTGTCCTCAAATATTAGTAAGGAGGGCCCTATTTAAATCCAATGTCCTCAAAAATCAGTAAGAAGGTCCTATTTAAATTCAATGTCCTCAAAAATCAGTAAGGAGGTCCCTATTTAAATTCAATGTTCTCCAAAAAACAATAAGGAGGTCCTATTTAAAGCTAATGTCCTCAAAATCAGTAAAGAGGGCCATATTTAAATCCAATGTCCTCAAAAATCAGTAAGGAGGGCCCTATTTGAATCCAATGTCCTCAAAAATCAGTAAAGAGAGCCCTATTTAAATCTAATGTCCTCAAACGTTAGTAAGGTGGGCCCTATTTAAATCAAATGTCCTCAAAAATCAGTAAAGAGGTCCCTTTTTAAATTCAATGTCCTCAAAAAGCAGAAAGGAGGCCCTATTTAAATCCAATGTCCTCAAAAATCAGTAAGGAGGTCCCGTTTAAATCCAATGTTCTCTGCAATCGTAATTAGATTAGAGCCGTTTTAAGAAGCCTGGGGACATTAGGCACAAACTCTAACCTTAAAACTAACTAGCATTGCACCTCAATCTCTCAGTCTCCATGTTCATGCGTGTCATTTGTTAAAATTTATTAATACAGTATTAAACTGATGACACAACGGACACCGAAATGTTGTTTTTGTGCCGCGGGGTCCTCTTGTTGTGCAGGGCCCTAGGCACGTGCCTCTCGTGTTTGTGCATTAAAATGGCACTGCACTAGATATGAAACAAATAATTAGTGAATGCTTTGACTGGTTTATTATTCAATATTAATCACACTTAACTCTAACGATTTTAAGATAGTAAGTGTTCAACATTTTCCCACACCATATGCGTTTGACGCCTACTTATTCAACTTATCGCTACTAGTCCCCTTGTTGACATTTTCACTGTTGTTGTTATATTTGTTAATGATTTTAAATATTTTAAAATTTCATGAAACGCACATAGATCGAAGGCTTCAAAGATTTGATTGAATGAATCAAAGACTAGATTGACTGTATCAATGATTATACTAAATGTATCAATGATTAGACTGAATGTATCAATGATCAGACTGAATGCATCAATGATTAGACTGAATACATCAATGATTAGACTAAATGCATCAATGACTAGACTCAATGCATCAATTAGACGAAATGTATCAATGATTATACTACATGTATCAATGATTATACTAAATGTATCAATGATTAGAATGAATGTATCAATGAATAAACTAAATGTATCAATGATTAGAATGAATACATCAATGATTATACTAAATGTATCAATGATTAGACTGAATGTAATGATTAGACTAAATGTATCAATGATTAGAATGAATATATCAATGATTAGACTAAATGTCCTTTCCATAAAGGACATCATCAGTACTTATTTACCTTTCCATAAATAAATTCGTCCGTATTTATTGACCTTTCCATAGTAGATTAATCAGTATTCTTTTACCTTTCCATAATGGACATTATCATGGCTTAGGACATTATTTGGTCCAATCAACACCAACATTACATATTCCCCATCTTGAGCCTAATTCTTTTTTGTAACATTACACACGGGTGACCCTGCCATTTTTCATCCAGGCAATATTAGCCTTTAACGGTAAATACGTCGTATGCCAACTTGGTTTTATGGAGGGGGGCAGAGAAGCTGTTATCTGTGTCATTTTTATCTAATTGAGATTTTTTAATGGAAACTAATAAATCTTTTCACTTCTTGATGCATAAAACGGAGACAAATGTTTTGATCTTGTCATCCAAATATGACCATCTGCTAAATTATGGTCTTTTTTGTTTTTCATATAAAAAATATCACTAAGCCACCATTAACATAAATACGTAAAACTGAAAAGGGGTGAACAAGACATTATATACATGTAAATCATTACGTATATATTACAGCTAGATCCTTGTAAAACGATATGCGTAAGTGTCAGTCAAATTCTAGTCATTCCGTCATGACTTAGCAATTGTCGCCTGAAATTTGAGCTTTAGCTAAGTTTCGTCCATCACTATCAGGAAAATCTAATCAATTTTGTTGTCTTTCTGCTGTTGTTTATTTACATAATTCTATAAATTCTATAATCTTTCTAGCGTTGTAAATGAGTATATTTAAGTTTGGTAAGAGTACATTTTCAATATTAATAATAAACACATCTTACAGTCACTAACTTAAAGTATATTGGACACGTGAACTATCACACGATTTATGCTATGATGTGGTTCCTCGTGACATTATCTGAGTTCTTAAATAGTTATATCTAATTGTAGGCTTCATATCTGTATACGATAGTAGTAAAGTGGGGCGAAATAGGGACTATGGGGAAATACATTACAGTCACCCAAACCCCACCCAGGCGGATATAGGAACACGATTTAAAGCGACGAATTGCACACCGTGAAGCGATATAGGAGCAATAGGAATTTTGTATAGAGACAAGAAGAATGGAACAGGGGGCATGACGTCACGGTACTGGACACTGGCAACAATGTAGCAAATACCGTGATGTCATGCCACCTGTTTCATTTTCTATACAAAGTTTTGTCTTTGCTTACGTGTCAGTGAGTAGTGCGTCGGCTTTTCTGAAGAAAACTTTCTTATGACACCTTGCAATGCTCTGATCAGAACATGAGAATAAAATAAATACTAGGAAGTAAGGCACTAGCTCTTTATATGTACACTGGTCTGAAATGGATATAAAGGCTAGCATGGCATTACACATGTAGTCAATTGACTTTCTCCAATCAAGATAAAACGATCGCATCATTTCGAAAGGAGATGAAAGTAAGAGGCAGAAACGTGATTTATCTCCTCGCACCGTATCTGTAGTTTTTGGCTCAGATTCATGTCGGTGATTTTAAAGATGAGATGAGTGAGCCAGAATCTAAGCCCTGACAGTCTAGACTCAGTCAAAGTCCATCACCACTAGTAAACCCCAAAAATTATCACATTCGAGAGACAGAAGAACGCTCCTCTAAAAAAGTTAGAACCACGGCCTACACATACCTGGTGAAGTTTAAAGATTTCAAGTCCGACGTACCATTGGAAAAAACAGTCAGGTCCATCATCGATATGTGGGATTGTTTGTTAACCACACTGAAATGGCAATGTCAATCCAAAGAAGACGATTGCTTGATACTTTGCATTCAACATGACAATTTGAAGTCCACAGTTTGGATCGAGTTTAGCAGTGCAGAAGAAATGATACATTCTAAAGTCATGGACAAGATTCAACACGTACAACAATCCAACGACAAGTTTCACATCACCGATGGAAAAGCGACACTGTTCATGACCAACGTTTCTCTTCTTCAAAAGACAGGAAAACGCAAAAATGTGTTCTTGGTTAGCGACCTTCTTAGCATCAAAAAGACCCTCGTTAAAATTAGCAATCTTCAAGACAATATGTTTTCAGCCCGTGCCATTGTGGTGGGACGATCGTATGCCGACAAGAGCGACATGGCAGAATGAAAAAAAACTGGGAGAACGTTCGAAAATTTAACCGAGTCAAACAACGAGAAGAAGCCTAACCCCTGTTGCAGCAAGCAGGGATATACAAAATTGCAAGACGTCTTGGCTCCGAGCTACACCTTGAACGTACTTCCTCAAAAAGTGCTCGGACCTCTTTTTTTAGAGGGAAATATTTTAAAGACGGAAAATATATTCACGTCTATTATCACGATGAACACGTGAGAGAAACATAAGTATTACGGATCAAAATGCTCTGGATGTTTGGCCTCTACACCCCGTCTTGACAAAGTAAAAGAACGAGAGCATTGCCCAGCGTGTCAGCGCACGTTTGGCAGCCCTATCTGTTACCAACAAGGATCACAGCAGAATTGCTCTACTAGTGGACAAGGCTTACTTACCAACAGCGCCAAGGCAAACGTCTATTCAGGAACGAAACGATGTCATATTTGTCGTCAAACCGTAGACTTAGAACAAATAATGTTACATTAAAAATACCATTCTAAACATGAAGAGAAAGAAGACAATCAGAAGAAAGGCAATTTCATCTTTTTAACTTTTGAATGCATGCAAGATACTGCATTAACATTCTTAATTTCTGCATTGCTCATCGAGCGTGAGAGAAGTGCACCCAAGCACCTATCTTTAGTTATTACTCTCACTGCACCAAGATTCCTGGAGGACATAAAAAACTCTTTCGTGGACCTAACATGCTGGATCTTAGACCCTATCGACGAGAAGTTGAGCCAAAATGATATAGAACGTTACGAAGATTGTCATCGCTATACCACGGTGATAGCTTACAATTTCTCGGGATTCGATGGACACTTTCGTTTGAGTATTTGAACAAAGTACCGAACGTCCTAAAGCGACTTTGATTGGAGCCGAACTCATCTAAATGCAAGAGGGATAATTGCAGTTTAAAGGATGCCAAGTGATATTAATGTGGGAACCCAAGTACAATCACCGTTTTCAAACCTATCCCGAGGTTAAGTGCATCGAGGAAAGTTACACGCTGGTGACCCACTGAACCCACGAGACAGTATGCACGGAGGACGGACTAATGCCACCTGTTTGCTGTACCAAGCCGATGAGGAAAAAGGACAAAAAATTCAAATACTTGAACGTGTGTTCGCTATATCCTTACGTGTGCAAATAATGTTGCTTTCCCACAGAAATCTCGGAACTGCTGACGGAACACATCGACGTGGACAACATTTGACAATATAAAAGAATGATTAAATGTAACGTATTGCCTCCAACGAACTTCTACTATCCCGTGTTACCATATCGTTGCCAAGGAAAACTGATATTTTCCATGTATCGTACTTGTGCTGAAACGTGCCACCAAACCCAACCTTGTCATCTAAGCCAGGAAGAACGCGCCTTGATGGGAACATGACTCAGCGTGGAACTGTTTAAATCTCTGGACCTGGGATACTAACTGTTAGAAGTGTACGAAATTTACCACTTTCCCATGACAGAAAAATACTTGTTAACAAAACAAGGTGCCGTTAGTTAGTGCGAGCTAAAAAAAAAACTGGTATTAAAACAAAGTGGTCGTTCCCTTCGTCGATGGCAAATCCACAAATGCACCGAATTTCTGAAGCAAGCTTTCCAAAAAGAATTGAGGAAATGTGACTTTCATTTTTTCACCACCGAGAATCTCGCAGCGAAATCCACCATCGTGTAACGTATTCAATGCAACTTAAAAGAACGCATGTGGAAATATTTTACGCATCAAAACACTCTCAAGTACATCGACGTCTTTCCGCACATCGTCCAATCTTACCATCAAAGCATTTAACTTGCCCTTACCCCGCCAAGAAGTAACTCCTGACAACGATGTGACAGTCTTCGACCGCCTGTTGGGTACGTCCCTGACAGTAACTGTCCGCAAGAAAGGTGAAGTGTTGGCAGCAGGAGATTTGGTGAGTATTTGCAAAACCAAACGCACTTTCGACAAAGATTACTTACCAAACATTGAATGATTTCGTGTCCCTAAATAAGTGTGTGTCCGTTATTATTCCATCTATAAATTGGCAGATATGAACGGAGAAGTGTCAAAAGAAACTTTACTTATCCGAGTTACAACGAGTTACCAAACAAGTAGACAGAGTGTACGAGATACAAATCATTCTCGATCGAAGAACACGAAAAGTGGAAAAAGCCGTGTCAATGAAATCAAAGTACATTAGAAAGGATATCCATCAAGTTTTTACTCTCAACTCGATGCGTCTCAAATCATATACTTAAAAAAGAAGTGACCTTAATGCCTTTCAACACACCCTGAATTACTACAGCTACCATTACGTCCCCCAATTCTTCTCTGCAAAATCTATAAAGCAACCCTTGTGTTTGTAGTGTGGAGAACGTGTGCATAAAACTCAAAATCGTCTTTTTCTGCCCAGTCTTTGTGGCGTATTGTATCATCGGTGCTAGCATTGCCAATGTGAGTTTGCAACAAGGAGACAAACAATTGTGAAACATTTTACTCAGCAGTTGTATTGTTTACCTTTTTCCCAACCCATGTCTGAAACATTCCTGTAACAGAAACAACAACGGAAGTCTTGTATGCAACGTTAGTTCCAACAGTCACCCTAACAATCTTTTAGATAGACACTCCTCTGACTTCCAGTGACTCCTCGGACACTAGAAATGTGGAACTATGAACAACCAATTTTACTTAAAGTTACCTAGCGACAGTTACATTGAGGTGTTCCCCAATAACACATGGTGCTATTACACGGCTAGATTACCTGTTGCCATCCAACTGGATTATGAAGCCCTTTGGGAAATGGCTTTGGTGGAAATTATCCACCCTACACAGATTAAAAACATCATTGGAAATCAAAACACTTTGACGCTATACGTTTATGACAAACAAGTGCAACAAGTCATGTATAAATGCAGTAGTGTAGCTGACTTTATGACATCACAAGACACCAAAACTAACTAAACTACTTGTCTGTTGAAACTTAATGCGGGCTATTATTTTAGTGGTCAAGATTTGATGAACACCATTGCTGACAGGTTAAATTTCATGTTTGGTAATGCCTTGAAGAAAGCCAGAAGTGTCACGATCGAATAGCACGAAATAGCTCGTCTTTTGATGATGAAAGTTTCAGAGGACAGAGTATTGGTCATTACATTTTGTCTTAAATTGTATGACATTTTGGCTGGAGACTCCAAGTTCATTAAGGTGAGAAATGAAATACCAGCCATGACAGTAACTCGGACTTTGCCAAAGATTTTGATTACTTGTAGAAATGAACCATTTACTGAACGTGATTTTTATGTACTACGATGTGGTGGAGTACAACGTAGTAGGACAGACGTCCGTACCGTTACTGCATGTCATTCCTTTTACATTGGATTATGCCACGGTTTCTGACGAGGAAGATGGAAACACTTATCAAAGTTCACCGGGAATTTGTACATCCTCACTATTTGCTGTCTGTAAATCCTATTTTGACTCTGTCAGCATTACTATAAAAGGAGGTCTGTGACAAACTATTCCATTCATCAAAGGCAAAGTCAGAGCAAAACTTAATTTTCGAAAAGGAGCTCTCTAACCTCTTCTTAGTCATGTATCCTCTGTACCAAGGAGTCGCACGACAAAAAGGACATGGTGTAGGAGATATGCTAAATTCGACATTTTGTAAAGTGGCTCCAGATCTCAAACCGATGTTGACACGGGAACTGCATGCCTTAAAAGATGCAGCTTTGACGCAAGGCAAATATTATTTCCAAAATGTCATAACTGGCAAACAAGATCCCAAAGACAATTTCTTGAGAACAGGCAAAAATGTTTTGAATCAAACTGGCAAAGACATTTTGGACGGACGCGAAATGTTTATAACTGACCTGTGCAACACTAAGTCAGGTATTCCTGTTTTTATGACTTTACAGCAAGGACAAGGCTGCTAAAGACGACGAAAATTCCACTTGAGAGGATTTCACACCACTAGAGCTAGAAAGACGAAGAAAAGAAAAAGTGTCCCGGAGTTAGACGTTTTTAATTAATTATTAAAATATGATGCACCGAGAGTAATGTGATTGTTCCAAGTCGGAAATGGATCAGTTTGCCTTGCCGCCCAACATGATGACAATGCAAGAATTGAAATGGGTCAGATTTCATCCCAATTCCTCTTTGAAGCATTCAGCTCCCATCCAATTTAAAGGACAACCCGATCTGAATAGCATTTACTTGAATTTGAAACTAAAAGTGATCAGTGATCAAAACCAATAACACCAATCCTGGAGCCGACGCCAGAGTAGCTCCCGTCAACAATTTTCTGCATTATTTATTCAACGAAATGGATTTGTTCCTGAATAACCAATTGATTAGCATTAATATGGATACTTATCCTTACCTAGAAAGTCTCTTGCCGTACGGAAGAGTGGCCAAGAACACTCATCTAGATGCTTGCGTGGTATGGAAGTCTGACACTGCAGGTGAAGACACGTATAACGACGAAGAAAAATTTTGCAAGGTCGTAGTTTAGAACTAATGGGTCGCACATTTGGACATGCGGCTCATAGACAAGTATTTGCTGAACGGAGTGGATATTCGTCTTGGATTCAATCGCTTTTCATTTGATGTCTCATCTCAAAGGGTACAAAACCATCATCCAAGAAGCCCGACTTTACGTGCATCGCGTAGAAGTGTTACCTAAATCGGGAAACTATATCAGTCACACATTGAGCAGATCGACCGCCTAGTATCCTATACGACGTGTTTAACTACCTCATCGCAAACCTCAAGACCATCAAGCTTATGTCATCTCCCAGGAACTCAAGAGGAGGATTGTGTGGAGTATTTTGATATGGATTTCTTCCTTCCTCATTTGGAAGACAACATCATTGATTATGAGAAGAAATCTTCAGACGATACGATTCATTAATGAAAAATTTCATGGCACAGATTCCATGGTTAGTGGACAATATTGTGTGTATTTTGTTCATCAACGCAATCTTCGATATCCATTAGAATAGTTGGTGACTTATTTTGATCGTCATTCTAGAAAATATGAGAAAAGTAGATCGATGGTTTGTGACCATTATGGCTATCTTTAGGCTTTAGCTAGGAAACGTAGTGTACATCAATGGCCTCATAATATCCATCAATGGAAATCTCACATGATTTCATAACGTTGGCAGCCTTTTCAAACATAACTTGTTTAATGTTATTGTTGGTTGTTAGTTATTTGTTGAATAAAAAATATTGTGTTTTGAGAACAAAACGTGGCTATCATTTGTTTTTAAAAACACCAACTGTGAATATATATTCTTTGACTTCCTCACCATAACATGAACTATTATAACGTTCCGACACTAATAACGAGTAGTGATGTTTCCTATCGCGTCCGCGTTTGTACCATATAAAGCGGATTGGTGTCCAAGAGGTCTTTAGACAGCAAATCAAGAAAGAACAAGAAAAATGGACAGATGAGTATAGACTTCAGAATCAGAGAGAACAGCCACAACAACAGCAGCAACAGGGTCAGCAGCATGAACCAGACAAAGGTTTTGTCGACTGATGTGTGGACACCAAGGAATTATTTTCTCTTTCCACAGAAGCAGGCCGTATCGTATAGGAAAGTCTGCTGACATACGTAGATGCAATCTTAGACAGTTAAAAAGATTGCCATCTATCCCGTTAACAAAAAACAGCCTTTTCAGAGCTAGCCCAATAATCTAGAAAAGACAAACTAATTCATTGCCAAAGCAAACTTGTACGCTTGTGTCTTTGAAACTAAATATAAATGTGTTTATAAGCATTTCGTTTCTTTTGTCAGTAAAAAAAAATTTCACCTTTTTTCCCTTATGTGTCAAATCGTCTGTGATTGTAAGTAAAGAGTCAACATAAATGCTTATTTTATTTCCGCTAATTTCTTGTGATGGTACCTTTGGTGTCAGGGGTGCTTTATCTTCGCCTCCGTGCTTCAAGTATATAAGTCAAAGCGATCGTAAGTCTAGCTATCCATCGTTGACTCGTCAACATTAAAAATGGTTAGAAGACTTGCTAAGCTTTTAGAACTTCAAATGCACCTGGAATATTCCAGGCGCCTTTTAGATGAACTGGAGACAATTCAGGAGGAAGAAAGAAGTAGAGAGAATTTAAGAGACAAAAAGAAGAGAATGAGGAAAGAATCCTGCCTCACTTTTGCATGAGTGCTCAGCGTGAGGTGAAGCCTGAGCTGAGGACGCCACCAAAACCAGAACCGGTACGACAACCAGCACTACAACCTCCACAAGCGTAATAACGTCATCATGCACGTGTCAGTTGGGAGCAAGATTGGAGTCGTGGTTGAGTGTGTGTGTTGCCCGCCCTGGGAGGTGCCATCATTAGACAGGTGCAATTGGAGTTCAATATAAAACAGCCCTATCTCAGGGTTAGCCAGATCTCCAGTAAAGACAGACTCTTCAATTTGCCAGTTCGTGTGAAAGTATAGTAGTGTGACTATAAACACTCACTCTTTTACCCTTGTGTGTGTGTGTGTGTGTGTGTGTGTGTGTGTGCATGTGCGTTCGTTGGTGTGGATAGTATATAGGTGTGTTTTATGCTTTCTCGTTCGTTTGTGTGGATAGCAATCGTGGTGTGTATTTCTCTTCTCATTCGTTTGTAAGGATAATATTGTGTGTTTAATGCCTTCGCGTTCGTTTGTGTGGATAGTATATAATATGTGAAGTGAGTCTAAGGGATGTTTTCCTTCACGTATGTACTTGAAGTATATAAAATCATAGCAATCGTCATTCGCACCATTCTACACAGAATACAATATGTATCTATTTAACAACTGATACCTGTTTATTGTTGGATTATGGTTGGAGTCTACGTGGTTGAAAAAATGAAAAAGGAATGGAACTATCAAGTTAAGAAAGACAAATTACCAACCGGAACCTATCCCAACATCTAGTAGCAGGTATGGCAGAATAGAAAGTGGAGAAGATTAGAGGTTTCATTAAACCTAAATACGTGAGAGTAGGTTCCTTGAATCATGTTCTTGATCATGTCATAGAAGTGAGCTCCATTCTACAAGACATATTCAATTTCACTGATTGGTCTTTTGTCACGGACCTGGGCTTAAAGTCTTTTTAAAAAAAAGTCGAAGAAATGATGAGAAAAGTACTGGAGAAATAGAAAATCTAAGAAACATGGAGAAAAGAAGGGGACAGGACAAAATAGAAAACAAAGACGTAAAGCAGAAAGTAGAAATAAGATTTTGAGAAATTAAACAATAATTGGATAAAAGTGCAAAAGAAATTTAGAACTCTGGGTAATCCTGATTGGATGCCAAAGAAAGAAAAGAATAACAAGAAAGGAATAATTAAAAATTAAGGAGCTGTTGGAAGATCTGGAAAAGATGAAAGAAGAACCCAAATGACCTTTCACTCTTCATATGCTTGGAAAATATATTTATTCCTTCTTGCCTAAAACATTTTTTAGCAAGTTGCATAGTATAAGTAAATTATAAATAATTATCAACTAAACGAATGCAAAGGCTTAAAACTTTGTTTAGAAAATGAAATAGGTGACATGACGTCACGGTAGTTGTTACAGTGTAGCCAGTGTTCAGTATAGTGACGTCACACCTGTTCCATTCCTCTTATCTCTACACAAAATTCCCATTATCCATATTTATTATATGCTCATCTTTTTGCTCCGTTAACTTTGCATTGTCAGAATCGTGCAATATTCACCGATTTTTGAACACCTTCATACTGCAAAGGAACGATTTTCTAACGTAAACATTTTTTATGAATGAACTAAAGCATATATTTCATAGACGGCCACATACCAGCAAATGTTTCATAGACTGACACATACAAACTGCTTTGGCTCATTTCGCGTTTACTTTTTTGATACAATGTTTCAAATTTAACTATATATTGATACTAAACAGGTTCCTCACAATAAAATGCAAGTTATACACATAAACTGTATTCTTTAGCTGTTAATAAAAATGGCCAAAAATATACTTACAATATAACATCCTGAATTTCCTCAAAAAATATTTTTTCGTAGGTCTGTAAATCTGAATTAGATGAGCCATCTCATGGGTTCTCAAGATTGATTTCACATTTTAAAATTGTTCTGTAATTTCGAGTATATTCCAAGTGTAGTTACATCCTCCTTACTGCACTCAAAATGAAATAAACATTAAATTCCAGTGTTTTTGATAATTGCAAGAGGAAAGCTTCATAATTTTCCCACATTGTGATCTGAATCATTCAATGACAGAAAAGAAACACGCATGCCGATGTCAACACAATTCAAAACATTAAATTGGCAGACGCAGCTGGAAACCGATGCAAGTCACTTCATGTAGATAAATCCAGACCATAATCACAAGATTGCGTTGAATCGACAAAAATACCAAAAGGTATTCATTCCACATCAAATGGAAAAGTTGTTGCAATGCGTATTTATTAACAATATTACTCCAAATTTCAATTTTAAGTACAACAAGCGCCATTTTCTTTCGAAACTTACGTCTAGCACGCGACCAACTTCATATTTATCTGGGCAGGGTTATGCGCTCATTAAAAATGTGTAATGATCCATCAACGCTTCTGTATTTAGTTCTAAATACGGCATAAATTTAGTTACTTTGTTTCTTTCAGTATATATATATATATATATATATATATATATATATATATATATATATATATATATATATATATATATATATATATATATATATATATATATAAGCCTTGGTAAGAATAAGAACTCGTTTTGTCAGAAGGATATACTGCACTCTTGAGGTCGTGCAGTATATCCATCCGAAAAACTCGTTCATATTTTCAAATACAAATGCAGTAACCTATAGATATCGCCCCACGGTGTGCCATTTGTCCCTATTAATAGAGTCTCTCTACCGCACGAGTGAGGGTGGTGGTTGTGTCGGTAATGTATTTTCCGATATTCCCTACATCGCCCCACTATGTGATTTCCAAGCTAAATTATGATGCAATTACCTGTAAAATTATATTTACAATATACATGTATGCAAGCCGTCAATACCTGTCAAATATCTTTATTTTTCTTCTAATTCAATAAATCACTAACACATTTGCTAAATTACTTAATATTGTCATTCACTCCAATTTTACTAAACCAACATCGGTATGTATTTTCTTTTACGTCTACTCCAGGTTGTTCAGTATTTATTTTCATTTTACGTCTACTCCACAGTGGTTGATATGTATGTACATTTTACGTCTACTCCACAGTGGTATGTATTTTCATATTACATCTATTCCACAGTGGTCAATATGTATTTTCATGTTACGTCTACTTCACAGTAATCGGTATGTATTTTCATTTTACGTCTCTTCCACAGTGGTCAGTATGTATGTACATTTTACGTCTACTCCACAGTGGTCAGTATGTATTTTCATATTGCCTCTGCTCCACACTGGTCACTATGTATTTTCATTTTACGTCTACTTCACAGTGGTCAGTATGTATTTTCGTTTTACGTGTACTCCACAGTGGTCAGTATTTATTTTCATTTTACGTCTACTCCACTGTGGTAAGTATGTATTTTGATGTTACATCTACTCCATAGTGGTCAGTATTTATTTTCATTTAACGTCTACTCCACAGTAAGCGGTATAAAATTTCGAATTACGTCTACTCTACAGTAATCGGTATGTATTTTTATTTGTGTATTAATCAAAATACAGTTCATAATTCGTGAACTTTCACGTAATTAGCTGCCAAGCACATGGTAGATGATTGAATTAGAGGGGTTGGGTCTTTGTTTTTTTTTTTTGTTTGTTTGTTTTTTTCTCTTGTCCTTAGAAATGGTAAGTATTATGTTGAACGGTTAGCAGAAGCTGTTTTTTCTAAATAGAGCTTCGAAGTTGCTTCATGTACGTTTACACCTGATTGGGAGTACGCGCCGCCCCGGAAAGGTATAACATAAAACCAACGTAAATGACCGGTGCCTTGACAAGATAAACTTTTGAATGCATATGAACATTTCAAATGATTTTATTTACTTTATTTTTTTTTATTATTTTATTTTATTTTCTAAACTATGTAAGCAAGATTAACGATAATACTATTTGTTTTTTCTGCTTGTACGCGCGCCAAATGCCTCCAGTACGTCGCAAACCTTATCCTTCTGGATCTGTCCTGAATAAACATGTCAGCATTCAGCAAGAATGAAAAGCATGTATAAGCCATGTATTTGTTATTATTTATGTTAATGTAAATATCGGCAGAAAGCTATAAGCAAAATAAGATATATCTCGGTATCATGACTGTGGTCACAAAAAATTAGATACCATTTGAGCACACATACACTTTTTAGCAGAATGCGAATTGTAAGCTTAAAGCAATTTTCAGTATAATCGGAACCGTGGAAGCTTAACTACATCTTTCATCAGAATGACAAACTACAGCTTTTAATAGAATCGGAACAATCTGAGCTTCAATATAATCTAGATCAGAAAAGCCCCATATGAGTTAAAGGACGGTCATTTGTAGAACTGGAACAACTGAGTTAGATACTATACTATACTTCAGCAGGAATGGAGATATGTAAGCTCAAATACAGCTTTTAATATCATGGGGATGATTTATGCTAAATTACAAAATTCCACAGACTGAAAACCATTTGAGCTCCAAAGAACATCAGACTGGGAACCATCTGAGCTCATCTACATCCTTCCGCAGACTTAAAAGCAAAACAATGTCAGATCTCTTATTAAAACTTTAGTAAATTACATGTAAAACAGCAAGTACACCAAGAATTCCAGATGCCATTACCAATGTCTTGAATTCAAACTTAAGCATATATGTTTACCTCCACTAATATATATTTGAATATTTAACCTGTTATCTTAGATAAATATCAGCGATGTATAATATTGTTTACAAAACAAATGTCACAAGTCATGTAGGAACATAACTCGATTACTGACCAAGGCCAATCACACAATAGGGATGAACATATATTAATCGTGGACGGCAGTTTTGAACTGAATGTGAACCATTTTAGTTAAAATGCATCGTTTAGAATGGGAAGCAGATAAGCTTAAATACAGCTTTCAACAGAAGGAGAATCATTTGAGCTGAAATGCAACTTTCAGCATCCTAACCAGTCTAGGTCAAACACAGCTTTCAGATGAATGGGAACATTTTGAGCTAACATACAGCTTTCAGCAGTACTGAACAATTTGAAGGCAAATACAGCTTTTAGCAGAATGGGAACCATGTGAACTCAAGTACAGCTTTCAGGAGAATGGGAACCATGTGAACTCAAGTACAACTTTCATCAGCATGGGAACATATAGCCTTCAGTATAATTTGAAATAATTAAATAACGCCAACAGTTTATGCACATTTACAAAAACGAAGAGATACAATGTTTAATAAATTGCTTTTACCAAAGGACATAATGAAGAAATGCATTAATAATTTGTCCGGAGGAATAGATAATAGATTTTACCGATCCTTGATGCTACTTGGTCCAAACGTATCAGAAACCGGGAAAACAAATTTACATATAGACTTTAAAGTAAAATTTTTATGAATGAGAACTAATCAAATGTTATTGTGCTGACCTCGGATTTACTTTTCCGAGGAAAGCTTTTGCATAAAAAAAGAGACTGGCATTGCATTTCTCTTATCGATGAATTGATAATCATCGAGCTATATACAATCATCGGGTTATTGACAATCATCAGGCTATTGACATTCATCGGGTTATTGACAATCATCAGGCTATTGACAATCATCAGGCTATTGTGATAATCACCCGGCTATAGATAATCATCGGATCACATAAGGAAATCATTGTATTGAAGCATGTTTAAACCTAACGCTGGTTTAGTACAAAACTAACGTTTTGCCAGTCAAGGCTTACAGTCGTATTTTTTAATTCTAGTTGTTCTTTTTGAGTAGTTTTCAATGATGAATACAATTATTACTCGTAATGTCACCATATAATTATAATTCCTTACGCACTCTTTATGGTACTCTCCATTTTTCTATAGAGACAAAAGTGCCCATTATAACCAAATATGACTGCATTTCTTAAAATTATAAATGTATGTTGGCATTTTTTGAATAACTTAAAATGCATAGCAATTTCAGGATGTGTGTGAATAACAGATTTTAATATCTCTATTGCACGCCAAATCAGCTTTTAATAAAATTATATTTTTAATATCCAGCAATAATACGTGATAGATACAACCATTGTGTGTGTGTGTGTGTGTGTGTGTGTGTGTGTGTGTGTGTGTGTGTGATTTGGATTTGGATCTAAGCTTAATTTTTCAGTGTGGCAGTTTATAGTGATTCCTAGCACTGGGGAATCATGTCGCAGACATGTAGCTTGACGTCATACCCAGTCACATTATCCTGACACCAGGCCTCCAGTCCTAAAACTAACTTATTAATGCTGAGCACCAAGCGAGACAGCTGATAGTATCATCTGTAAAAAATCTTTGGTATGACTCGGCCGGGGTTCGATCCTAAGACCTCCCGCATTCAAGGCGGATGCTCTAACCACTGGAATATCGCAGCGATCAGCAACAATTATAAAATAAGCAAGTTTAACTTGTTGAGCTTTTTTGTCACAAATTATGAAAACACGATGTTAGTATTCTTTAAGGTTAATACCAAGCACCTCTAATAAGCTGTACATGGTGGCTAGTATAACTGTTGCAGGAAGAACCGTTGTAAGAAACATCGACACAAGGGCAGCAACCTGCAGGCTTTCTCACTTACCCACATTGGCCGAGGTGAGATGGCATTGATCTATAACGGTGAGAGTTTTTTACCACTCGTGTTGTCTGTCACATCCAAAATATGAAATTAGCACCTTGGAACACCATAGCGTTGAAACGATGCTTCGAGATAAATATTTCATTATAATCTTACGCTTCTCTAGCCTGTGCAGCTCCCTAAAATGGCAAGAAAATTAGTCAATTATTTTCTGTTAATTGTGACAGAATTACTAGAAACTGTTATCTCTTATTCGAATACGTTTCCTTCTCACTGCCCATTTGAAAGAAAAAATAACATGTGATTACATTTATCTGTTTAATTTTTTAATATCAATTGCTGCTGAATTCGACTGCTGCTGAGTATTTATTTCATAAACATTAAGCAATAGCATTGAAATGTGTTGCCAGCGGTTTTTGACAAGAGGCAGGATATTTTCTGTACCTTAATGACATCCAACTGCCTTCTAGATCAATATATATATATATATATATATATATATATATATATATATATATATATATATATATATATATATATATATATATATATATATATATATATATATATATATATATATATATATATATATATATATATGTATGTATGTATGTATGTATGTATGTATGTATGTATGTATGTATGTGTGTGTGTGTGTGAAGCGATATGTGTTCTGCTGGATAACAAACGACAGACAGGTAATTTGCATCTTCTGCAACACTGCAGGACATTTAGAGAGCCCGTATTATCCGACTTTAAAGTGATATCCCGATTGCTAATGGGTAAGTTGAAGTCTACCATTTTTTGCTGCTCAATAAATACGTTCCAACCATGGATATTAATTTTAATATTTCGAGTTTCAACACAAGACTACATATACGCCGGAACATGCACTATGTAACTTCATTGGTTGGGTACTAATATAAAAGGAAATAATAATAAGGCATATCCTAACACTTTCGTGGTAATTGTCAGGTGAGTCAGCCATAGTTATATTAGGCATACATTTTGTATCTTCAGAATCTTTCTGAAAGATTTTTTGAAAGGGAATTGATTCAAATATGTTTCAAAGAACTACAAGTAACCTTTAATTGTAATAAAATATTTTATAATTAAGAGCGTGAAGTCAGTTGAGACAAGAATGTGAAACGAATATCAAAATACCCATTTTTATTTCTTAGCTGCTTGTTGAACTCGTAATTCAAGGGTCGTGGTTTCATGTCGGTACATGTCAGTCTGGCTAGGACGTATCTGTTGTTTCCTTTGGAAAGTCAGTTAGCATACATTTCATCCGCATAATTTAGCTGAATAATTACATCGGTTAATAGTAGCAAAACATAACTAACTTTATATCGGCGCATTAATTCAGATAAACAAATCACTGTGTTGACCGGAAGTAGTTCAATGAATTGGCAACTTATTGACCAGTTCTTATTTCGTAATACATACTATGGTCGTAATGGCAGGGAATGTAATACATTAACGTTTAATCCGGATGACTGGTCAGGAAGTTCAAAATAGTTGAAAATGTGTTGAGAGTGTTGAAAATATCACTACTACTGACAACAACAGAGCCACTTTACTGTCAGTATTCAATGGCTATGGGTTAATACCTTAAGTATGAGCATGATGAAATACATACATACATACATACATACATACATACATACATACATACATACATACATACATACATACATACATACATACATACATACATACATACATACATACATACATATGTAATATTAGTCATTCGATGTCGATCCCTAGCACAGATTCAGTTATCTGTTGTTGAGATGTGTAAGGATATGATCAGTGAGTACAAACCGGGTACGAAAGTCTCTTCCGCATATGGCGTACACAAGGTTTGGAATAGAAGTAAATGAAATGGGAGTTTCCTCTGTGCCTCCACAATATTCTTCATCTAGCTTTGGGTCGAGACAGCAAGGTGAACAACATGAGGGCAAAAGTTGAGTTTTGTCTTGCCACGTATCCAAACTAGTCTTTTGGTGATATATTGTGTGGCATTGATTGAGTTGTTGACAATATTTGCTATAAACAGTCAACGTCTTGCTGGCATACATGAGGCTGGTGAGAACAGCAGCACGGTACACTTTCAACTTATTAGTATGCCTGATTCCTCAACGGTCAGACACATTCCCACGTTTTTTCCCGAAGGCTGAGCTGGCTTTGACAGCTATGCTGTCGACCTCAATGTCAAGATTTACTGCTCTTGAGAGATTGCTTCCCCATCTGCTAGAAGCTTTCGACCGACTAGAGCTTTTGACCTTTCACTGTGATGATCGGTTCACAATAGAGCTTTCTAGGGGCAGGTTGATACATAACGTCAGTGTTTTGGTGCTGATCGCGAAGCCATCATTGTCCCATGTCTCAGCAAGCCTTTCCATGCTGATCTACATGTCTTTATCTGAGCTGGCCTTGAAAAAAACGCAGTCGCCAGCAATTTAATATTAATATGGACACCACTGAGCCATGTCTTAGGGCAACCAATTTTAGACAAATAATATTAATATGGAGACTGTTGGGCCATACGTTAGGGCAACAAATTGTCCGTTACACCAATGATATTAATATGGATACCTTTAAGCCATACGTTTGGCAACGAAATGCACTTCAGGCCAACAATATTAATATGGAGACTACTGAGCCATACTTTAGGGCAACAAATTGCCCTTTAGACGTATAACATTAATAATGAGACCTTTGAGCCATCCCTAAGGGCAAAGATCCACACTTAAGACCAATATTATTTACCAGATATACATGGTGAGTTGAACATTATGTTTCATTGTATCCGAAATAGATAAGACTTTGCGTCCGTTATAATGTGGTTTCACTGGCTGTCCGGAGTAGGACTTTAGTTTTAACATGGTATCTTTCGATTTTGCGTCCGTTATGACTTAGTTTCAGTGGCGGTCATGATTAAGACTGCGTCCGTTATAACTTGGTTTCAGTGGCTGTCCAGATTTATTAATCAGTCAGTTTGAAATTGATTGTAAATATTTCATTTTAAAATATTATCTTGTTTAATATAACTTTTTAAATGGGATAAATGCTAGAGATATGGTCCTAAGGTCTTGTAATTCCATTGAATAAAAACGGTACTTGGCATGTGTTCAATAATTACTCACGGATGGTTTTAATTACGTGAACAATTACTAAATCATAAGGCACTGCTGAGATGCAAGTATAAAGATTAAGGACTGATAAATATCTTATGTTTGCATAAGCAGAGTAAGAATTAGAAAGAAAAAAAGAAAAGAAAAATCAATGAGTACTGATGCCAACATTGTATATTGAATCGGTCTTTTAAATTTATAATTAATAAAGTAAAACAATTTGTGATTTTGTCGATTTTCTAAGGTATTTGATTCTTTCCTTTGCGTCAGATCAGATGATTGTAGTCCACTGATAGTAATTCAGCTTAATTTGTCTTTAAATAAATCTGAAATCAAAATGGTCCTCAAATTCGTGAATTTATTTTGTATGAAAACTGAAATACGTAGCCCGTTTCCAATAATCTTTCAGTATTTAACTAAAAGCTTTCCCAATCTATTATTTTTCTTAAATTTATTTCTTCATCCATGCCTATCACGTTTCTAATCATTGATTTAAGGACACTTACAGCCTACTCTAGTCTTCGATATCAATATTATGTCATCTTTTCGTAAGCGATTTTGTTTTCATGTACAGAAAAGTCTGGACGGCATGTCATGGCGCCGTGATTGAATCATTATTTAAAGTTATTTCATAAGAATGTCACTCTTGTCTATTCAATTTCAAGGTCTCAGCCTTGTTTCTAATTGACGTATTAAAGTCTTGTCTCCTTTTCACATCATTTTCTTTTCTGGTCAATAGAATGTCTGTCAGGTAATCAATAAGAAACGGTACACTAATACGACCAAGGTACTATAATTATGACAAAAAATATACATTTAACAGGATACCCACAAACACATAAATTATTTATGGTTCTGATTAATATAAACAAACATTTCATATTGATGGTAAACAGACTATTACAAATAAGATTTGGGGCTAAAGATTACATACAGGTTAGATGTTATCTGGAAAAGCAATGTTGACTCAAATTTATAAGTTAGCTTGGCTCACAATATTTTCCTCAAAAACAGACAATTATATTTTCCATTTAGAATAAGAATGACACAAACTTTGCAAATATTGATTGTGCATTTTACATTCTAGTGAGATACCATGCAACAAGGTAACTCAATGGCTGTTATTTTGAATAAAACAAATACTTGCTTTGTACACACGTCCGCTGGATGCCCAAAAATCCCAACAAAGAGTATGTCTGTGTTAGAATTAAAGACTTAACCTATTACTCAAATTTACTATTTTAAAGAAAAATTATAGAAACCATATAGATCTTAGAAGTCAGTCACTTCCTATGATTGGTTTTTCATCGGTTATGATAACTGAAGCTTTTGTGAAAAAGAAATTATGGAATCCATTAATTATAACGGGATACCGAAGTTTGTAAGTATTTTAGCTTGTATTTATTATTCTAATTCATTATATGATTATAAAAAAGAAACCTAGTTAAATTCTTCAAAACTTATATGGCATCAAATGAACATTTTTAAAACTTTTGAAATATTTAAGATTTCGTACAAAAAAAAGTTTTTAATGTCACATTACAATTGTATTACCAAGTTTATTCAACATTTTTCTAACAATATTGTGTTCTTGCCGAATTCTGTTAAGAAACAGTTTGAATGTATTACATTTATAGGTTTTGAATTTTATATAATTATGTTACGAACTCCACATGATCAAAGATATTACACATAAAAGGCTAAGTGATAACTCTGGATTACGTAACTAAGATATGACTTCACCAGCACTGGATTCCACAGCACTTTTTTTCTTTTCTTTCATTTTGTTGTTGTTGTTGTTGTTGACGTTTTCTTTTTCGTGTGGTAGATGGGGATAGAACTATTCTAGTTGAGATCTCATCTAAACGCTTGCTTAAAAATTCCTTTTTTGATTTGTTTTACGAAGATAAAAGTAAAAAGACTAACTCGGTCAAAACTATTCCTTGACATCGTCATCCATGTTTACAAAATACTAAAATCTGTTTCTAAAAAAGGTTTAACTTGCTTTGAACTAGTACTTATCACACACAACGGGTTGTTTGTTTGTTTGTTTGTTTTGTGAGCTTTGGTTTGTAAGAATTCGTCAGTTTTATTAGTGATCATCTAAAGGCAAATGGAGTATTTCATTTTATTGAATCATATAAGAAGGAAGCGAAGATGATGCAAACTTAGCGTTTCCAGTAACTGATAGCAAAGTCACAAGCAAAAAAAACATCCGTATTGAACATCAATATTAAACAATGTGATCAGATCACTTGATAAATTAAAATGGAAAATGACAAGAACGTCCATATTCATTTTCCTTCAAAGGGTAGGCATGCAGCTTTGTTTATCGACTGACAATAACATACGGACTTCGTTTAGAAATATTTGGAGCTTGATGATGAAGCATGCTATAAAATTATTTATTTGCTTTCAGTAATATCCATTCCGAATCAATTCATCAGATCCCACATAAACTGCGATTGTTACCATTGAAACACCTTGTTATCTCAAATCTACCAATCTAGCAGTCCTGCAGTTATATACAGGATTTATGCCATTCTTCCTGGCGATGTAGTTAGAAAATAAATACCAACTCCTACCTAGGATTTTTAAAATATATGACATTTTAATTCCATTACACGCCTATCGGCCTAAAAGTGCCGTACGTATATTCCGTATCGTTACCAATGTTGATGTATACGTACTCTCATCTAAACTTTAGTCGTTATGATCAGGACACATGCAACTTGAATATAATACGGTAAGAGCTAAACTTACCATAATCGAATGTGTCCAGCCTAAATGAAACCAAACTTGCACTATCCAATGAGAAAATCTAGAGAAAAATCTACCATATATGATCACTTACAATGCAATGGCAGATCTTGGACTATGTGCAACTTTGTTTTGGTGTAATCAGTAGAACAAACAACATGAACCTTCATCTGCAATCCCTTTGGTCACACTCTACAGTTTCTTATTTTGCATAGGGTTAGAATTTTAAAGAACGAATTACGCAGGTTTCCCTCACCTGCTAAAAATGATCATACAAATATTTTGTCTCTTTAAATTCCCTTTATTCTGGTGTATAATTGATGGTTACAATTTGGGTTAAAGAGTGAAGGCCAACAACCTACGTCACTGGAAGTGATGCATCGCGAGAATTTCAGCCGCCATATTTGACTGATATGTCGATTCCAGGTAAGTTTATTTAATGTATTCGTGTTTAAAGACTTTTCATTAAAAAATAAACTACATGGTGCACCCAAGCTAGCAGGTTCTCAGAGTATTATCGCTGTTAAATAAGTATGAGCGTGATGAAATAACCTACCTGCCTACCGACAACAACAGAGCCACTTTACTGT
The DNA here is from genome assembly GCA_016746295.1 of Potamilus streckersoni. NCBI lineage: Eukaryota > Metazoa > Mollusca > Bivalvia > Unionida > Unionidae > Potamilus > Potamilus streckersoni. The sequence continues at coordinate 358,031 of JAEAOA010000805.1, read as the reverse complement.
CAGTATTCAATGGCTATGGGTTAATACCTTAAGTATGAGCGTGATGAAATAACCTACCTACCTACCGACAACAACAGAGCCACTTTACTGTCAGTATTCAATGGCTATGGGTTAATACCTTAAGTATGAGCGTGATGAAATAACCTACCTACCTACCGACAACAACAGAGCCACTTTACTGTCAGTATTCAATGTCTATGGGTTAATACCTTAAGTATGAGCGTGATGAAATAACCTACCTACCTACCGACAACAACAGAGCCACTTTACTGTCAGTATTCAATGGCTATGGGTTAATACCTTAAGTATGAGCGTGATGAAATAACCTACCTACCTACCGACAACAACAGAGCCACTTTACTGTCAGTATTCAATGGCTATGGGTTAATACCTTAAGTATGAGCGTGATGAAATAACCTACCTACCTACCGACAACAACAGAGCCACTTTACTGTCAGTATTCAATGGCTATGGGTTAATACCTTAAGTATGAGCGTGATGAAATTACCTACCTACCTACCTACCTACCTACCTACCTACCTACCTACCTACATACATACATACATTCTTTCTTGACAGGTCGTTTTGATCAGCGAGTTAAGAGTTATGTCGGATTCTTGTTGTGTTGTATACTTTATATCCCGTAATGACTTAATTTGAAACCAGCGTTTGTGGCAAGTGAAATAGGAAACTGGTATCCTCCATAACTTTACTAATTATTCCTTTGATTGCTTTTCATATATTTATGTTACCATTATTAGCATTTTTCTGTCTCTCTAAGCTGAATCAGCTTTGCTTATGATAAAGACCTCCAAGTTCCTATTTTAACTAGTTGGTTTCTCCAATGACGATGGTAGTATTTTATTTGAATCTTGTGTCTCGTAAACTGCACGATGATGACTTGAATTTCGTAAACTGCACGAGGATGACTTGAAATCGAGATAGTTTTAGTTAAAATATAAATTGATCTACATAACTAAAATTTACAAAACTAGTAAAAACTGATTTTCTGAAGCCATGATTTGTGTGTGGAAGAGTTCTGCTAATTCGTTATAATTAAGTTTTGTGCTGGAAGCTAACAAAAGAATCATCACAGCTACATTTTCAGAAGGAAGACGTTATATAATCAAGTTTCTATCGCGCACTACTTTTTCCTCTGTAAACAAAAGACGCTGATTTATAAAGTGCACTAGAATGCTTCGTCGTGTTGCAGTTTTAAAATCTGGTAATGGTCGCGTTGCCAATAATAATAATAATAATAATAATAATAATAATAATAATAATAATAATAATAACTTATTAGAGCGCTTAACCTTTAAAAAGATCTAAGCGCTCTGTAACATCACGTTTATACATAATGGCATAAAAACAGTTTGCATACACATGAAAATGTCTCAAAACAAATAATTATTACGCAATAAAACAATATGAAACAAAGCAATCGGTTTGCAAAAATAACCTAAAACCCCGAAATGATTTTACAATACAGTTTCAATCTAAAATAATGGTAAATGGATGAATGTCAAATTCCTTTTTGCTGGTGGAGGCAGTTCATTCCAAGTAGCTTCGCCCTGATATGCAAATTGAATAAACGAATAAACAGTTAATAATAATAGAAAAAAAACACCCATTATTGGACTTAGAATCTTTTGGATACCGCTGTCCTTCTAAACTCCATTCTGACTAAATTTGCCTTAGTGTTTATATGTAATGACACTATACACAAAGCTGCATCCGGCTATAATTTGAGTACGTGGAGGGAAATCGTTTGATGTGACATTGGAAATACATTGAGGCCGTTAGGCCAAAACGTATTGCTAAGCCATATCAGACTATTCTAACACAAGTGAGCAGCATCCATCGTCCTTACGCACCGACACCTATACTATGTCGAACATGCACACATATGTATGACAATGCTGTGTGTGTGTGTGTGTGTGTGTGTGTGTGTGTGTGTGTGTGAGAGAGAGAGAGAGAGAGAGAAAGAGAGATCGTCACGTTCGCACTACTATTTGCTGCTAATAATCTAGACAACGCCCTTTCTATTTCGCAGTTCTACAAATTATAGGCTGCTAACAATTAACAAGATTAACAACTAGTTGGAGTTACGTATTGGCTCGTTCAAGGTAACAAGAAAAATAGTGGAGACAACAAGCTTTATAAATTTTATTGAAGATAATTTTATTACCTTAGAAAACATGGAGAAACGGTGAAAATATGAAACAGTACTTACGGTTTGTGAATAAACATCCAAACATTTTTTCTAGAATTGTGAATATATATGAGTCCTATTAATGAGTTCTAAATGAATCTTGTTGGATTCTCAAGTTGTTTCCAAGATGGAGGATGATGACGTCAGATGAATTCTTTACAATAATGTCCATAATTTCACGTTGAACCACAATTTAGAATGAACTTCTCTGAATGTTTGTGTCCTAAACCACTTGTATAGTTCTCCAGGGAATAATTTATATTAAAAGGTAAATGATCTCTTATAGCTGTCATCTATAACACGGCACATCTGAGATATATTATTTGCTGACTATTTCACTGGGCCTTAAGTCTATTTAAACTCAGCTGTTCCATTACATGATGAACCCCACGGAGTAAACCTGGTTCATCTGACAATCGAATATACACGATATAAACACATATACTCAGAAAAGACCTTGTCCACAGCCAATCATTTACGTTGTTTGTTTATCAAATCCGGCTATCCAAACACCTCTTAGGAAAGCCTTAAATCATTTATGTTCTAAATAAACAAAACTCTTACGAAAACCGAGAAAAATATTTACCTTCTAAATAAACAAAACTCTTACGAAAGCCGAGAAACATATTTGCGTTCTAAATAAACAAAACTCTTACGAAAGCCGAGAAACATATTTACGTTCTAAATAAACAAATCTCTTTCGAAAGCTTACGAAACATATTTACGTTCTAAAAAAATAAACTCTTACGAAAGCCGAGAAACATTCACGTTCTAAATAAACAAAACTCTTTCGAAAGTTTACGAAACATATTTGCGTTCAAAATAAACAAAACTATTACGAAAGCTTAGGAAACATATTTACGTTCTAAATAAACAAAACTCTTATGAAAGCCGAGAAAAATATTTACGTTTCTAAATAAATAAACTCTTACGAAAGCCGAGAAACATATTTAAGTTTCTAAATAAATAAACTCTTACGAAATTATCCGTTTCCCTGAATGATAATCATCATCACAATAAACACAATTATACAAAAAAATGAAAAAGAAAGAACTCAAATTTTACACACAAGTAATTATAATATATGGTTGTAACATTGGTCTGACAGATCGAACGCTACACTGGAATTAAATAGAAATTTAAAGTACCATACGAAGTCTGGAATTAAAGATGTAGTCTAGCACATCGATATTTTGGGTTTGTATGAGTAAATATCAGCCAGATTAGTGTTGTAGGAATCGTGATATGTTTAGTAAAAGATTTATAGAATTTAGACTCAAAAACTATAAATGAGTGCTGCAACAATGCTTCCAACATGATGAGATAGCAATGGCTGCATTTAGTAATTGTAAAGGCTTTGATAAAACGATGATAAAAGCAGTCCTTGACATTTATGCTAACATGAAGGGTTTATTTTAATCATCAACGAATACGACACAGCAACTGGAAAAATGAAAACACAAAGATGCACGTCAAAGCCTTTCTGAAGATGTACATGGAGCAATTGAAAACAAGTATTTTGGAGGCACGAAAGAAATTAAAAGAAAAAGAAAATTAACCGTTGAAGGCGAATTGAAGTTAACAAAACTTTACTTGAAGAGCATGTACAACCCTAGTCTGTTTACATTTTTAATAACAAATTGTTTGCGCAAACGAATCTTCTGTTTGCTAGATAAATTTGACAATAGAATGTTTGAAACTGTCAATATCGTGAAAACAGTACGTTTTATTCCTTTGTACAAAACTATAAAAAAAAACAGAAACAATAAACATGAAATAATACTTGCTTAAAATGTTGATCTTTAAACTGATACTTATATTTTTAAGATAGTATGATTGCGAAGTGTGGAAATGAAGAAAGTACATAACCAGACTAAAGTACATAACCAGCTACAGGGCTAAAGTACATAACCAGCTACAGGGCTAAAGTACATAACCAGCTACAGGGCTAAAGTACATAACCAGCTACAGGGCTAAAGTACATAACCAGCTACAGGGCTAAAGTGCATTACCAGCTACAGGGCCAAAAGTGCATAGCCGGCTACAGGGCCAAAAGTGCATAGCCGGCTACATGGCCAAAAGTGCATAGCCGGCTACAGGGCAAAAGTGCATAGCCGGCTACAGGGCCAAAGTGCATAGGCAGCTACAGGGCCAAAGTACATAGCCAGCTACAGGGCTAAAGTACATAGCCAGCAACAGCGCTAAAGTACATAGCCAGCAACAGGGCTAAAGTACATAGCCAGCTACAGGGCTAAAGTACATAGCCAGCTACAGGGCTAAAGTACATAGCCAGCTACAGGGCTAAAGTACATAGCCAGCAACAGGGCTAAAGTACATAGCCAGCAACAGGGCTAAATTACATAGCCAGCAACAGGGCTAAAGTGCATAGCCAGCAACAGGGCTAAAGTGCATAGCCAGCTACAGGGCTAAAGTGCATAGCCAGCTACAGGGCTAAAGTGCATAGCCAGCTACAGGGCTAACGTGCATAGCCAGCAACAGGGCTAAAGTACATAGCCAGCTACAGGGCTAAAGTACATAGCCAGCTACAGGGCTAAAGTACATAGCCAGCTACAGGGCTAAAGTACATAGCCAGCTACAGGGCTAAAGTACATAGCCAGCTACAGGGCTAAAGTACATAGCCAGCTACAGGGCTAAAGTACATAGCCAGCTACAGGGCTAAGGTACATAGCCAGCTACAGGGCTAAGGTACATAGCCAGCTACAGGGCTAAGGTAGTACATAACCAGCTACAGGGCTAAGGTAGTACATAACCAGCTACAGGGCTAAGGTACATAACCAGCTACAGGGCTAAGGTACATAACCAGCTACAGGGCTAAGGTACATAACCAGCTACAGGGCTAAGGTACATACCCAGCTACAGGGCTAAGGTACATACCCAGCTACAGGGCTAAAGTACATAACCAGCTACAGGGGTAAGGTATATACCCAGCTACAGGGCTAAATTACATAACCAGCTACAGGGCTAAAAAATTGTTAAGGGAGTTGCAAGATGAATCCAGATTGGGATCGGATTCAGCGAAGATTGTGAAAGCCATTTCGAGGATGAGGTGTTGATTATTTAACGGAAAGATAAATGAATCAGACACCAGACACGTACATGCATAGTTCTCTGACAGATTTAGCAGAATCATGTACAAGTAATTCAATAATGGAGATAATAAAAGATATTTTAAAAATGGAACTAATCAGAACAAGAAAATTTCAGAGTTACCGCATGATAATCAAAGTATAAACTAGTAATACATATGATTGCTAAATGGATCCATCACTACCAATGATCAATGTATTAATTGACCAGGATTGTTAAATATATAGAATTTACACAACAATATGAACTACATATCCTCCATCAACAAGTTGTATATAGTAATGATTTACCCTCATGTAGCCATATAGAGTATTGATTTACCCACATGTAGCCATATATAGTATTGATTTACCCACATGTAGCCATATATAGTATTGATTTACCCACATGTAGCCATATATAGTATTGATTTACCCTCATGTAGCCATATATAGTATTGATTTACCCTCATGTAGCCATATATAGTATTGATTTACCCTCATGTAGCCATATATAGTATTGATTTACCCTCATGTAGCCATATATAGTATTGATTTACCCACATGTAGTCATATATAGTATTGATTTACCCACATGTAGTCATATAGAGTATTGATTTACCCTCATGTAGCCATATATAGTATTGATTAATCCTCATGTAGCCATATATAGTGATGATTTATCCTCATGTAGCCATATATAGTATTGATTTACCCACATGTAGCCATATATAGTATTGATTTACCCTCATGTAGTCATATATAGTATTGATTTACCCTCATGTAGCCATATATAGTATTGATTTACCCACATGTAGCCACATATAGTATTGATTTACCAACATGTAGCCATATATAGTATTGATGTACCCTCATGTAGCCATATATAGTATTGATGTACCCTCATGTAGCCATATATAGTATTGATGTACCCTCATGTAGCCATATATAGTATTGATGTACCCTCATGTAGCCATATATAGTATTGATTTACCCACATGTAGCCACATATAGTATTGATTTACCCTCATGTAGCCATATATAGTATTGATTTACCCACATGTAGTCATATAGAGTATTGATTTACCCTCATGTAGCCATGTATAGCATTGATTTACCCTTATGTAACCATATATAGTATTGATTTACTCACATGTAGTCATAATAGTATTGATGTACCCTCATGTAGCCATAGTCAATTGATTGATTTCGCTCAGACAGGACTATTTCATAATATTCATTCAAAAATGGAACATACGTACCTCGTGGCGTTCATCTATCAATCATGATTTATTCTCCGGTTCCACATCTTCCTCAACGTCTGCCAAAGGATCCCTCAAGAGTCTCATTGATGCCTGTAGAGCCACTTGTCCCAAAGTAGCTTCGGTTCCTCACTGTGTGTAAACAAATACTGTCCCTTGAGCTAATTTCACCATTAATCGCAGCATCGATGTTACGCAAAATTCCACAGAGTTCTACGTCTTTTGGCTCCGTTATGCAATAAATCGTTTCATCGGAAGTACTTTAGATATATGACACATTTGAATGATGATAATCAGCAAAATTATTAAGAAGAGTAAGATGATAGCTAATAAACATAGTGAACACTTCTTTGACAATTAGGTAATTGCTAACATATATATATATATAGTCTGTCTGAGTTGCAGATTAAAACAGATTTAAAACCAAACTGATAAAGGACAATTTAAACAAAATTGCTGTTAATGAAGGCATGATAAAATCTCTGTAAAATATTACGATTGGCCTATCAGTTTTCACTTAAAAAACTCTAAATGATTAAAAGATGTATTGAATTTTGCAATAAGTTAGATGTTGAGGCTATGTATTTAAAAAAAAACAACACTTTTTTTAAAACAAACAAGACTCTGGTCTCGAAACTCCTGAGGTGAATTGCGTGTATCTTTGTGTCACTATTTATTATATGTGATACACTTTTGATTTATTATTTTGTGTTAGCTTCCCTATTTTTTCATATTATAGCTGGTGTAGAATTCATTTTAATATTCGCAAAAATATCGTCTGACTTTTCACAAATTTTGAGAGCAATTTGGTAATTGAGAGAACTGGCGTTTGAATTTCGAGAATGATTCTAGGGACTATTTTGTCAAAATAAATTTAACTTATATTTTTATGTACTTTCTTGTACGGTATCGCTCTTTTTGGAGTTGACATTATGCGGTCCATTTGTGTTATTATCGACAGTTAGATATGGAATGACAGTGTTTGGGAATATGAGCCTAATAGTTTCTACCTCGTCAAATAATATCATGTAAAAATAAAGAGATATAAGGTACTTCATCTCTTGTGACAGTTTGTTGCAACTTCGCTGCTGGATAAGTAGAGGTTAGTATTTTAGTTATAAATATGTTGCACGTAACACTAGCTGTATTTCATGACTATGAAATATTCAATGAATCAAAGGCTTTCTCCACTTAAGGATTTCTTCACGCCATAACTATCATAACCGACAGAACGGTCCAATAAGTCAGAAAGAAAAAACTTTCAGTAAGTCAGCAAGAAAGATAAAAGACATGTATACGTATACTGTTCATCAGCAAACTTTTTATGCATTTTATTTTCGTCATAACGTTTAAATCTTTGCAGCGTGGATAAAAGTGATAAGGAGAGCTGTCTTTCTAATCATTTATATTAATTTCAATTTTCTGGTGTTCTGTCGTACAACATTGCATATGTTGAAAGAAGGATATAAACTGTTTCTCTTTGTCATAAAGGTCTCTGATTTCTGGTTTCCAATTTTGAACGGTACTTAGTAAGTCAAATTATTTGTTGTTTAACTCAAATTGAAAACTGTTAATAAACTCCTTATATGGTAGCTGTCACATGATATTCACAAAGGAATTTCTCTGCAGCTATGGAAGACACTCCTACTAACGTCATATGTTCAGAAGCAATAACATTAAGCTCTAGATATCTAAACGTAATTGAAGAATTGGAAAGGGGTTCTTTAAGCTCACGTGCCCACTCATATATTACTTTACGACTGGATGTTCTGTCAACACTGCCTTAAAACCTCAGATATCGTTTGTAGGGCACAAATATTGGTAGGACTGCACCATTAACATCTACTGGGGACATTTTAACAGGAACATATGTTTTCACTGGACAGTTTATCTGGTTAATTTTCATCCGCCAATGGCCTATTGCAGAAAAATGAGAATAGTTTCACACTGAAGATACAAATAAAAACAAATTAATGATTTTTGTAGAAAGCATTCATGTGAGATTTTGACTGCAGCAATCAGGTTATTTCCTTATACAACTGGTGGCTTTTATACTGAACCAAAACTGCCACCAACTCCTCTATTTACAGTAGTTTTTGACAGAAAAGAGTATTTTGACTATTTTTATGTGGCAAGACGGCTAAAATAATCAGTATGTGCCTTATGCATGAATAAAATTAATTAGTACCAAATTGCCATGCTTTTCATCACCGTTCAACCATCTCGATTTTAATGCATGAATAAAATTAATTAGTACTATAACAAATTGCCATGCTTTTCATCACCGTTCAACCATCTCGATTTTAAGATGTGCCTTATGCATAAATAAAATTAATTAATACTATAACAAATTGCCATGCTTTTCATCACCGTTCAACCATCTCGATTTTAAGATATTTACCACTAGCAGACATTAGCAGACATATGTAAACACATAAGCCAAGTCGGCTAATCATTTGCAGCCAAAGTTACGCATTTGATCTCCAATGCTAGTCTAACTGTGACAGGCAGTCACCAATTAAGCCAACCCATTGCCAAGTTTAACTCAAAGTAAATGTAAACCACGTTAAAGATTTAGCTTCTGTTTTAATTTATAAATGCTAGACTTATGATAATTAGGTTCATGCCTTCTACCTTAAAATTGGGGAGGTGTCAAAATACGAAACTATACAGTGAGACCCGTGGAATATTTCGGCTTATAGTTTAATCCTCTGTGTACAATTAATCTTGACTGCTAACGGAAAAATGTAAGATTAGTCATTTGTGTTCTCCAGTATTTCACATCTGGACTCTTTTAGGTTTATTGACCAGTGTTTCACATTTTGTATCCTTAGGTTTATTGATAATGTTTCGCTTTTTTGGCTCCGTATGTTAGGCTTATTGACCAGTGTTTCACGTCTTGGCTCTGTACATAAGGTTAATTGACCATGTTTCACATCTTGGATACTTATGTTAGATTTGTGTACATTAAGGTGAACGGTTGTCAGTATGTTACGGTTAAAGTATTTTACAAACTATAAAGCAGTTGAACTGCTCTAGCAATACGGGAATATTAAAAAAAAATTATACTCAGATATGATTCTCATACGTTCTGGTCCGCAAGAGTTTAAAGTGCAAATCACTTTAACGTTTACATGCAGGAACATAGGTTTGATTAATATCTAGACAGATAGCCAGAGTAGTTTATCATTTTGTAAATAGAATGGTTTTCAAACTAATCTACCTATCATTTTGTAAATAGAATGGTGTTCAAACTACTATATCTATCATTTTGTAAATAGAATGGTTTTCAAACTACTCTGGCTATCAGTTTGTAAATAGAATGGTGTTCAAACTACTCTGGCTATCATTTTGTAAATAGAATGGTGTTCAAACTACTCTGGCTATCGTTTTGTAACTAGAATGGTGTTTATTGTAGTAGAAAAAAGTATCTAAACATATTCGTGCAATGTATCATCAAAGACATTTTTGAACTAGACAATGATATCGTATGAGTTTATGTCTGATGAGATATAAACAATTACTGACTATCAGGAGGTCAGATTTCAGGGTGGGGGTGGAGAGAAGCGATCAATGCGAATGATTAGATGAAGTGTCTTGATTTATATAATGATGATTTCATTGGCAATGATAAAATGACGTATCCCTTTCTCTGGGTTTTCCTGATCATTTGGTCCTTATAACAATCACATATCTTTAGGTACTGCTGGACCTCGTCATAACAACCAATTCACTTCTGAAGTCTCTCTAATTTGAGAAGAAGTAAGTAATGTTTGTGTGATTTACTGGTGTAAATCATGACTGATTAATCAGGTTTTGTTTCCAGATTAAGTCGTCTTTTGACAGCTCTTTTGTTAAGAGTATAAATGGCAATCCTTCCAACTGGAATATTTCTTGAACAAAATTTTGAAAAATGTATTTCATCGTTACATACTTTACCATCACATATTTCTTCGTTACAGACGTGATTAGTACGCATTTCATCTGTATTTTATTTTTTACTGATTGAGAAAAAATGAGCATATTGTAACCCTGACTTTATTTTTCATTATATTAAGTCCATTTTGTGGAGAAACATAATACGGTAAAAAGAGATTATGTATTGCTTGTGATAGAAGGAAATAGGGATGGATGACCACTGGTAAAATAAGCATCAATATCCGAACAAGTTAATTTGATCAAAATGATAGCACAACAATTCACGTTGCAAGACATTCAGAAGAAAGAATTTTACTTGAATTTGCTATAAATATCTAGTATGTAAATGGCTGTATTCAAACTACATAAAGACGTATTACGCGGAGTTAATACGTCTTTATGTATCATAAATGAACCACAGTGAAAAATCAAAAGAGACTTTAATAGACGGTGATGCTAACACGACTAACAGCAAAATAAATCACCATATTATTCATAAATTCATTGATACCCGTCTGATAAAAAATACGAGATTCTGACAAAGGATGCTGTTAACATGACCTGTCTTTCAGTATAAATTACCGTCTGATATTCGCATTACTATACATCGGACACATCAGAGGAGATAGTGACTGACGGTGCTGTTGGGATGACTTGTCTAACAATATAAAGTGCCATTATTTTTATACAATCATCATTAGCCCTGTGAAAGGTAAGAGGAGATTGTGGCAAAGAATGTTGCTAACCGTTTGAAATTCTTATCATAATTAAAATCTGAATTTTACTCACATGTGAAATAATTTTTAAAAGTTAAACATAAATTACAATATATTAAAATAAGCACGAATCACTGCACTGCCGTCCCTAATTAAAAAGGAACTAGTAATGTTATGACTATAAGGTCTTAAACTAAGTAACATAAAAGAGTGAAAACCAACAAGTTCAATAAAATTCAGCAAAAAATATGTCCCTAGAGTACAAAATTAAAATTTAAAAATAACTACAGTATTGTGAATTAAACCCCAAGTAGTCCTAAAAATTTTACAAGTTAAAATGTGTCAAGTCTCAAATGAATTTCAGTTGTATTGCAAATAAATTCCAATATTGAATGTGTTGAAGTGCCTGTAGTTTGAACGTGTTGATATGCCAATGGCCAGGATTATGAAGATGCACTCACAGTCTTTTGATGTCTCATAATAATATAATCCAAAACGTTCTGGTCTGAATGCACTATAATTCCAAAGTAATGTTCTTCTGCAAGAATATTATTGAGTACTTTGCAAGGCCATCGAACAATATTTCTATACACAAATCCAACCAAATGAAACAATAAAAAAACAATAAGAATGAATCTGCTTCAGGTGTATTTAAATTGCATGTGTGTTAAGATTTGAAGTTTTTCTAATTCTTTCCTTCAGTTTTATTTCTTTTTTATATCACTAAATATAAATATTATTATGATGATCATCATGTTCGCAGGGTATGATATTTTGTTAGAAACATCGTGTTTATTTAAAACGTAGATATGACTCGCGTAAGCACGATTTTTGCATGACGGTTTTGTCATATTAAGTAAACAGTTGGAAATAGCTATGTAAATAATTGGCTGTGACCATGGTCATTACTAATAATACGTTATCATCCGCCATTTCGGAACGGAATTGAGATTCAGACTACGTCAATTTAGAACTATTTAGTCACAGGACTTATGTTTTCACAATTTTAGGACAAATTTTTCGATCTTCTTCGTAAATCGTAAGTCTCGTGTTACGACCCTGGAGTTCAAGTGCGTTAAAAAATCAATTTTGTATAAATCTTATTTCATTTTATTTCATTATATCGTCTAACATGTTTTTGATATGTTTACTTAAGTTGTAAATGTGATTCATGTTGACACGTGCTGTGTATGATGACAAAAATTCATTGTTCAGAAGTATTGGGAAATTGCATGCTTCCTCGTGTGAATGCAGTTCCGGCTAGCATTAACCTTCCCATATATGCTTTGAGATTTTGTGATTCATGCACAGTTACATACAAACTGTCCTGTTTGAGAGTCAACAGTCACGGACAGACTGTCGTAGTCGGGTCGAGTCATACAACTTTTAATTTGTTGTGTCAGAAGAAGAATTTGTTATTATATCTACGTAAAATAGCACATCCTGTGTAACTATTCTTCACTTCTTTATAACTTTCCTAGCGAGCAACATTGCCTATTTGGACATTTTCTTGCTAATTTTGGAACGAAACAACACATGCATTGGTTTTGTTTTTTGTGAAAAATTCTGGAAATTGCGATTGGCCTTCGTTTGACGTGATCAATCACCATTTTGGACCGGAACATCATACTTTAGACAGTGTTTAGAACTTTTTTCAGGACTTATATTTTTTATTATTTTTGAACAAAATTTAGATCATTGCTGTAAACCGTAAGTCTTATTTAAATAATTTACATTATTTTGTATTTTAGTAAAATATCATTATTAAAATTTATAAAGCTTGTTGTGTGCACTTTTTCTTTTTATGTTACACAGAACGAGCCGTCACGTAACATAAGAAGAATTGGGAGTTCGTCCTTCGGGATATTTAAAATTGGCTAAAATATAAAACTTTAAATTCCCTAGTTCTCCTTAATTTTTAATTTTGAAAATGAAATAAAATTCATAAGCTTAACTAAAAAAGTTGGATTCAGATATAATGAAGCTTGACATTGAGTAGAAGAAATGTATAGGGAAGCAAGAAAGATAAAGGCAGTTAGAGATAGAACAAATGGAGTCACCACTTCGAGAAGCATTTGAGGCAATATAATTAAAATTTAAAGAAAAACGGGAAACAAGGCACTTGCAACATAAAGAGAAAATGGAAGCTTTGAATTTACAAACTAAAGACCTAGAAGAGCCAAAAGCAATCTGATAAGTTCAATTGCACTAATAATGACATTAAAAATCACATTGAAGATCACGAGGCCAAGACCTTGGAAAATGCTGCTCTGGCTGCAGATAGGTATTCCTTAACTCACAAAGTTTCTATAAAGAAAACTTTCACTCAGCAACCTACTGATAGAAAGGTTTTTCAAACAAATATGACTCTCAGTAAAAATCTGGCACAACTTCTAAAAATCAAGCCCTTTGAGAGACTTGATTCTAAACCATTTTCTACCTACGTGTCTCTATTGTAAGGAAAGGACACGTCATTTCTGAGTGCTTCAAATTGAAATATAGGTTCGAGAATGAAGATAGACCTTTTCCAAATGCTAGGAGGTCAAGGTCATGTATTGAAAACAATACATTTGATAGGTTTGATAAACCTCAGTCTGATTGTATTTTGGAGAATTTCGAACCATTCATATCGAAGTGTTCTATATCACTCTCGGGTGATTTGGCCAATTCTATCCCTATTAAAATTTTAAGGGATACAGGAGCTTCTCAGTCTTTTAGTTTCAGGTGTGTTGCCTTCTTCTGAGAAGACCTGTTCTAATGAGTGTTCTCATTCAGGGAATAGAGTGCGGCTTTGTTAATGTTCCTCTTCATTCTGGTAATTTGACATCAGACTTAGTTTCAGGACTTGTGATCGTAGGTGTAATGTCTACCTTGCCTGTTGAGAGCGTTCATTTGTTGCTAGGCAATGACTTAGCTGGAGACAAGGTTGTGGTTTATCCACTTGTAACTGACAAGCCTTCTTTGGATGAAAAAGTTGACCTATTGAAAAAGATATCCCCGATTTATGTTTAGCTTGTTCAGTTACCAGAGCTTTGGCAAATAAAGCTCTTGAGAATGATTTTGATAAGGACTGTGTTCTTTTAGCTGACACATGTATTGGTCAGGTTTTTGATGAGGTCACTTTTACTTCTAATTTGGATCAGTCGATAGGTATTGATAATAGTGATCCTCTTTTAAATACTCATTCATTTCTATCTGATCAGGGTGATAAACGACAATCACTTGTCGTTGAACAGGAGAAGGATCCTGAGATCTCCTGTTTGTTTCTTCGGTCTGTTAGTGAAACTGAAGCAAGCGAAGTACCTGTCTGTTACATCATTAAAAATGGAGTTCTTAAGAGAAAATGGAGACCTCCCCAGGTACCTGCTAATTACAACTGCTCAGTAAAATATCAAATTCTGGTTCCAAAACTTTACAGACAGAAAATACTTTGTTTGGCCCATGAAACCTCTATGGGTGGTCATTTGGGAATAAATAAAACGTATCAAACGATCTTGACGCAATTCTATTGGCCAAAAATGAAAAGTGAAGTCTCCAAGTTTTGCAGATCTTGTCAGGTTTGTCAGATTTTAGGAAACCCAAATCAAAACTTTCTTAATGCTCATTTGAAACCAATTCCTGCATTTGACAAAACATTTTGTAGAGTTGAAGTAGATTGTATTGATCCCTTACCAAAACCATGCCATGTAACCAAAATTTGTTGACAATCAAGCATGTGTCAAGAAGTATTTCAGAAGTAATTCCTTTAAGGAATTATGCTCAATTTGGCCGTCTCAAGTTAGATCAGTTTGGTCAAAGGTCAAAGTTAAAGTCTGGTATGTTCCAGTTATTGCACTTGAATGCCACATTCGGCAAATCAAGTCGAAAGTGAAACTATGGTTTTACCAATACGTACTAAAGAGAATTTTTGGGTCCTGCAATAAAGTCCATTCTCTCTTGAGAATTCTGCACAATTTTTTGCAATTCAGATTATATGGCCCTTACAAAGTTAAAAAGAAAATGATTTAGATTATAACATTCGTACTAAATAAATTAATGGAGTACTACTGTTTTTAAAGAAATAACCAAATAAATGTAATCAATTTAGTTGTACCTGTCCCACCAAATGTATATTCACAGGAAGGATTTCAACTGGATACTGCTAATATTGGAACAAGTCTACAGAATTCGGAAGTTGTGAAAAATCTAGACCAGAAACAGTTTTAATTTACAAGAAAAAACTGATCTTGAATAATTTGTTGTCCAAATATAAACATATTTCCAGATGTGCCTACCAGGACAAACCAAATTTTACGTTTTTGTTTCAAAAAAAAAAGATTCAGTAATTACTGGAGAAATGTATAAAGCCCAGTTAAGAGTGGAGTTCACAAACTGTATAAATTTCCGAAATGTGTACGGATTATAGGAAAGTGAATTGTGACAAAAACTCGTTTCCACTGCTAAGAATCTGAACGACAAAATTGGAAATGCCAATACGTCACCAAATTTGACCTCCTGAAGTTTTGCAAATTCCCATAAAGGAAGAGAAAAGAAATTGAAATTTGTGACTCCAGGTGGACTCTACCAATTCATTTTTTTTTGGGGGGGATGAAGATTTTTTTAAAAATACTTTCAACGCCTTATGAATATGATAATTTCTGGTCTAGACAACTGCGAAGCATATATTGGTGATGTCATCATATACAACACCTGGAAAGGACATACAACTAAGATTCGGACGTTCGACAAACTCACTGATGCAAATCTGACTATTTATCTAACATTGAGTTCTGCCATTCACGTGCTACCTTCCTAGGACATATTGTGGGAAATGAACGTATTAAAACTATAATTGTTAAAGCTATTTCAGAATTCTGTGTGGAATTGTCATTTTTATTAATTCATAGAGTTGATATTATTTCAAATTTTTACTTTGTGTAGAATTGATATTTGCTATGAAAAATTTTGACAAAACTTTTTTTCTTTTTATGGGAATAGTTGCTACGACCCTGGAGTTCAAATGCGTTAAAAAATCAATTTTGTATAAATCTTATTTCATTTTATTTCATTATATCGTTTAACATGTTTTTGATAAGTTTACTGAGTTGTAAATGTGATTCATGTTTGCACGTGCTGTGTATGATGACAAAAATTCATTGTTCAGAAGTATTGGGAAATTGCATGCTTCCTCGTGTGAGTGCAGTTCCGGCTAGCATTAACCTTCCCATATATGCTTTGAGATTTTGTGATTCATGCACAGTCACATACAAACTGTCCTGTTTGAGAGTCAAATCACGGACAGACTGTCGTAGTCGGGTCGAGTCATACAACTTTTAATGTGTTGTGTCAGAAGAAGAATTTGTTATTATATCTACGTAAAATAGCACATCCCGTGTTAGAGGAACTATTCTTCACTTCTTTATAACTTTCCTAGCGAGCAACATTGCCTATTTGGACATTTTCTTGCTGATTTTGGAACGAAACAGCACAGATTTGTTTTTTTTTATGTGAAAAAAATCTGGAAATTGCGGTTAGCCTTCGTTTGACGTGGTCAACCACCATTTTGGACCGGAACATCATACTTTAGACGGTGTTTAGAACTTTTTTCAGGACTTGTATTTATAATTTTTGAAAAAATTTGGATCATTCCTGTAAACCGTAAGCCTTACTTTAAATAATTATTTTATATTTTAGTAAAAAAAATTGTATCATTAAAATTTATAAAGCTTTTTGTGTGCACTTTTTATGTTACACAGAACAAGCCGTCACGTAACACTCGTTTCTTATTTTTACCTTTTCAGTGTTTTCTAGGTAAATAAATTATTTTTATTAAAATTTACAAAACTTGTCTTCGCTCTTTCCTTTATTTCACTTTAAACGAGCCGATACGTAACGCAAGTTTATATACCCTCTGCTTGACCTAGGTCACTATTATCATTTTCTGTAAACACTCTTTCAACAATGGAATTTTTCATTCTTGAAGTTATAAAGCCAAAATCAAAACAATAAACATGTTTACCATTAGTAAAGATCTGAAGATGTACTCCACAATCATAGAGAAACATTTGCTATGTATTTCATGGTTTACAAAATAAATATCACTTGTCATGTATACAGTGACGTTGATTTTGGACAAAGTCCAGTATAAAGTACAGATACACATAACATACAATCATTAACGAAAGCCAACAAACAATAAAAATGTAATTTGCATAGCAGTCCCATTGTATTCTATTCCCTAATTCGTCTTAATTAAGTCTTAATTTTCTGGTTCCCCCCCCCATATATTTAAGTTTGACGCAACTTTACTAAATTCAAAGAAATCTGTTGCTTTTATTTTAAAATGCAACATATTTGTTCAAGACGTTTACAAGCCTTCAGCTAACATTGGCTATGAACTACAGCAATTCTGTCCAAATTGTTTATATATCTATAGCTAACAATGGACATTAAAATATAGCAATTCAATCCAATATGTTTAGGTATCTATACATAACAATGGTCATGAACTACAGCAATTCTGTCAAAAATGTTCAGATATAGCTAACAATGGACATGAACTGTAGCAATTCTGTCCAAAATATTTAGATTTATATAGATAACAATGGATATGAACTGTAGCAATTCTGTCTAAAATGTTTAGATATATAGCTAACAATGGACAGAATGAGCAATTCTGTCAATGTGTAGATATATATAGCTAACAATCGACATGAACTATAGCAATTCAGTCAAACGTGTTTTGATATCTAGACCTAACAGTGGATATGAACTGTAGCAATTCTGTCCAAACTATATATATATATACCTAACAATGGTCATGAAACATTTCTGTCCAGTTATGTACCCTTTAGTTAAAAACAGCCCTGAACTGAGAAAATCTGTCCAGTTTTGTGAATTTTTGCTAATGTCTTGGATTAAACTTAAACGTTTATTTCTCCTTTTAATCAACGTAGTCTAATCCACTAATCAAGGCGGTCAAATAGATTCGTTGTAATTAAGGCAGTCTAATCCAATCATTGTAATCAAGGCGGTCCAATACATTTGTTGTAAGCAAGGTGGTCTAAACCACGCGTTGTAGTAAAGACGGTCTAATACATTCATCGTAATCAAGTCGGTCTAATCCACTCATTGTAATCAAGGCCGTCTAATAAATTCGTGGTAATCAAGGCGTTCTAATACATTCGTTGTAAACAAGGCAATCTAATCCACTTTGTATTCAAAGTGGTCCAATCCACGCGTTGTAATCAAGGTGTTCTAATCCACTCCTTGTAGTCAAGGTTGTCTAATGCACTCATTGTAATCAAGGCGGTCTATTACATTCGTTGTAATCAAAGCGGTATAATACATTTGTTGCAATTAAGGCGGTCTAATATATTCCTTGTAATCAAGGCGGTCTAATCCACTCCTTGTAGTCAAGGTTGTCTAATGCACTCATTGTAATCAAGGCAGTCTAATCCACTCCTTGTAATTAAGGCGTCCTTATACATTTGTTGTAATCAAGGCAGTCTAATCCACTCCTTGTAGTCAAAATTGTCTAATGCACTCGTTGTAATCAAGGCAGTCTAATCCACTCCTTGTAATCAAGGCGGTCTAATACATTTGTTGTAATCAAGTAGGTCTAATACATTCGTTGTAATCAAGGCGGTCTAATCCACTCCTTGTAATCAAGGCGGTCTAATCCACTCCTTGTAATCAAGGCGGACTAATATATTTGTTGTAATCAAGGCGGTCTAATCCACTCCTTGTAATCAAAGTTGTCTAGTGCATTCATTGTAATCAAGGAGGTCTAGTACATTCGTTGTAATCAAGGCGGTCTAATCCACTCATTGTAATCAAGGTGGTCTAATATATTCTTGTAATCAAGGCAGTCTAATCCACTCCTTGTAATTAAGGCGTTCTAATACATTTGTAGTAATCAAGGCGGTCCAATCCACTCCTTGTAATCAAAGTTGTCTAGTGCACTCATTGTAATCAAGGCGTTTCAATATATTTGTTGTAATCAAGGCGGTCTAATCCACTCCTTGTAATCACGGCGTTCTAATACATTTGTTGTAATCAAGGCGGTCTAATCCTGTCCTTGTAATCAAGGCGGTCTAATACATTTGTTGCAATCATTACCCTATAACAAATTCGTTGTAATCAAGGCGGTATAATACATTCGTTGTAGTCAAGGCGGTCTAGTACATTCGTTGTAATCAATGCGATCTAATATATTCCTTGCAATCAAGGAGGTCTAATACATTCGTTGTAATCAAAGCGGTCTAGTATATTCGTTGTAATCAAGGCGGTCTAATCAACTCCTTGTAATCAAGGCGGTCTAATGTAAACGTTGTAATCAAGGCGGTCTAATACATTCGTTGTAATCAAGGTGGTCTAGTATATTCGTTGTAATCAAGGCGGTCTAATCCACTCCTTGTAATCAAGGCGGTCTAATGTAAACGTTGTAATCAAGGCGGTCTAATGTAAACGTTGTAATCAAGGCGGTCTAATACATTCGTTGTAATCAAGGCGGTCTAGTATATTCGTTGTAATCAAGGCTGTCTAATGTAAACGTTGTAATCAAGGCGGTCTAATACATTCGTTGTAATCAAGGCGGTCTAATACATTCGTTTTAATCAAGGCGGTCTAATACGTTTGTTGTAATCAAGGCAGTCTAAATAAACTCATTGACTTTAATCCGGTCTAATTCATTCGTCGTAATCAATGCAGACCAATATATTCGTTGTAATCAATGCGGACTAATACATTCGTTGTAATCAAAGGGGTATAATACACTCTTTGTAATCAAGCTTGTATAATAATATCGCTTTAATCAAGGCGGTCTAATACATTTGTTGCAATCAAGGCAGTCTAAATACACTGGTTGTGGTCAAGGTGGTCTAATACATTCGTTGTAATCGAAGGGGTATGATACACTCTTTAATCAAGCTTGTATAATAATATCGTTAATAATATCGTTGTAATCAAGGCGGTCAAGTAAATTCGATGTCCTCAAAGCGTCAGTACGCTCGTTGTAAACAATCTGGACTAATACACTTGTTGCAAGCAAGCCTGCGTAATAAATTCGTTCCAGTCAAAGAAGACTAATACACCCGTTGTAATGAAGGTAGTCCAATTCACTCGTTTTAATCAAAGCGGCTAATAAACTCGTTGTAATCTAGGCGGTCTAATAAACTCGCTTTAATCAAGGCGATCCAATTTACTCGTAGTAATAAATGATGTCTAATACACTCATTCTATTCAAGGTGGATTAATACATTCGTTGTCATCGAGTCGGTCTAACTTATTCGCTGTAATCAATACTGTCTAATACGTTCGTTGTAATCAAGAAAGTCTGATATACTCATTGTAATCAAAGAGGTATAATACCTCGTTGTGATCAAGGTCTAATACACTTGTTGTAATCACAACAGTCTAATACATTCGATGTAATCAAGGCCGTCTGCTACAGTAGTTGTTGACATGATTGTCTAGTACACTCGCTGAGATCAAGGCTTTCTAAATACACTCGCTGTAATTAAGTAGGTCTAATATACCCGTTGTAATTAAGACGGGTTTATTCATGCATTATAATCAAGGCAGGAAAATGTATTCGTTGTAATAAATGTGGACTACTGCACTCGTTGTAATCAAGGCGGTCCATTCAACTCGTAATAACGCCTGTCAGTAGTGAATGGAGAAACTCTAGTGACTATGGGATTTCTATGTTAAATTTGGATGTTTGTACATAGTGGACAATGAGAATTTAATACCATGAAATTAAAATAGGAATGTATAGAGACAATGGATTGGGACTGTCTACGGACATGGAAAAATTTAACTTGGGTGGGACAGTCTAGGAACAAGGGGCATTTAACATAGCGACAATGGATACGGACTGTTTAGGGACGATAGGAATTGAACAGGGTGATGTGACAGTCCTTGACACTGAGGAAACAATGGCAACAATGTTACAAGGGGCTGACCTCAATGGAGAGGCACAATGTGGCAAGGGGCAGAGCTGAATACGCTTTACTCTAGGGACAATGAGAGACATAAACATAGAGAAGTGGTTAGAGATAGGGTTAGGGACATTAACACATACATATACAAACACACAAACAAGTTCATCAATATGGCAACGAGAGAATATGCATTTTCCGGGCAATGGATTGGCCCTGAAAATGGCATTGTTAACACCATTCTGTTAACACAGAGGGCATATCACGCATCATTTTCTCTTCCTCAAACATTGTCTGACCTCTGGACCGTAGATAAAGACACTCTTCAGACAGCCTTGACTTCCTCAAAGATCCTTAGTTTCCAACAGCCATCTAGGAGATCTTGGTACTAGTCCTTGATAATTTAACATACATGGGATTAGCCGGATTAAACTGCATTGATGATATAAGAATGTAGTCGATTCTACGTTATTGACCAGAATAAGTGAATGGGATGAGGTGAACCACGGTTATTTATAGTGGAAAAATGGATCGAAATGGATTGAATTCTTCACCAATCCCAACACGCGCAACAAAATTCTGCCAGTGCGGAGTTTGTCTTCCAATCCAAAGAGAGCTATATATGATGTCACATTCCCAATACAGGTACGCTAACGTCTGTGAGCAGCTAATCTATGCGAAAGAGTTAGAACATGACGAAATCTAAGAAGAAAATGAATTGGGGCGCACCGGCTGTGGAAACGAGGAGTGATGGTATAGTAACAAAACAGCCACAATCTTACGTCCAGAAGAGAACGGTTATAATTGGGATTTAGAGGATTTTCTCTCTTTACAAGAATTTGTTCCGGTACCAGTATCTTTTCTTTCTCCTTCCTTTCCGCACGTCGAGGATTTTGAACAGAGACAGAAAGAAGGATTAAAGAAACTTTTCAACAGCAGAAAGAAGTAGAAGTCTTTCTTATTCCATAACCAAAGCGAGAAGACTAGGCAAGAAGAAAACGACAAGACGAATGAGAGAATAAACAAGGTCTAGGGGAGAAGGAAGACGGCGAAAGTCAAACGGTGACGATACTCTTAGACCTTTTGTCAGATTGAAGGAGTCTTAAACAAAAGTATCAGACTTCTTTAATACGACCCAAGAGAAAAAGATCTTCCCTAGCCAGACATCCCAATCCCGTCAACACGGATACTACTCCTGAGATACCAAAGTTATTCATTTCTACCACATCATCAACAACATCAGGTCAGGAAGTAGGTATTGGCAATGGCAAAGGGATAAAATAATTTAATCTCATTACTTCCCATTCCTAATTTTAAAAAAAAACAAACAAACAGCAAGAACCTTTTTGACATGTGACGCACATTTGTGAGTGCGTAAGTGTAGGTTCCTATTATGATTACTAAATCCGGAACCAAGAGACTCTTTATGTTTTCCTTTCTGGTATATTCTCTGTAAAAAAAATTACAATCCGATTTCACAACACATCACTTTAAAAAGTTCATCAACTTCTTTTCTTTTCTCTCTCTCTCTCTCTCTCTCTCTCTCTCTCTCTCTCTCTCTCTCTCTCTCTCTCTCTCTCTCTCTCTCTCTCTCTCTCATTTTATTGAATTTATTCACTGTCACTGATTTTTTCATTTCCTTTTCGCCTTCTTTGTATCTTCTTCTCATTCTGGACGATTCTGGGTTCCTCCATTTCGGATGGTACCTATTCCTCAAGCTCATGTTGTCTTTTAGAACAGTATGAAGACCAATTTCCTTTCTCTTGAAAATGATAGCAGGTATCTATCTTGACCTTTTTAATGCTTTGATGTTGAGGACATTTTGTAGATCAATATACTTTTTCTGACAGATATAAAGAGGACCTTGACATTTATCTCGAAAGAAGGGAGTAGTCTGTCAGCTTCTCTGAAGAAAACCTTCGTGTGACACTTCGCATAAACGTTCCTCTAGAAATTTAGAACCAAGGTCTACACGTACCTGGTGAAGTTTAAAGATTTCAATTCGGGCGTACCTTTGGAGAAAGAAGAGGAGTTCATCGCTGATTTTTGGTATTCTTTGTTAACCATACTGAAACGGCAAAGTCGAAACAACGAAGACGATCACTTGACTCTTTAAATTTATTATGACAGTCTGATGTCCTCCGTTTGTATCGAGTTTAGGAGGCCATCAGAATTAAAACCCTCCAAAGTCATCTACATAATTCAACACTTACAACAATCCATGTTTCACATCACCTATGGCAGAGCGACACTATACATGGCTCACTTTTCTCTTCCCAAATGGATCGGAAGCGAAGAAGTACTATTGATAGGCGACCTCCATAGCGCCAAAACGAGTCTCGAACGAATTAACAACCTTCAGGATGAAAGGTGTTTAATTGGTTCATCTTGGTGGGAAGAACGTATACTAACAAGAACGACACATTAGAATGAAAACTATACTCGGACAACGTTTAAAATCGAATCGAGGCAAACAACGAAGTGAAGCAGAACCAATGGTAAAGCAAACTGAGCTCTATAAAGACACACATTGTTACACTTCTGAAATGCAAAAATTTGTAAGACGTCTTGGCTCTAAGCTAACCCTTGTAAGTACACTCTCAAGACGTGTGTGGACTTTTTTTGTTTCGAAAAAATTTCAAAGACGGAAAATACATTCACGTCTATCATCACGATGAACATTTCGACGATATTACCAGTGCCATCGCATTCCTCGGATATGGATATTATTTTGAGAACAGTATATATGAGCATCAACATCGAGGGTAACATAAGCCTTTTGGATCGAAATATAAAGGATGGTTGACAGGTAGACCCTGTCTTGACTAAGGAAAGAACAAATGCATTAGTCAGGTTGTCAGCGAAAATTTCTCAGTCCAACATGTTAACAACATCTCAAAACGGAAGGTTCATAACAGACATGTAATTATCAACTCCTGAAATGTTGTTCTACTTGAGGAAAAGTCATGGGTACCAATAATGCCAAGGCGCACATTTATCCAGAAAATAAACGATGTCACATTTCTCACCAAATCATGGACTTGGAACACAAATGCTTCATTCAAAAATACCGACCCCAACAGGAGGAAAAAGAAGATGACGAAAAGAAAGGCAATCTCATCTTTTACGATTTCGAATGCATACAAAAGACCTGTATTCACATTTATAATTTCTGCGTGAGTCATCGAGCGTGTAAGAAGTGTACCAAAGAATGTCTCTTATGGTATTGCATTTCATGTAGTAAAATTCCTAGAGTTTGTGAAAACTCTTTCGGTGACCGAACAAGCTGACCGATTTTAACCAATGGATCTTAGACTATCGACGTCCCCTTTCTGATTGTCCTAAGTGTAGAGTCTCTAAAGACATTACCCAGTGTCCCTTGGACGCTACACGTTCGTCACAAAAATGGTTTACAGTGACCTCTTTATATTCTACTTTAATCGTTTTGATGTTTATTTTATCGATTTTCTTAACCATTTGGATTTTATTTAATTTTGTCTTTCGTGTTAAATTTTCAAATGTTTCTAAAAAAAAAAAACGTGTTGGTCTTGTCTTCTCTGTCCTCGTTTCAAAAGTGATATTTCCTGCACTATGGATATTTCTGTTGTCTCTACTTCCTCTTCCTCCACTTTCAAATTTATCAATCGCGCTAGTTGGGAGGCCTTTTATCTTCGCCATCCTTTTAACATGTTAATTGCAGGACCAGGCTGCAAAACCGAACTTGTCAAAGGCTTGATCGAACATAAAAATCATTTGATCGATTGTCCACCAAAACTTATCATGTGGTGTTACAAATAGTGGTAATCGGCGTAAAGCCAACAGTGATAAAATCAAAAGGAGATTCCGTCTTGTTTGTGGAAGACATTCCTAACGAAGACGACGGGATTGTGTCTGACCCCAGTTAAACCCATCTAGTCATCTTCAACATGTATGGACATGATAAAAATGAAAATGAACTGTGGGCACAAAAAGCATCATCGTCATGTCAGTGACATTTATATCATCCAATATTTGTTTGAACCAAGTAAATCACATCACACAATCAATCTCAATGCTCATTTCATGGTCTTGTTTAAATGGCCTAGATATAAATCGAAAGTGCAAGTGTTAGCCAAACAATTACGAACTCATTGGGTGTTTTATGCGTACGACGATGCTACTCGAACCAACGTTTAAACTCCCTTTTTCCCTATAAAATTCATTTCACCTACGTACCTTCATGCAGCAGCGCGTATTCAGGTCAGCCACTTGCAACACTGTTCTCATTTTCCCCTAGTGTCCAGTACAGTGATGTCATTAATGCAAGACATTTTTAGGCTATATAGACTTGGGTTTTTCAAAAGAACTTTCCTCAGGATGTAGCTATAAATAGATACTAGAGTTTTTAAAAAGCATCATCACACAAGTTGAGGCTATAATTATATCCTTGGTTTTGCCATAGGATTTTCCTAAACGTTGTGACTATTAGTATAAACTAGCGCTTCTCCACATGGTATTTTTTGTAGTGTAAGAAATAATATATTTTATGAGATTTTATCTCCTCTTACATTTTAAGCTAATACGGCGTTTGGATAGTGAGTTTGATTCAATGGATGGTATAATGGATAATATTCTGGTGTAAGGGATAGATATTATGCGTGATTTCATATCCGTTTCTTACATTTTAAGCGATTACAAGGCATTCTTTTGCTGATGTGATGGTAGATAATAGTGTGTTGTGAAGATAAATGTGTCCTTATCCACAATGTTTTGATAGTAAATAACGTTTGTTTTTCTTATACGAGTGTGTTGTTTTGTATAAGAATTTATTTTATATTAGCTCTTTCATCCCTATGGATTGTTTGGTAGGTGATTCTATTTCTATAAAGTTATATATCCCGTCCGGCCAGGCATTACAGAATTTTTTCGCTACAACTGTTTTGCCCGATTGACGGCAACCCCTTGCAACATTGTTACCAAAGTCCAGTACCGTGACGTCACCCTATCTGTTCCATTCATATTTCGCTATACAAATCCAATATACTATATATAAAAGCTATAACGCTTACGGGGTGGGACTGAGAACTTGACAGAATGATTGACTTTATAGAACGCCTGACGGAGTTGGACATATAACTTTATATCACGCCTGGGGGACATTGTTGCCAAATTTCCAGTACCATGATGTCAGCCCACTTGTTCCATTTATATTGTCCTTGTCCGGGAAAAAGTCCAATATTCCCATGTTAATGTCCCATTGTCCACAAAGTACTACTCCTGTATTCCCCATGTTAAATTCCCATAGACGCTAGACAGTCTCAATCAATTGTCACTCTACATCCCTATGTTGAATTTCTCTTTTTCCCTATACAGACTTGTTCTTATACAGACCCAGCCTATGTTCAAATTACCATTGTTCATATAGTGGTCCAATATTTCCCATTTGAAATTTTCCTTGAGGCTAAACGTTTTCCCACGACCTATTCGACTGGGATTTCCATTGATGCTTATATTAAGCCTAGAAAGTCCCAATTGCTTGTCGCTAAACAGGTCCAAACCCTTGTCGCTAGACAGCCCCAATCATTTGACCCTCTATAGCCCCTCCCATGTTAAATTTCTCCCTGTTCTATTCCGCTTGACGCCAGGGTACAACCCCCATATTTAACATTAAATTGCCTTGGTCCATATAGTGTCCCACTTCAATACTGGTTTAACACACTCGTTGTAATGAAAGGGGTCTAATATACCCGTTTTAATCGAGTCAGAGAGAGAGAGAGAGAGAGAGAGAGAGAGAGAGAGAGAGAGAGAGAGAGAGAGAGAGAGAGAGAGAGAGAGAGAGAGAGAGAGACTACTTAATATTTCCTTCTATCTAAGTTCATATCGATGTTGTAAATAATTTTGACGGAATAAGTTTTCTTGATAAGAACCTTTCAAACCGCATATCTTATTGGTCATGCCTTTTTCATGTGTCGTTATTGATTTTTTTTTGCGTTATAGTTAATATATTAAAAAACTTTTCTATTCTGAAGACGAGTCAAAAAATTGAATGATTAAACTCTGTTAATAATTTGACAATATGATAAATGGTATGCTCGTCCCGTTTATTGCGTAAACGTGTTACATGCAATCATTCATTTTTACGCATTTCCATTTGACACAGCTACTTATAAATGCATAGAATAGTAACTAATGTTTATCATATTTTCACGTAAGAAAATGTAACAAAAGATAAAAAATGATATGGCAGGTATCATATTTTGTGTCACAATTATTAGTTCATCTTTCATACATTTTATATTGCTCTACTTCATAAATAAATTAAATAGAGGATGTATTTCACCCATGATTATATATATATATATATATATATATATATATATATATATATATATATATATATATATATATATTCACTCGTAGCAAGCATATTTTCTTTTATGCTCAAAACGTATTAGATATCGAGATGTTTCTTATCGCTGATCGAAATAGGAAGCCTCTTACTGCATTACGGTTAATGTTCTGTGTTTTATTCACACAGAATATAGAAAGTTACAGGATGCTCATTCCTAATTAAAAATAAAACAGCACACTATGTGACTGTGCATGAATCGCAAAAACTCAAAGCATATATGGGAATGCTAAAGCGTAGCCTGAACTGCACTCACACGGGGAGGCATGCAATTTCCCAATACTTCTGAACAATGAATTTTCGTCATCATACACAGCACGTGCCAACATGAACTACATTTACGACTCCAGTAAACTTATGAAAAACATGTTGGACGATATAATGAAATAAAAAATAAAAAGATTTATACAAAATTGATTTTTAACGCCTAGAATTCCAGGGTCGTAACACCTTCCCCCATAAAAAGAAAAAAAAGTTTTAATTCATAAAACCTTTTTTATAGCAGATATTAATTCTGCACAAAGTAAAAATTTGAAATGATATAAACTCTTATGAATTAATATAAATGACATTTCCACACAGGAAATTCTGAAATAGCCTTAACAATTATAGTTTTAATATGTCCATGGCAGACCTCACTTTTAGATAAATGGTCAGATTTTGCATCAGTTAGTCTGTCGAAGAACGTCCGAATCTTAGTTGTATGTCCTTTCCAGGTGTTCTTGTAAATGATTACATCAATATATGCCTCGCAGTTGTCTAATCCAGGAATTATATTCATAAGGTGTTGAAATGTATTTTGAAAAAGATCATCCCATAATAAAAAACACTGCATTGGTTGAGTCCATCTGAAGTCACAAGTTTCAATTTCTTTTCTCTTCCTTTACGGAAATTTGCAAAACTTCAGGAGGTCCAATTTAGTGACGTATTTGGCATTTCTAATTTTGTCGATACAATAATAGATTCTTGGCAGTGGAAACGAGTGTTTTTGTCACAATTCACTCTCCTATAATCCGTACACATTTCGGAAATTTATACTATTTGTGAACTCCACTCTTACTGGGCGATATACATTTGTCCAGTAATTACTGTATTTTTTTTAAACATGTAAAATTTGTTTTGTCCTTGTAGGCACATCTGGAAACAAGTTTATATTTGGACAACAAATTATTCAAGTTCAGTTTTTTCTTGCAAATTAAAACTGTTTCTGATCTAGATTTTTCACAACTTCCGAATTCTGTAGACTTGTTCCAATATTAGCAGTATCCAGTTGAAATCCTTCATGTGAATATACATTTGGTGGGGCAGGTACAACTAAATTGATTACATTTATTTGGTTATTTCTTTAAAAACAGTAGTACTCCATTAATTTATTTAGACTTGAGTACAATGTTATAATTTAATTCATTTTCTTCTTTACTTTGTAAGGGCCATAAAATCTTATTTGCAGAAAACTGTGCAGAATGCTCAAGAGAGACTGGACTTTATTACAGGAGCCAAACATTCTCTCTAGTATGTATTGGTGAAACCATGGTTTCACTTTCGACTTGATTTGCCTAATGCCACATTCAAGTGCAATAAGCTGGAACATACCAGACTTGAACTGTGACCTTTGACCAAACTGATCAAATCTGAGAAGGCCAAATTGAACAAAATTCCTTAAAGAAATTACTTCTGAAATACTTCTTGACACATGCTTGATTGTCAACAAATTTTGGTTACATGGCATGGTCTTTGGTAAGAGATCAATGCAATCTACTACAACTCTACTTATTGGTTTGTCAAATGTTGGAATTGGTTTCAGATGAGCATTTGGTTTTCCTAAATTTTGACATACCTGACAAGATCTGCAAAACTTCCCTTTTCATTTTCGGCCAATAGAAATGAGTCAAGATCTTTTGATACTTTTTATTTCTTCCCAAATGTCCACCCATAGACATTTCATGGGCCAAACAAAGTATTTTCTGTCTGTAAAGTTTTGGAACCAGAATTTGATATTTTACTGAGCAGTTGTAACTAGCAGGTAAATGGGAAGGTTTCCATTGTCTCAGAAGAATTCCATTTTTAATGATGTAACAGACAGGTACTTCGCTTACTTCAGTTTCAGTGGGTTCGAGTCTAGGATTCGGCGAATATGGATGTGTGAGAAAGCATGCCAGTAGTTTCTCGTGGGTCGGTGGTTCTTTCCGGTGATTTCCCGGTTTCTTCCAACACCATTAATACTGGCCGCCATTAATAGCCTATTGTGTGCTGAAAAAATGGCCTTAAGCACAACAATAATATCAAACATTATAAAATATTTGTCTACTTCCTTTTCACTAAAAGGGGGAACTAATTTGATATTTCCTATAATGTTAAACTTTTCATGAAATGTGGAATTAGGCCTGTCACTTGCCAGATCTAATTCTTTCAGTTTAATTTGCATCTCTCTCTCTCTCTCTCTCTCTCTCTCTCTCTCTCTCTCTCTCTCTCTCTCTCTCTCTCTCTCTCTCTCTCTCTCTAACTCTCTCGATCTCGATCTCTCTCTCTCAATCTCTCTTTCGATCTCTCTCTCTCGATCTCTCTCTCTCTCTCTCTTTCGATCTCTCTCTCTCTCTCGATCTCTCTCTCTAACTCTCTCGATCTCTCGATCTCTCGATCTCTCTCTCTCGATCTCTTTCTCTCTCTCGATCTCTCGATTTCTCTCTCGATCTCTCTCTCTCGATCTCTCTCTCGATCTCTCTCTCTCGATCTCGATCTCTCTCTCAAACTCTCTCTCTCTCGATCTCTCTCTCTCGATCTCTCTCTCAAACTCTCTCTCGATCTCTCTCTCTCTCGATCGATCTCTCTCTCTCTCTCGATCTCTCTCTCTCGATCTCTCTCTCTCGATCTCTTTCTCTCGATCTCTCTCTCTCTCGATCTCTCTCTCTCTCGATCTCTCGATCTCTCTCGATCTCTCGATCTCTCTCGATCTCTCGATCTCTCTCGATCTCTCGATCTCTCGATCTCTCTCGATCTCTCGATCTCTCTCTCTCGATCTCTCTCTCTCGATCTCTCTCTCGATCTCTCGATCTCTCTCGATCTCTCTCTCTCTCGATCTCTCTCGATCTCTCGATCTCTCGATCTCTCGATCTCTCTCGATCTCTCTCGATCTCTCTCTCGATCTCTCTCTCGATCTCTCGATCTCTCTCTCGATCTCTAGATCTCTCTCGATCTCTCTCTCTCTCGATCTCTCTCTCTCTCGATCTCTCTCTCTCGATCTCTCTCTCTCGATCTCTCTCTCTCGATCTCTCTCTCTCTCGATCTCTCTCTCTCTCGATCTCTCTCTCGATCTCTCTCTCTCGATCTCTCGATCTCTCTCTCGATCTCTCTCTCGATCTCTCGATCTCTCTCTCGATCTCTCGATCTCTCTCTCGATCTCTCGATCTCTCTCTCGATCTCTCTCTCTCTCGATCTCTCTCGTTCTCTCTCTCTCGATCTCTCTTGATCTCTCTCAATCTCTCTCTCGATCTCTCTCTCGATCTCTCGATCTCTCGATCTCTCTCTCGATCTCTCGATCTCTCTCGATCTCTCGATCTCTCGATCTCTCTAGATCTCTCGATCTCTCGATCTCTCTAGATCTCTCGATCTATCGATCTCTCTAGATCTCTCGATCTATCGATCTCTCGATCTCTCGATCTATCAATCTCTCTCTCTCTCTCGATCTCTCGATCTCTTGCTCTCGATCTCTCTCTCTCGATCTCTCTCTCGATCTCTCGATCTCTCTCTCTCGATCTTTCGATCTCTTGCTCTCGATCTCTCTGTCTCTCTCGATCTCTCTCTCTCTCGATCTCTCTCTCTCGATCTCTCTCTCTCGATCTCTCTCTCTCTCTCTCGATCTCTCTCTCGATCTCTCTTCTTCTCGATCTCTATCTCTCTTTTTCGATCTCTCTCTCTCTCGATCTCTCTCGATCTCTCTCTCAATTGTAATCACATTTCTTCTTTCTTAAATTCAAGTTGTTCTTTTTTGTAGTTGCCTTTCTTTTTCTTCTTTTTCTAATTGTACTCTCATTTGTTCTTTTTGTAATTCTATTTGCCTATCCTTATCTCTTCTTTCTCTAATTGCATTTTCATTTCTTCTTTTTGTAATTCTATTTGCCTTTCTTTTCTTTTTCTTCTTTTTCTAATTGCATTCTCATTTGATCTTTTTCTAGTTGTGCCCTCTGAAACTCAAATTTATATGTTAACTTTAGCTCTGCAATTTTCACCTCAGCATCGGTTAAAGTCCTACTGACAGAGGCCAAAACACTTTTGTCCAAAATATTCTTCTCAATCAAATGTTGAACTATAATTGTATTGATTTCTTGTTTAGTTAAAGAAGTTTTTGCTTTAGATAGTTCATATTTTCTGGCAAGTTCAAGCCATTCATCCTTCCTAAAACTCTCCAACTGTTCTTTTGTTGGAGCAGAAAGAAAGCTCTCCACTCTCTACATTTTTAAGAAAAAAGCTTGTTGTTTTCACTAAGATTTTAAATAAAATGAACTAGGGGAATTTAATTTTTTAAATTTTAGCCAATTTCAAATATCCCGGACAATCCCCCAATTCTTTTTATATTACGAAACAGCTCGTTCTGTGTAACATAAAAAGAAAAATGTGCACACAACAAGCTTTATGAATTCCAACAATGATACAAACCATTTACCAGATCACATAAATTAATGTAAATTGTTTAAACAATACTTACGGTTTTAGAGAAATGGTCCAAATCCTGTTCAAAATTAATAAAATAAATCCTGAAAAACGTTCTAAACACAGACTAAAATATGATACTCCGGTCCAAAATGGTGGTTGTCCGCAATTTCTAGAACCTTTCACAAAAACAATGTACGTGTTGTCCCGCTCCAAAATTAGCAAGAAAACGTCCAAATATGCAATGTTGCTCGCTAGGAAAGTTATAAAGAGGTGAATAGTTCCTCTAACACGGTTTGTGTTATTTTAAGTAGATATAATAACATTCTTCTTCTGGCACAACAAATTAAAAGTTGTATGACTCAACTACGACAGTCTGTCCGTGACTGTCGATTCTCGAACAGGACAATTTGTATGTAACTGTGCATGAATCGCAAAAACTCAAAGCATATATGGGAATGCTAAAGCGTAGCCTGAACTGCACTCACACGGGGAAGCATGCAATTTCCCAATACTTCTGAACAATGAATTTTCGTCATCATACACAGCACGGGCCAACATGAACTACATCTACGACTCAAGTAAACTTATCAAAAACATGTTAGACGATATAATGAAATAAAAAATAAAAGGATTTACACAAAATTGAATTTTTGTTAACGCCTAGAATTCCAGGGTCGTAACACCACACATACACACACACAAACAAAGAGGTACAGTCACTAGTCACATAAAATTTGACGATCGTTTTTTATAGCTCACGTTTATTTTGGTATTACGCATACTTTAGATAAGTAGATGCACAGATTTTTGCTTTGTTGCCATTTCGAGGAATGTCAATGCCCTTTTGAAATTTTGGTACTCCCCCAACACCTGACCTAACCTGGCCCTTCCTTGAAATCCAGTACATATCATAAGTATTTAACTTATTTTTTTTCCAAACTTGGACTATTTTCTATTGCTGAGCACAATATGCCGCGTCAGAATGTGAACGCGTCTATCACAGAAAAAAAGCTGAAGTGGGGTTAAATAAAAAAAAGCACAAGTACCCGGCATGACCTGAGCAAGTCGTTTTTCTTTTTTGGTTAGGTTAACGTTGGTTGGTTGAATATCCTAGTGTGACATTCATATATTTTTGTCTACATTATCAATTGAACCGGATTCTATGTGATGCCGATAATGTATCTTTGTTCTGTCGTGACGTCACGGGGACTGGAGATCTGAATGTCAGGTAATCGATCCTTCATTTTGAATTCGCTAGCCAGAAAACGTTCTAAATGTTACTTTATAACATTATGTATTGAAAACAATATCTGTGTGGGGAGGGATTGGTTGTATAGAACATCCAGGTGTCGTTGAAAATGTGAATTTCTAGATACCTGGGAAGGCCGTTAGCAGATCAAAGTTATTTCAAGACAGCCCTCAACACAGAATTCATATCAAGTTGCCCATCAGGGTTATTTCTAAACAGCCCTCAACACAGAATTCATATCAAGTTGCCCATCAGGGTTATTTCTAAACAGCCCTCAACACAAAATTTATATCAAATTGCCCATCAGAGTTATTTCAAGACAGCTCTCAACACAGAATTTATATCAACTTGCCCATCAGAGTTATTTCAAGACAGCTCTCAACACAGAATTTATATCAACTTGCCCATCAGAGTTATTTCAAGACAGCTCTCAACACAGAATTTATATCAAATTGCCCGTCAGGGTTATTTCTAGACACTTTTACCAAAGCTAATTATATGAAATGAGCCCGTCGGTTTATTTCAAGACACTCCAGATCACAGCATTTGCATTAAGTTTGACAATCTGGTTTATTTCAAGACACCCCTCCACACAGCAATTGATTGGTATAGCACATCGGGGCTATTTCAAGACACCTCCCAAGACAGCAGGGGATTATAGTACATTGTACTTTTTTAAGAACCCACAAAACAGCATTCCAATGGAGTTAGCACATCAGGCTTATTTCAAGGCACTCATCATCATAGCATTTGCATGGGGTGAGCATCAGGCTTAATTCACGATACCCCTCAAAAAATGCATTTGCATGGGGTGAGCATCAGGCTTAATTCACGATACCCCTCAAAAAATGCATTTGCATGGGGTGAGCATCAGGCTTAATTCACGATACCCCTCAAAAAATGCATTTGCATGGGGTGAGCATCAGGCTTAATTCACGATACCCCTCAAAAAATGCATTTGCATGGGGTTAACACATAGCTCTAAGCTCAGGATACTTAAGATGCAAAATTAATCCGAATCCTCGCATTTATGGGGTTCTTTTTACGACTGACTTGTATTGTTGCAGTTTGTTGTATGCTTAATGTCCCAATCTGTACCTTTGAAAGTTCAACTCTGTGCCTAGTGCACAAATCATTTTTAGAAGCAACGAAGGAATGAGTTATTATTCAGTTCGAATGCATTTTATATCAGAAATAGCTGCATTTATCACTGAATTGCCCTTTGGACGAAACAAAAGATGGCAATTGGTCACACTAATAACGACCGTTTTCATTGTGTATGTGTGTGTGTTTGTGTGTGATTTGCTTTAACAATTTTTCAGTCATATATCTACGATATATGCAGTGTGGTGTTTTATGGTGATGTCTAGCTCTGGAGCATCATGCCTCAGACATGTAACATCATGTCGCACCCATTTTTCGGGAGTCAAGTCCTGACACTAAGTTCTTAATGCTGAGCGTCAAGCAAGGCAGCTACTAATACAATTTTTATAAGTTTCTGGTATGTGTAACGGGGTTGGTGTGTAGTACAGTGTTAATTGATTTGACGATCGTTATCTAGGGAACGACCTCCTTCGATGTTATTGCCCAGCGTGAGTAGATAGAATATTGACAGAAAACTAAGCGAGACTATTGAGAACAAATAAACACGAAC
Source organism: Potamilus streckersoni (assembly GCA_016746295.1). Taxonomy (NCBI): domain Eukaryota; kingdom Metazoa; phylum Mollusca; class Bivalvia; order Unionida; family Unionidae; genus Potamilus; species Potamilus streckersoni. The sequence goes on along the minus strand of JAEAOA010000805.1, from coordinate 322,973 downwards.
CCTGTAAACAATAAAATAAAATAAATTTCAAGTAATTAATACATTGTTATAATAAAAATTGCAATTTCAATCCAACTGATGTACATTAATGGAATTTAATAGCAGTGTTCAATTTACGGATTCGTTCATCATAGTTACTAGTGGTGAAAAGAGTACAATGTCTACACCATCTTGCATCACCTGTCGTCGTTCTTCTTTTAGGCTTTGCATATTCCACGTCTAGCTTGTACGCTTGGTTCTTCCTCTGACCCTTCCTATTATGAACTCTCTATTTGCAGACTTCCCTCTTGGACTGTCAACGGGTTCTCGAGGATGGAACCATTAATCAACAAGATTATGGCTGAAGCGATATATGTTTTCACCACCTATCAGATTATACATAAAATCTCTCCCTTCGTTTGTCAGAAACGTAAATAGCTATCCACACTGCATATATTCTGACCTACTGTGACCTTACGATTAACGGTTCTACAAATGACCCCTGTAATATACATACATTACATCCAAGTCTGGGCTAATTAGATCTTGCTTCACAGCAGCAATGGACACGTGGGTGGTGTATTGCCATATATATCAGCATGTGCTACTATATGTCTCCTTACTGCCGGCTAGCCAATTCCACTCAATAAAAATCAATGCTCGAGTACTATTGTATAAGATTCATTAAATTCTAGCTTACAGTAACCAATAACCTGCAAGATCATTTAGGCATTGTAAAATCATATATAAATATACAATTATCTTTAACTCACGGTAATCAGTATCATCCTACATATTTGGATTACTTCATAAATCCCTATCAAATACTACACATTTATTATTTATGATTATTTCATATAACCTTATGAAATACTATACATCTGAAATAGAATTACACAACAAATCCGTAAATTCTATCAATGAACTAATAACTATTAATTTAAACATAACCCTCTAACATATCAACAGAATCCTATGAAATTGTGTACACGATACATACATGAATCCTAAGCATATCAAACACATTTGCATAAAAACAAATAAACCAAATGGAATATTATATTGAAATTAAAATTGAGTACCTTAATGCTATTTCTTTTTCACACAATCCTGCGTCCTAGAACTCTAGCCTGTCTTTTTTTCAAGACAGCTATCTGATCTTTATACTTTATTAAAAGGTAAAATTCTTTTAGATTTCACACGGAACCAACTATGTCTTCTCACAAGAAAATCGGACTACAGAATTCTGAGCTAAGCAGCTACCTTACATTTCCCATTATTTCTGACGTGTACGCCTTAATTTTAACTGACCAATCAAAAGGAACTAATTCTAAATTTTCCCCAAATAATCATGTCTTTCATCAGTTTTTGACAGCCTAGAATACGATGCAATTAAAGATCAATTAGATCAATTATTTGACATAAGGTCTCCTCCATCCTATACTGTAATTCTAAACTACTCTCTGCCACTATACCCATACGATGATGGGGTTAATTCCACTAAAGCTTAAACGTAATCCCTTTTATGCTTTAGAGATGAAATAATGGAAATATCAGAGTGAACTTTCTCAAGACCTTTCTGGCTTGGCTATGATAACTTTAATGCACAATTTATTCAACTTTAGGATTCAGTACTTCTTCAAAATTCGACACATTAGAGTATCACTCCGCTAGAGTTCGAACCCGCGACCTCCCGCATTCGAAGCTGACGCTTTACAACTAGGGCACCGGTGCAGTCCGTTTTTCAATAATCAAATAGATCCTCGTACTGGTCTAAGATAAAATTAGCTTTATAAAATGTAATTTATTTCTGACATATCTTATTTCAAAAACTTTCTTTGGAGTAAAATAAACGCAAAATTCGCTTGTGATTGAAAAAAAAATGTCTTTTCAAGTGGTCATTGCACCGTCCCATAACACATGCAAGTGCCTCCACCACTCCACCTGACTCCTTATCCAGGTGATAGAAAATAAATCTCAAACCATTTTGTACATTACCATGTCATCCTAAATCAGAACCCAAAGTCTGAGGTCTATCGCAAGTAGTGCAAGGAAAGTTGTGCGAAAATACTCATTCACTCAAGCACATCCGGACGAACAGAATGACATATGGCCCAAACTTGTGTTCTATTATTAAAATGAAGTTAAATTTCGAATCAGTATCGTCCGCTTAAATTTTTTTATTGTTTAGGTGATAGATACTGGTGTCTTGGAAGGAAAACCGGTAGACATATGGGAAAGTGATGTATAGCGTTTGACAGAACATAAAAGGGCTTCAAATATGTAGTATTACGACTCTGTAATCATAAATTATGTAACAGTAAGAAGAAAAACAAGCAACATTTTAAATCTCATCAAATAAATCAATTATCAAGTTTTAAAATGAAAATTTAAAAGAAACTTACAGTATTATGAATTAAATCTAAAACAATCATGAAATTTTTTACACAAGTCCAAAAGAATCGAATGTTACAAATAAATTCTAGATCCTTGCATGTACTGACCTGCCAACGATCCTGATGAAGCATGGTTGTCCAGAACTAATTTGAATAATATTTTACTCCTATGAGCACTTTGTAGTCCAAACATATGTCTCCTCTCAATTTATATCTTAACACAGCATTAAACATATCTGCAGATTTATATTAACACAAAAAACAAGAAATAAGAATCCGAAATATGAAACAATTGCTCATATCTGCACTTATATCCAATAGTCTATTTCGATATATGTCACAATATACCCCACGTGATAGACCTTATTACTGAATCTAATATTTCTCAATAAATATTCACGTGACCTAGGTCATACTACTCAGCCACCTGACTGCAACTAGCCAACCATGAATAATTCAAAACGTGTAAATAGGTTTATTATTAGAAACTTGACAACAAGTACATATAGAACCGACAAAATCTACGTGCCAAAAATGAAACACACAAAATGTATACGGTACCAAATGTTACACAAAATATAGATATACATAACAGCAACCAGGCAATTTTCTACCAAATATAATAAATTTAAAAATATTTAATCGGTTTTCTTTTAACAATTTACTTCTGAACATGGACTTTCCTCTTTACCGGCAACTACCAAACGTACGTCACAGACAGATTATCATATTAGAAGGTTTCTCCGGGAGAATGGGCAAATAAATATTTTTCCTAATCCTGACACTTGAAAACAATCCATACAGTAATTCCATCCCTGATTCATATCAGGCATACCACAGGTATGTTACAGGTGAATGAACACAATAAGTTTCATATAATTATCGATGTACACGTACTGTCACACCTAGCATATCTTCGGTATTGATCAAATTTCGTATAAATGTCATATATATTCATCTGAGTGTGTTCACAAGAGTGTGTAAAGGCTTTATATATACGTCGGACACCATTTGTTCATTTCTTTTACCAGTTATTCATCATGTAAATTAAAACAGACAAACTAGATATTTAAATAATTGCTAGACTGGTCTCATAATCTCAACTAAGCAAAAGAGCATAGATTTGATACAAAAATCTTCTAAACTACAAAACATTCCCTTTTCTGAAAAAGTGAACATATTATCGATGTATCTCGATTCAAATAATAAGCGAAATCTTGAATTAATATCAGGCCAGCCCCGTGCGATAATCAGACACACGTATAATGAATTTTCCCTGGAGATTTTTCTTTCCCCTTCACTGTTATTGCGTTAGGATTCAGTTGGTATAAAGCCTTATTAAGAGTTTCCAAATACTAGTAAAACCGGCGATCTGGATGCCTTTACAGTTAATAAAAAAACATATCGACTAGCATTGTGAAACCCTGCAGGGCACACCCATATAATAGTTGATCTATGTTGTTAACAAACAGCCATGTGCATCAAAGATTAAAGAATTATTAAAAATGATTGATGTCAAATTTTAGTTTAGTTAATAAACCAATTTTTGTGTTCAAGGTGGACCGACCGTTTTTCGTAATACAAAGTTATTCGTTGCCAAGCAATGACCATCTCTCTCTCTCTCTCTCTCTCTCTCTCTCTCTCTCTCTCTCTCTCTCTCTCTCTCACACACACACACACACACACACACACACAGTGTTGTGCTTTAAGAAAAACTCTTGCCGTTACAGTAAGCAAAAATTTACATAAATTTACCGTCGAATGATTTCTAGAGTCAAATAGTTTAAAGTCAATTATCTCTGCTAGCTCATGTTGACAAATGTATAATACTTTTCTATGTGGGATCCAATACAATACATTCCACCTTCTATGATTACCTTGTATTAGCAGTCTGTTATGATTTATACCAAACTTAACACGGATATTTCTGCACTGAACACCAGCCCTTTACTCTCGGGTATTTCAGAAGTTGTTTGCTGGATTTGTTGAGGCATTTTGCTGATACTGCTTTACATATCGTAATGATACGAAGTTTATCTCATATTTTGTTCACCATAATCTGTCGATTAAAGGAAAAGTTTATTTTGAATATAATGCGTTCTATGTCCTTCTTTTAGAGGCTCCTGCAGTCTGTTGGAATCTCAAGATCTTCCCATTACTTAACACAACGTGCTGATTGACCTGAAGGACAACAGAAGGATTAGTTTACACTGATATTCTAGCACAGTCTAAGGCATCACATTGTTAACGGCAACGTTAATGTTGGGAGTATTAATAAAAAAAAACAAATAATTTTAAGAGCTATTGACTCAAGATTAGATAAATATTCTTTAAATTTATGGTAAGGAATCGAATTTCAAGGCTGTGATTTTCTCGTTTTTTTTCTGATGTCTGATATTTATTAAGCGTATAAAATGCTAGTATGGAATAAAGATTATTGAGGTAGCCTTCCCTGCATGAGACAGCCTTCCGTGATGTTTGGATAACTTCAGTATTCAAAAACCAAAATCCAGCTGTCATGCTGAAATTGCTAGAGTAATTTTGACCCAAAGTCAATTTCACCAACTGCTTTTGAAATGTGTCCGACATGACTAATTTTCTTCTGGACTGCATGGTTTTAGCTTATGATCCCTACTAGAATGAATGCATTGATAAGCAAAATAGACAAACAACCTGATAATTTTAATTTATGAGCAAAATAGAAGAAAAAAAAAACATTCATTATTAAGATCCATCTCTGATATCTCCGTATATAAAAACAAAGACAACATATTCTCCAAATGCAAGAAATGTACAGTCTTCTAGATATGCATCTAGCAGTTACTATGAAACGTGACACTAAATTACATATATCACTCCAGTATCAGTGCAAATTAAAGGTACAAAAGTCTGATACAGAATGGCTTGCAAGCCTACATATATAATTCAGTGGAGGGGTGGGTTATTTACATTAGTTTTTTTTTTGTTTCTTTAAGGGTGGAGGACAGAACGAAAAAAAAAACATGTCATGCTCAACACTCAACGTAACAACACTTTCTTTAACAGTCATGTGCATAGCAAAGTCTAGTAAAAATAAATCTATTATTTTGTTGAATTTTCATAGAAAATGTTTGACCAATCCCAGTATCAACTGTTAACTTTTTTGTTTTGATAAAATACATATATGTTGACTGATGAAATAATATATGTTTCATTTCTACAAATGAAATCAAATCCGCTTCATCATAGACAAATTCGATAACAAAAGTGAATGACTATAATGGCATTTAAAATTACGCGTTTAACTGGCGCCGTTACAAAGTCTAAATTAACAGCCTGCAATCTCGACATATTTGGTTTAGAATTATTTGATTTTCATCGACACAAGATAACAAAAAACTTCGAGAAACAATAATACCCCTGGATCTTGGAAAATTAAAATCGTTATGATATAAATCAGTCGCCCTTCTCTTTCAATTTATATATTACATATTTTATTTTTTAACTTTATATTTTATTGGATATAACGTTAACAGATATTTAAAACCTTCACCGTTCACCTTTTATCTTTAGATACTTCATGTTTACATTAGATTGAGATGGTTTATCTTCTTAAATGTTTGTTTGTTTTTCTTTCCTTTTGTTGTAATATCTATCTTTAAGTTGTTAGAACTTAACTTTCAGTCAGTATCATATGTACATGTATTATGAAGATGTGCCATTAAACCCGCAAAAACACACACACATACATACACACATATATACACACATACATACACATGCACACACACATACGTACGTACGTACGTACGTGCGTGCATGCATACATACATACATACATACATACATACATACATACATACATACATACATACATACATACATACATACATACATACATACATACATACATACATACATACATACATACATACATACATACATACATACATACATACATACATTGTTACGTATCGGCTAGTTCAAAGTCACATAAAAGAAAGAGTGAAGACAACAAGCTTTGTAAATTTTAACAAAAATAATTTATTTTCCTAGAAAACATGAAATAATGTAAATAATTTAAGCAAGACTTACGGTTTACAGAAATAATCCAAATTTGTGTTCAAAATAGAAATATAAGTCCTGTAAAAAGTTCTAAACACAGTCTGAAGTGTCTGAGGTTCCCATCCAAAATGTCGGATGACCACGTCAGACGAAGGCTAACAGAAAATTCTAGAATTTACACAATAAAGCACAGTTTGTGTAATTCCGTTCCAATTTAGAATAATTTCGGGAAAATGTCTTTGTCCAAATCAGTTATGTTGTTCTCCAGGAAAACAATTAGTCATAAAAACGATTTGCATAAGATCCTCTAAGAAAACATATTGTTCTACGTAGACAAACGAACAGACAACTTCTAGCTCAAAAATACCTTTTATAAGGTAATATTAGTTGCATAACTGACTTTACGACTCTACGACAGTATAAGACTCGACTACGACTTACGATTGTTGACTCCCGACTAAGACTGCCTGTCCGTGACTGTGTACGTCTTACAAAAATATCAAACATATAAATGAAGCTAATACGTTGTTTGAATTTCACGCGCACTAGGACGAATGCAGTTTCGATATACTTCTGGACATTGGGAAAGCCTGACCAAGTATCAGCCAAACGTTTTCATAGCTATTTCTGAATGTTTACTTGTTATGAATTTGTCATCATACACAGCACTTGCTCACATGAGTCACATTTACGACTCAAATAAATAAGATGTTTTTCAACAACATATTAGACTGATATTAATATAATCATATTAATAATTACATTTAATGAAATAAAAAAGAAAAACAATATTTATACAGAACTGATTCTTAAACACAATTTTAACTATAGGGTCGTAACAGCATACATACATAAATGCTTACATACATACATACATACATACATACATACATACATACATACATACATACATACATACATACATACATACATACATACATACATACATACATACATACATACATACATACATACATACATACATACATACATACATACCTACATACATACATTGATACATTTATACATACATACATACATACATACATACATACATACATACATACATACATACATACATACATACATACATACATACATACATACATACATACATACATACATACATACATACATACATACATACATACATACATACATACATACATACATACATGTATGCGTGCGTGCGTGCATGCATCCATGCATACATACATACATACATACATACATACATACATACATACATACATACATACATACATACATACATACATACATACATACATACATACATACATACATACATACATACATACATACATACATACATACATACATACATACATACACACACGTATTACAAGAAATATTTGCAAACATCACTTTTGATTTTCGACCAATAGAAGTGAGTCAAGATCTTGTGATACGTTTTATTTATCCCTAAATGACCTGATAGATGAGTTTCATAGACTAAACAAAGTATTTCCTCCCTGTAAAGTATACTGGCCAATTGTTACTAGCGGCTACCTCGAGAAGTCTCCATTTTCTCATTAGAACTCCATTTTTAATGAAGTAACAGACAGGTACTTCAATTTCTTCACTTTCAATAAGGGTCCTTTGAAACAATCAGGAGATCTCAGGACCCTTCTCTTGTTCAACGACAAGTGATTATCGTTTATCACCCTGATCAGATAAAAGAGAATGAGTATTTAAAAGAGGATCACTATGATCAATACCTATCGACTGATCCAAATTAGAAGTGAAAGTGACCTCATCAAAAGCCTGACCAATAATGTATCAGCTAAAGAAACATAGTCCTTATCAAAATCATTCTCAAGAGCTTTATTTGCCAAAGCTCTGGTAAATGAACAAGCTGAACATAAATCAGGGATATCTTTTTCAATAGGATCAACTTTATGATAGGAAGAAGGTTTGTCAGTTACAAGTGGATTAACCACAACCTTGTCTCCAGTTAAGTCATTGCCTAGCAACAAATGAACGCCCTCAACGGGTAAGGGGCACACTGCACCTACGGTCACATATCCTGAAACTAAGTCTGATGTCAAATTAACAGAATGGAGAGGAATATTAACAAAGCCGCACTCTACTCCCTGAATGAGAATACTCTCATTAGAACAGGTCTTCTCAGAAGAAGGCAAAACACCTAAAACTAAAAGACCCTGAGAATCTCCTGTATTCCTTAAAATTTTAATAGGGATAGGATTGGCCAAATCACCCAAAAGTGATATAGAACCCTTCGACATGAATGGTTAAAACTTCTCCAAAATACAATCAGACTGAGGTTTATCAAACCCAACAAATGTATTGTTTTCAATACATGACCTTGACCTCCTAGAAATGAGAGCATCTGCGATAGGTCTATCTTGATTATGGTGCCTACATTTCAATTTGAAGCACTCAGAAATTACGTGTCCTTTTTTCTTACAATATGAGCACGTAGGTAGAGACATGGATTTAGAATCAAGTCTCCCAGAGGCTTGATATTTAGATTTTGTGCCAGATTGATTTTTTACTTAGAGTCGTATTTGTATGTGGTTTCCTTCCGCAAATGCCTCTTTAGATGATTATAGAAATATAATGGAAACTGTGGAATGCCTTTATGATGAATATAGTCAAAAAAGTTTTGTGATTATTTGTGGTGACTTTAATGCGGAGTTAAAGAAAAAAGAGGTCCCGAATAGTGCAAATGATGAAGGTTATATACTATATTCCTTTCTTAAAAATAGGTATCCAGTGTCCACATGTGATATTTCCCCTTCTGGAATACCAGGATATACATATTGTTCATCTGACGGCAAACACTCGTCATTAATTGACTATATTTTTATACCTTCCTCAAAAATAGATTTTGTTCGTAGTGCCAACATTGAAGATGATCATCATCTAAATTTATCCGATCATTTACATGTAAGAGCAGAATTGTTAGTTCCAAACGAACTCAGGGAATCAACATCTTCTAGATACCCAATTACTATCAGCTGGCGAAAAGCTTCGTCAGAACAACAGGAGCGGTACAGAAGTGAAATTAACAAGTATTTAAATACAGTGGAACTATCTTTAGTCAACATTACAGATGTATAAAACGCCCTTGTTACTTTTGCGGCTCTTTTATCAAATACAGCTAACAACAATTTCCAAAGGAAAACCTTCCTGCCTCACCTTAAACCTTACTGGAAATTCACTAATGTAGCTTAACTACATAAAGAGATGAGAAGATCGTTATGGCTTAAAGACAAACGGCCAACTGGTATACAATTTACAACATATGCAGAATATAAAAGTGCAAAAAGAAAATTCAGAAACCAACTAAACAAAGCAAAAGACCAATACGAACAGGAACAATTCTATGAGCTAGAAAAGCTGCAGAACTGGATGCATGGCAATTCTACAGAATAGTAAGATTCCATAAGAATAGTCCGAGACAAAATATCGCTAAACTAAAAGTGGAAGAAAAAATAATACGAGTCCCTCATTTGATTCGTGACGCGTGGCGACAGCATTTTAAAACTTTAGGAACCGAAACACCAGTTTCCCATTTTAACGAAAATTTTGCAGCTGAAATTAGAAACACCATCAAGAATATTGTAGATTCAAATATTGAAGACGGGACAGATAAGGATATGTGTGAAACTATATTACAGAATGATATTGAAGAGGCTGTAAGAGAGCTGAAGAAAAATAAGGCATGTGGTCATCATAAAATATATGCAGAGCATTTAAGTTTTGCTTGTCAATCGATTAGTCCTATTTTGTGTAAAGTGTACAATCGCATCATCTCCTTGGAAACCTATCCTAACGACTTCACAATGGTAAATACCAATCTTCAAAGGTGGTAAAAACGGGCTAGATATGACTAGCTATAGAGACATCTCAATTGTTCCCGTTTTTCAAAAAGTACTTGAAAAAAGATTTTGTTGAAGAGGATAGCTCTATTTTGCGAAAGGATCAACTCCCAAATTATAACAGGGATTTCGAAGTGAATGCAGTGGCATTACTGCAGCCTTTATTATAAAAGAAGGAATGTGTCATTATCTAGAACTTCACTCTAATGTTTATGCTTCATTCCTGGACAACGCGAAGGCCTTTAATACGGCATATCATGAGGGCCTCTTTTATAAGCTATTTCATCTCGGAGTTAAAAGAAAACTGTAAAGATTGATTCGAAATTCTTTCCGAGAAGTAAGGGCCCTTATTCTGCTCAACGACCATCATTCGAAACCATACACAGTCAATCAAGGGGTAATATCCTTGCTGAAGTCAAGTAAATCTGGAATACAAATTGGTACCTTAAGTATCCCTTGCTTTATTAGCGGATGACATGACCTTGCTATCTGCCTCATTTAACGGTATGAACGTTCTACTTCGCAACCTCCATTACTATGCAATGAAGTGGAGACTCCGTTACAATGCTGATAAAATCAATATTGTCATATTTTCGAAGAAAAGTACCATGCAAAAATCTATGTTCATGCTCCGAGATAAAAGGATACCTATAATTTTCTCTATAATAGCCCATTTCATACCGGATTTAACCGAGTTGCTCCGTAATTATCCGAAAAACTTCCGAGTCACTTTATACTTCAGCCAATCAAACGCTGGTGGGCACATGTACATAACAAAATGGCGTACATTTTTGTTTAGAAGTATCAGATTAAAACAAATTATGAAATGCCTGCTACTTGTAAAGTCAGAGGTTGAAAAACAAGTTCCAATCAAGGGAGTGGCATTAGATTCCATCGCTTGCCATGGAGAGATGATTTGCTGTGCAATAGTGGCTCATACCAGCAGGAAAATCGGAACTTAAATTGACCGGAATATGAATGTCTCAATTCAAGAATGCGAGAATGTGTTCGCTGAATTTGTTTTGATGGTGAAGGGACTTCTGCAGCTATACCATCGAAAAATATTGCAGGTTTGTTATACTGCGTATTTATACGAAAAAATCCTTATATTGGTAAACGAAACTCGATTTATGTAATACGGTGTTATGGTAAAAAAAAGGATTCAATTTTTAACATCGACACCGTTTCCATACTCACATGTACATGTGCAGATGTAAACAGCTCATAGCTACACTCTCATATGGCTTTAAAATCCGCCATGGTTTCCAGAAAATAAGACAGGATGGTTCCAATATTAAATTTCCTCAATATCTGTGGCATCAAAGCTGTTGAATAGGCATTTTTCAACTCTATAAACGAAGCTGAAGTAGTTGAAACAGTTGATAATGCTGAGGCGTCCGCCTTGTTTTGACCATCAGCTATCGATTGGATATTGCGGTCAGCTGACCTACCGCAACGTGATCATAATTCCAAACAAATTACAAAGTTCGCCGAAGTCTCCATGAAATGGTCTATATATGCTGGAGTTACTCTCTCCACAGATTTTTCTATTACAGTTGCAGGGTAAAATGCCTATGATAAATGTAGGTCAGTATTTTATTCCCTTGTTGGAACTGGCATTGGAAAGGGTGGTATGAATCCAATTAATAGTGCTAAAATATGGTCAAACATAGTACTACCTGCTATGATATATGGATGCGAATTCTGGTCAAGCTTGAGCCAGTCACATGTATATGATCTAGAAGTCTGTCAAAGAAAAGCGGCAAGAAGAATTATAGGTCTTGATCAACGCTCATCTACAGAGACAACAATTAGAAGTCTTAGACTGTGGTCAATTGAGAGATATGTAGATAAAATCAAAATAGGTTTCTTCAAGAAAATATGTAGAGCAAATGGTTCACTTGCATGGAAAATTGTATTCAACAGAAAAATTTTTGACTTCTTGATACACGAAAGTGAAAGCATTGGCTTCGTTAAAGATATATATCGTGTTCTTTTGAAATACCAGCTTGGCGATTTCTTCAACCTATACGTGAACACCCTCTATTCTGTCCCGAAGTCAATCTGGAAAAGGAGTATTGACACGGCATTTCACTGCTACGAAGCATCATCGTGGGGAACTAAACATGAAATGAGGCCTGAACTTTTACACTAAACGATTGTCCATGCTGGAAGCTAGGTAAATGTTTTCCTAATATACCTTGGTCTTTCGCTAATATTGCGTATTTAACAATGTGTTCAATTTCAACAGGGAATGAATATAAATGCAAATACATACATACATACATACATACATACATACATACATACATACATACATACATACATACATACATACATACATACATACATACATACATACATACATACATACATACATACATACATACATACATACATACATACATACAGTACAGACTAAAACTACATTGCAAGCATTATACTCATATTAAGTTACTATAGGTCTTTAAATTCCTTAATTCCTTTTGCCTTCCCCCATCTCCTGACTCGTGTAATAAATGTCTAATCTTTTAGATGAATAACCCAATAACTCATTGTATCCAATAACACCTACAATACTGCCAAGCCACACAAGATGTTTCCATGGTGACGGACCGTCGTTTGGGCTTGTACGTAGACCAGCACAACCGGAAGTCCTTCCCATCCTGCAAATCCACGACTCAAGAACCAGTTATCGAGTTCATTTGTTTGGTTTACATATGTAGTGAACTATATGCAGCAGGGGGATGGGGGATGTTGTGGTTTAGTTCAGAAACTGGCCGGTACAAAGTGTGATTCTCATTACAAAGAGTGATTTTCACGAAAAAATGAAAAACAAATCGTCAAACATTTTACCAAATAATTATTAAAGATGCTAAAATGTATAATTTTGTACAACTGTCAATGAAAAATGAACAATTTTAATGGGTGATAATGCTTGCCACTATGTCCCACCGTTATTCTGTATACTCTTCTCTGCTTTGTAAACACACACACACACACACACACACACACACATGCAATCATTACACACGCGCGTGTGGGAGTTGTGGGTGATTGTCTGTGTCTGTGTTTATGTGTGCGTGACAGAACACGTAGTAACATTTTTATTGTAATATTTACAGTGGTGGTTAACTGGCTTTAATAACTCACTTGAATAACTTTGCCATTCATATCTAAAAGAACAAAAGATATAAAATTGTGTTAAAACGCTGTCTAACATCGTTCAAATATTCAGATTGGAATTGAGAGTTGACACCCCTTAATTCGGTTAACGAAATCACTCATACATCTGTTCTTTTCAGTGTGCTCCCGCAGTAATGACGTAACATTTGACACATTCCGTTAATGACTATACTAATAATAACAACATCTGCACACGGCCTACAAACTGATTCGGTAGGCATACCCTTTTTTAAGTGGATATGAGAAGAAAAGGAGTGCATTAGAAAAAAAATAATAAGTGAATATTAGTGATCGAAGGGGGAAGCGCTGGAATGCTTTGAAGGACTAACTGGGGCTGAGGACAATCCGATATAGGGTGGTGTTAGCTTATGTTCATAACGATGTCGCCATCAAAAAATGTGTTCCAGCTTTGAACACCCAAGGATGTATTCGATCAACTTCAGATCGATTAGCACACGAGTGAAAAATGGCCCGGTTTCTCGGTTCGAAGGATGGATCATAATTTGGTGAAACGTATATATTATCTGATTTTAATGTAACCCAAAGATGTTTGGGACCAATAGTTTCGAGATTCAGCATTATTCAGATGAACTAGTATATACTGCATTTTGCAAATAACGACAACATTTGGGTCTTTAATAAATGTCATGACTGTGATAATAAAAAAAATCAACGTAAAATAAATTAAATTTTGAAGACATAAATAATAGCACAAGTCAATGCTGTGACAATGTCACCAGAGTTGAGAGAGATGATAAAAATATTTCATGAATAAAAGCAACACTCTCAGTATCCAAAGATATTACATTGTTGGACTGAGTTTAGATGAATAAAGTCGTGGTCAAAGCTGGTTGTAATACACAACATTTAAAATAAACTTGATTTTGTTAACTTTAGACATAAAAACAGATATTCTGCAACTTTTAAGAAAAGATTGAAGGTTTGGAAAATAAAGCCAGATTTGAAACAATAAATAAAGCATCATCTTTCGAAAGAGTTAATTTGAATCAGTAATATAGATGTGAACATTTGAAATCAAGGAAGTTTGAAAGTATTGAACAAATGTTGCGACTTGCTGAAAAACGTTCTTAGTGTAAATGTCATGCTGATACCATCTGAAGAGAATATATTGCAAGTGAGGTATTCTACGAGTGTTTTTATGCCTTTTGAGATAGAATAGCATCAACGGAACTTTTACTACGATTCTGAGAGCTCTGTTATTTACACAGATATAAATCAAGTATGGGAAGAAACTAAATGGGACAAAAAGAAAATAAAACATGATGAATCGAAAATATAGTTAAACGAATAATCCACCTGTAACAGGATGAAACATAGTAGCGATTATATATAGCGTAAACACTGAGAGCAAATTCGTGATAGAAATGTTAAAGATAAATGAATCTAACTCGTGGGTTTGACAGAATGATCCACTCCGCATTCAACAAATGATTTAAGGAAATGATGTTTACAAATGAAACTTATCAGAATACGTTACTTCAACGGGTAGTTATATGCTATTCAACGTATGGAAGTTATAAAATAAACGTTTACTGATATATGAATCTTTTACCATGTGTGATCAATAATTTGAACAAAAATATAAATGACGTAATTTTTAACCACTAATAAGATGTATGTAATGATTGATTTTTAGAGCAATATCAAGTCACTGAAATCACAGACGGATTTTCAAAATGGAACATGCTTATCTCGTTGCGCCCCGTTGACGAACACGACGTATTTTCAAAATCTGCAGCTCTGGTCGAATTGTAAAGGAGCCACCAGGAATTACCCGCATTCACACTCAGCCAAATGATTCATTGAACACCTCTTTATTCGTTATAGACCAGCGGGTCCCTAAGCTTTTTGCCCTCTCTATGAATAAAGCAAGAACGTGTTTGGACATCATCAACGACCACAGCATCCAAGTTACACGAAACCCCACATTTATACGATTCCTAATGAGCAAAGCTAAAGAATAATGGCTGAGGCATGACATGGTTATAAAGGAAAACATTTAAAATATTAAACATTTTGCAAACGTGCACATGAATTTGCTTCATTACACCTTAAATAATTATATTATAACCACAATAATAATTTCAATGAATTATACAATCTCGAACCTTGTTTATCCTTTAATGCGTGCAATGCATACCTGAATTAAATTTGTTAATTTGTTCAGAAAAATAAATGGCTGACTAAAAACAGACATAAAACAAAAAGCATCAAAGAATACAATGTTTTTATTTTCTTACCTCTACTGCTGAAGCTTGCGTCCTTACTAAACTCGTTGTATCATGACAAGACAACAAATATTTGCTTATAAGTATGCTATTTGTGAAACTCCACATCCTAAGAACTTTAAGTAATTGGGTTTCACACTGCAGGCGTTGTGCGTATGTTGCAAAGGATAAATCGAGCTGTTTTAAATATTTAAATCTTGTTAAGTGATAAAGGCTCGTACTCAATAACAAAGAAAAGAGTGAAAGCAAACAATCTTTGTATATTTTAACAAAACAATTTCTTTCCCTTGACAACAATGAAAATTTTGGAAAATAGGACTTAGTCTGTGAATGTACTCCAAAATATGATCCTAAGAATGAGAACACTCTCATTAGAACAGGACTTGTCAGAAGAAGACAAAATACCTGACACTAAAAGACTGAGAAGCTCCTGTATCCCTTAAAAGTTTAATAGGGATAGGATTGGCTGAATCACCCAAGAATGATATAGAACTCTTCGACATGAATGGTTCATACTTCTCCATAATAAAATCAGACTTAAGTTTGTTAGACCCAACTAATGTATTGATTTCATTACATGACCGTTACCTTGAACACTTGGAGATAAGAGCATTTGGGATAGATCTCTCTTGATTCTGATGCCTATATTTCAAAGATTTTGAATCAAGTCTCTCATATGCTTGATTATTAAAATTTGTGCCAGATTGAGTTTTGTCATATTAAGCTAAAATATCTTCCTAACAGTAGACTGCTGAATGAATGTTTTGCTTACACCAGGAACTTTAAGTTAGTGAGTACTCATCGGCATCACGAGCAGCATTTTCCAATGTTTCAATCTAATGCTCTTCAAGATGATTTTTAATATCATTAGGAACTTAGTTTCTTTATTTCTTCAAGCAGCACAAGTTGTTCAAGACTTTCTTAATCAAGTTCAACTTTTTTATCTAAGCACCATCTCTTCAATAACTGTTCTTTCTCTAGCAAATTGAACATAAGTCTTTTTTTTAAAAAAATCTGAATTTTTACCAAGAAGCCTCAGGGACTAACGCAAACACCTTAAAATGTAATCCTAACCAAATCATAATCCGAACTCTGTTGTACTGATAATGATGCATTTCCGGCTTTGCAGAAAAGTACACATTGCAATGCTCCATTGGCCATTTCAAATTTTCAGAAACTTTTTCAAAATCGATAAAATTTTTATCTACTCTCTTTTCACTAAAAGGGGCAACTAGACTTATATTTTTTGCGATGTCAAAATTTGAATCTGAATGTGAAGTGGAATCATGCTTGCCACTTGCCAGCTCTAATTTGTTTATTTTAAGTTTAAATTCCCTTTAATCCTTCTCTCTTTGTGATTGCATCTATCTGTCTCTCTCTCTCTCCTTCTGTCCCTCTTTTCTTCAAATTATAGTTTGTCTTTCTTCTCCTCCTGTCTCTCTTTCGCTTTCTCCCTCTCCTGTATCTCTTTTTCCTCTTTCTCAAATTGTTATTTTTTATCTTTCTCCCTCTCCCGTCTTTCTTTCTCCTCACTTGAATCACAGTCTTTGTTTCCGAATAATTCCAGAATAAATTTCATTGAATATTTTTCCGATTTTTTTTATAAAAGATCAACTTGTGGCGTTTCCATGGGAATAAATTATTAAATCCAAATATCAGACGAAGAACAAACAATCTTGGCAACAAATTAAAAAGTAATACATCTCGTTTCTTCTAGGTGTTGGAAAGACTGTATGATAACTATATGGAATGCATATTTAAAAGCCCAGACATCATTTCAAGTCTCGCTAGATTGGTCATGTGATCTCTTACTACACTAATTTTGGCATGTTCGCCCAAGTCACCCCACTTAATAACCAATCATAAAAATGTTGTTCACACACAGTGATAACGCAAAGAATTTATCCCCCTGATATTAACCAGTTATTTAACTTCCTGATGACACTGTTACCAGTGTAAGAAGGACTAAATGATGATTCTGACGTAATAAATCTTCGTCTTGAATAAACAAACATTTATCTCATTACTGAAAAAGAGAATGTCTAATCCGACAAAATGTTAATTGCAATAAAAGGCAATGAAATATAAATGAAATAAAAAGAATTTTAAAACTTACACAAACAATTTAATTACATATACATAACAACCTAAAAATAAAGTCTTTATATAACGTTCCTCTCAATTGCGTAAATTTGTCGTCAGGCACAGTCTCAGGACAAGTGACAGTCTGAATAGTGTTTTCTTTACCCACTGAAGGCATTTATTTATTATTAGGTAATAACGTAGCTGAAGAAACGTTGTGGTTAATCCACTTGTACCCGAAAAGCCACGTTTGGATCAAAACTTCGATCATATTGAGTAAGAATTTCCTGATTTATACTTATCTTGTGGAGTTACTAGCTCTTTGACAAAGAAGCTTTTGTGAATGATATTTGATAACGAAAGTATTCCTTTATCTTACACATGTATTGGTCAGACTTTTGATGAGGTCACTTTCACTACAAACAACAATCACTTGTCGCCGAACAGGAAAACTATCCCGAGATCTGTTTGTTTCATAGGCCATTAGTGAAACTGAAGACTCTGAGGTATATGTTTATTTGTTCATTAAAAATTGGATTCTTATGAGAAAATGGAGACACCCACCCCACCACCACCCATCGAAGTACCAGTTGATGACGAATTCAGAGAACTATCAAATTGTAGTGTCAAAATCGTACATAAAACGACATTCTTAGTTTGGCCCATGAAACTCTTTTGTCTGGTCATTTAAGGATTAATCAGAATTAAGATCTTGGACTTATATGGACCAAAGATGAAATGTGATGTTTGTAAATGCCGTAGATCTAGTCATACTTGTCAAATGGTAGGAAAAACAAATAAGAAGATACCTTAGGTTCATCTACAACCTATTCCTGCATTTGACGAGTCATTTAGCAGGATAATGGTAGATTGTATTGGTCTTTTCCTAAGACCAAGTCAGGCAGCCACTTCTTGTTGACCATAATGTGTGCGACAAAAAATTCCCAGAAGCAATTCCTTTGAGGAATATTAAAATTAAAACAATAGTAAAATCTTTGATAAAGTTCTTTACTCAGTTTGGCCTTCCAAGTCTGTCCAATCTGACCACAAATCAAATTTTTTTTATCGGGAATTTTCCAGCCAGTCATGCCTGAATTTGGCATCCAGCATTTCAAGTCAAAGGTGAAATTAAATTTTGACAGAACTACAATGTAGAGAACGTTTGAGTCTGGTGATAGTGTTCTGTCTCTCTTGCTTACTCTTCAAAAGTCTGTCCAGTTTGATCAAGGGTCGAATTTCATGTCTGAAATGTCTAGCTTGTTAAGCTTGAATTTGGCACACTGCAGTTCAAGTCAAACGTAAATTCATTCTTTCGCGGAACTTTCATTGAAAGAAGTTTTAAGTTTTGTAATAGAGTTAATTCTCTCTTTCTCATTGTTTAACATTTTCTTCAGCTTAAATTGTATGGCCCTTGCTAAGTTAAGAAGAAAATAAATGAGTTAAATTATAATCGTAGTATCCAAATCTAAACGAATTAATGGAGTACTTGTATTTTGAAAGAGATAGACAAGTAAATTATGCAGTTAATTTAGTTCTTCTTGTCCCACCAAATGATGATTTGAGTGAGGAAACTCAGTCGGATTCAAATGGTTTCGGAACAAGAAATCTTCGGAATTTGGAAATTATAGAAATCTAGACAATTGAATGCCTATATTGTTGATGTCATCATCTACAAAAACACTTGTAAAGAACATCAAACGACGATTCGAAAACTTTTTGACAGACTCACTGATACATATTTGGCTATTAATTTATCTAAAAGTGAGTTTTGCTATGCTAGTGTTACCTTTTTATGACATGTTGTTGGACGTGGTAAAGTAAGACCTATAGATGTTTAGGTCAAAGATATCTCTGAATTTTCTGTGCCTGTCAGTAAAAAGCAGCTGATGCGAATTTTGTTTATGGATGGATACTATCCCAAGTTTTATTCTAATTTTTCTAATATTGTTGAACCTCTGACAAATTTGTTGAGAATATAAAATAAGTTTCTTTGTACTGAAAAATGTCAGGAGGCTTTTCATAGGTTAAAGGATATATTTAAAAGTGAACCAGTTCTAACAGCTCCAGTGTTTATGTCAACCATTCAAATTATCTTTCTATGTAAGTAATATTGGGGCTGGAGCAGTTTGATTCAAAATGATAGAAATTGTGTAGAGCATCCAGTGTGTTATTTCGTCAAATAATCGAATAAACACCAAAGAAACTACTCAACAATCGAGAAGGAATCATTAGTTTTAATGATGTCATTGCATCATTTTGAAGTTTACATCAGCTCGGCTCCTTGTACGGTTGGTGTGTTCAGTGATCACAACCCCCTCACTTTCATCAACAGGAAATGAAAAATATAAATCAAAGACTATTAGGGTGGAGTTGTTTTGCAAGCTTGACATCAGGCACATCAAAGGAAAAGACAATATGATTGCCGTCACACTTTTTCGTGTATCGAAATGTCATTTTCATATACAGCGTTGTGTAAATTCATAAGGTATTTGTAATCTCTTGTACAGTTTACATCTGGTGAAAAAAGAAGACTTTCTTTTATAAATATTTCTTTAATGGGGGAAAGTATTACGACCCTGTGTTTTAATTTCTTGTGTGTAAAATTTCAATTCGTTTTATTTCATTTTTGTATTATTGTGTTTTATTGTAATTATGATTATTGTTCACGAAAACTGATATTTTCGTAAGAGTTGGTTTATTTTGAACGTAAATATGTTTCTTGGCTTTTGTAAGAGTTTTATTTATTTAAAACGTAAATTATTGTCTTCGGCCAAGGTCTTTTCTTAGAATATGTGTTTATATCGTGTACTGCGTATTGTCAGATGATGAAATACTACGCTTTATCCGTGCGAGTGCAGTATCAATTTAGTTTAAATAGACTTAGGTCCCCGTTAAATAGGCAGTCAAACAATATCTTTCAGATGTGTCGTAGCCAATTGATAGTATGCCTTGAGAAGAAAGAATCATATTTCTAGTGTGAAGAACAATGGCATCTTTTCCTTGTACCAAAATAGATAAATCTGCATTACATCTATAAAGTTATTGATATGCCTTGACAGTTATAGAAGTTAATCCACCTTTTGAGTAATAATTTATTCCATGGAGAACTATACAAGTGGTTTAGAGCACAAACATTCAGTGAAGTACATTCTAAATCTTTACAGTACATTACAAATTATGGTTCAACGTGATATTATGAATATTTGTGTAAAGACTTCCTCTGACGTCATCATCATCCATCTTGGAAACAATTTGAGTTTCAAACAAGACTCATTTAAACTATTTTATTTATTAATAGGACTTATATATATTCACAAATTTAAGATAAATGTTTGGAGTTTTATTCACAAACCTTAAGTCCTGTTTTATATTTTCACCTTTCTCACCGTGTTTTATAAAAAAAATCTTAGATAAAGCTTACAAAGCTTGTTGTCTCCACTATTTTCTTCTGTTACTTGGAACGAGCCGAAAACTCCGTAAATAAGTTTGCACACAATGTAAAATGGTGCATGAAAATATGTTATATTTCTACAACAAAATATGATCTACAACATTGAAATATCTATATTCACAACTTCGACTCATTCCGAATATTGTAATTTGATACCATTACTTTGGAAATATGTCTCAAAATACTTAAAGTGTCATTAGTTTTAAAATGAAAAATAAAATGTTACTGCTTTTGATAAATACATCAAACTGCAATGCTGTTTTGTTCTGATGCAGCGGAAAGAATGAATTTTGTTACGGTTACGGATATGCCAGGACCATCAGGCTTAGACTCATATATAAGCCATATCAAACGAGTTATTTGCCCCTACTCAAAACAGCACATTAATGTGTTTTGTACCTTTACATAACCAATCGTTAGCGCGCTTTCTATAGCGCTTTAATGTATAAATTAAATTCAAAACGAATTGAAAATAATGAACGTTCTAAAACAGCTAAAGTCAACACGTTTAATAAAAATTCAACAAATGTATTTCCCTAGAATATTAAGAGAAGATTTATTTAAGAAAACATAATATTGTGAATTAAATGCTAAATAGTTCTTTGAAGTTATATACGTCTAAATGTGTAATTCTCAAACTCTTTTCCAGTGGTATCCTAAACATTCTTATATTGAATGTGCTGATGTGCCAGTAGTCTCGAATGTGATAATGTTCCAATGACCTCAAGTGTGACAATGCATTAACAGTTATTTGATGTATCATAATATTATAGTCTAAAATGTATTTGTCTGAATTCACTATTATCCAAATTAATATTTCTGCTCCAGAATATTATTAAGCGTTTTGCATTTCCAGTGAATAAAAATATGAATAAATAATTACATCCAAATAACAATCTGAACACAACAATAAAACTTATCCTTCTTCAAGAAATTAAGTTAACATTGGGTAATATCTCAAGGAAAAGGACCATATAAAAGTTAATACACAAAAATTAGAACAAGGATTAGGGTATAAAGTTTATGTCTAGAACATTGAAGTCGTCAACAAGATAAGGTCTACTTCTACATTTATAATAAAGAACATGACTAACACCAGGTTCATATGGTTTTCTATGTGGAATACCAATGTCCTATAATCAGATAAATATGTTTACCTCAATTGATAATGTTCCTAATATTTGATCTTTACTCAGAGAAATATTTTGCTATGTCTTATGTTGTTTAGAAAACCAATGTTCCCAGTTAGATATGCAGTGAATTTGATTTTGGACTAAGGATGATTACAAAATGCCATTAAACATGACATATGATCACCGAGAAAATAATCCAACAAACAATACAACTTAAATATACATAACATACTATGTAGATTCAAATCGACATACAACTATTTAACTGCAATTGCTGTACTAATAACTGTATTGTTAGATGTTGTATTACTGCATGGCTATAAGTTGTTGAACTACCGTATTGTATACATTAATAAAAGTTCTATGAAAGTCCAAATAGTATAAATTTCAAAACCTGATATATACCGGTCAGCCAAAAATCGCGACGTCATCCAGAACTTCTTTAAACAGTTCACAACAGTTCCAAAATAATATTATAGTTCAAGAATGAGCACCTACTACTTCCAATTAACAGTCCAAACAAATGTTTGTCCTCTAGAATAATATCTAAGTACAACCTAAAACACCTCTGCAAACTTAAAACAGGAACACAAGAAATGAAGATGACTTTAAAATAGGAATGAATCTGATTGATCAATTTTCTCATTAAAAACACTTTCTATTGCGACTTCATTTTAAATTATACCCAACGCTACAGGTCTTACTTCTCAGTTTTCGTCCGAAATGACTATTCGTGTGAATAGCCCAACATTGGGAGGTATATTACAATCCTCCAGACCAAATTAGCAATCAAAAGACTATTATTAGTAACGGTCAACACATACATAAGCGTCTAATTTTAGATCCTATTAGAGTTTTCGCTCTTAAGAGAAACAAGTCACTCAGACAAAAATCTAGGATATTCTGTATAATTTACAGCCATGAATAAAAATTACAAAAATTAGATGAGATTATGTACCAGGAGTTACGAAAATATAAATACACTTAACAATTGCTACAAGTTTCTGTACTACAGTATTCCTCGATGTTTCTGTACTAATGTACAGCTGGACGTTACTGTACCACTGTATTGCTACCAGGTTCTGAACTACTGTACCTTTGTAATTTGATGGATTACTGTATTGCTGCATGTTGCTACACTACTGTATTGCTAAAAATTGCTGGACTGCTTGCTACTTTGCTATATGTTGCTGTGGTGCTGCATTATTACAAGTTGTTGCACAACTGTATTGCTACAAGCTGTTGTACTATTGTATTGCTACTAGCTGTTGTACTACTGTATTGCTACAAGCTGTTGTACTATTGTAATGCTACAAGCTGTTATACTATTGTATTGCTACAAGCTGTTGTACTACTGTATTGCTACAAGCTGCTGTACTATTGTATTGCTACAAGCTGTTGTACTATTGTATTGCTACTAGCTGTTGTACTACTGTATTGCTACAAGCTGTTGTACTATTGTATTGCTACAAGCTGTTGTACAACTGTATTGCTACAAGCTGTTATACTACTGTATTGCTACTAGCTGTTGCACAACTGTATTGCTACAAGCTGTTGTACTATTGTATTGCTACTAGCTGTTGTACTACTGTATTGCTACAAGCTGTTATACTACTGTATTGCTACTAGCTGTTGCACAACTGTATTGCTACAAGCTGTTGTACTATTGTATTGCTACAAGCTGTTGTACTATTGTATTTCTACTAGCTGTTGTACTATTGTAATGCTACAAGCTGTTATACTATTGTAATGCTACAAGCTGTTATACTATTGTATTGCTACAAGCTGTTGTACTATTGTATTGCTACTAGCTGTTGTACTACTGTATTGCTACGAGCCATAATACTACTATATTGGTACATGTTGCTGTATCTTTATATTGCTACAACTTGATATACGAAGTATTGCTGCTGTTTATGGGGTTGAATCATCGACAAAACTATTCTTATTGTTACGCATATGCAATTTAATTACTTGTTTGTTAGTTTTACAGCTTTATTTTATTTTGTCTACTGGATTTGATGTTTTGTTTAGAAATTCAGTTCCGTTTGACCTGTCTGATAAACAACGAGTAGTTGAAGCATTGTATCTAGTTTCAGACTTTGAGTTCTAGTAAACAACGTTTGTAAAAAAAATATTCATTCTAAGAGCAAGATTCAGAATTCAGTGGAATCAAGGCCTTATCTAGAGCATTTGATAATTAGCATGTAAAAAAAATTGTACGTTGTTCTAGAAGGTGACCACGTGACTCTCATACGGGAATCTGTTTTGCGTCTTGGCTTCTGTATAAGAGTTTTCATGACAAGAGCTAGCGAGGTGGGCTAAACCATATTCGTTATTTAAAGGTGTGTTGCTGTGACCATTTTGAATTGATTTTTTATTTTATGAAATTAAAGATTCTTTCCGTGGAAACTACTACTGCTCATACGGTTATTCTTGTACAAGGAAATTTATAGAAATTTATTCAGAAATTCTAAACTGGAATATAATTTTCTTTGGTTCAACAAAAAACTGTTGATACGGCAACACTTTGAAGATCTCGACATATCTAAGTCCCTTCCGTTTTGGTTTCAGCGGGACTCGAACACATATTCATTTAGGACTTTTTATTAAAAAGATTTCTATTTTTATTTCTTGGATTTGGTTCATAAACCATAAGTCATTTTACTCTATTTTGCTCTGCTTTTATAAGGAAAGAAATTATTAGCTAAATTTTAAAAAACTTGGTTTTTCACTCTTTTCTCAGTTACATTTTGTACGAGCTTAAACATGTAATATTTATAAAGATCGCAGTGTCAGTAATGTTAATTGTCTAGTTTTAACTTAGATTGGATCAGCGCTTTCTTAATTTTAGAATGTTGTATGCGAAGATGAGACAAGTATCTTCTTCTTTCTTTGGATGAGGTTTTTTGCCGATTGCGTTGAAAACAAATATGTGATCAGTATTGTTATCCAATATGGATTGTGATTTCTCTTTTATAGTATTTAATCACACTCTAGTCCAATATGAATTGTTGTGCATTCTGTAATTTAATATCGATTTTTGTATTATTTAATATTTAGAGAGTCCAATCACATTGTAATTTAATATGGATTTTTGTATTATTCATTATTTACAGAGGCCAATCACATTGTAATCCAATATAGATGTTTGCATTATTTATCATTTGAGAGGCCAATCATATTGTAATCCAATGTGGATTTTTGTATCATTTATCATTTTTTGAGGCCAGTCACAGAGCAATTTAATATGGAATTTTGTTTTATTAATTATGTATCAAGACTAATCACGGTGTAATTCAAGATTTAGTTTGTACATTTATCATTTAGAGAGTCTAATCACATTGTAATTAAATATGAACTGTTGTCTCAAGCGTCTTTAATATCGTCTAATCAATTTGTAATCTAATAAGGACTGTTGTGTCCTGTCTAGCTGAATGCCTTCAGTCCCAGCTATAACTAGACCCATCATTCAAAAGAAGAAAGGAAATTGTTTATCAGCAAAGGAGGAGAGTTTATACAAAACATAATAATATCAAACGCATCCTTTTTAAAATGATTTGTGTGATTTCAATGACAGTCACCAGCTAGCGAGACACACAGGTCTTTTTCTATTAATCTAACATTAACTATTCATACATATATTATTATCTATGTATTTAAAACACATCTTTCTCTTTGTCATTTTAACATCGATATTTTCTTTTTCTTGAAAGTGGATATATAATTTGAGCCAACACATAAAAGAAGTACTGAAGAAGAGAGAATATGGAAATTTCTCAATTCAACTCAATAACTTGACAAGAAGATATTACGAGATAGAAATCTCTATTGAGTATAATATTGATGAAAACGTTTGTACATAATCAATTTTAATTTTTTTTCACGTTCACAAATCGGACGATCTTCTGATGACGCGAGACAATAAGAAAGTATGCATAGAATACTTAATTTCGCTCATCAATGTTGCAACATGCAAAATTCTGCCTGGGTGGTAGCGATATCAACACAAATTTGTAAATGGTTTATCGTCTCATACAACTAAATGGGCTCATAAATATTTTCTAAACGAATAATTCGAAAATGGAATCATTACACCAGATGCAAAGAAACAGTTCTAATAATCCAGCATTCCGGAAGCCTTTCAACAAATCAATACGGATGCATTCATGAGTTAGGTACTTTTGTGTTATGTGTTCCTACTTATGGTAATATATTCATGATGTAGTTATATTTGAGTCATTAATCATGTCTTTTTACTGGCTGCGATGTATTTATAATTTAGTTATGGTGGCGCTCTACAGTTTCGTATTTTGCATTAGATTTTGAAAGAAAAATAATTTCTCAGGTTTCCCTCACTGGTATTACTAGCTATTTAAAAAACGACCTTGTATGACTGAGGTATTGTTGAAAAACTTTTAATTCTTTCATTTTGGTGTATGATTGATGTGTCTCATACGGGTTATGGAGTATACACCTTGGCCTTACTTCAGATGTGTCATACGGGTTATGGAGTATACACCTTAGCCTTACTTAAATGTGTCGTACGGGATATGGAGTATACACCTTGGCCTTACTTAAGTGTGTGTCGTACTGGATATGGAGTATACACATTATCCTTACTTAAATGTGTGTCATACGGGTTATGGAGTATACACCTTGGCCTTACTTAAATATGTCGTACGGGTTATGGAGTATACACCTTGGCCTTACTTAAGTGTGTGTCATACAGGTTATGGAGTATACACATTGGCCTTACTTAAGTGTGTGTCATACGGGTTATGAAGTATACACCTTGGCCTTACTTAAGTGTGTGTCGTACGAGATATGGAGTATACACATTGGCCTTACGTAAGTGTGTGTCATACGGGTTATGGAGTATACACCTTGGCCTTGCTTAAATGTGTCGTACGGGTTATGGAGTATACACCTTGGCCTTACTTAAGTGTGTGTCTTATGGGTTATGGAGTATACACATTGGCCTTACTTCGGTGTGTCATACGGGTTATGGAGTACGCACCTTGACCTTACTTCAGTTTGTGTCATATATGTTATCGAGTATACACATTGGCCTTACTGCAGATGTGCATCTTTCAAAAGATCTGCTAACTCCACTTGGTCATTTTCATTTCCTGTACTACTTCAAGAACTAAATTATGAAAAAGAGCCGATAACTTTTTCTATATTTTATATATTTTTTTATTCGATGCATCTAGTGAAGCTGGTAGTCCCGTCTTGCAAATTTTGTTTCCTAGTTTAAGGATAACTGCTAAGGATGGTGTACTTTAATACTAATTCAGGCTGATTTGTAGCACAAATATGTAGTCATTTCAATTAGTTATTTGCTTCAAAAAAATTTAGTCACAGTACCAACATTCTCTCCATTGTGTGTGTTACAAATGTTAACCTCTTCATCATACATCCGCCACACTCACAGAAGTTCATAATATTTTTGTAGAACGCCCCCTACATTTGTGTTGTGTATTCTACTGATGACGATACTGTAGTTATATTTGTGCCATGTGTTCCTACTAATGGCGATCTATTTATAACTTTGTTATATTTGTACTATATATTCCTACTGATGACGATCTATTCACAACTTATGTCCCTACTGATGACGAAAATACAAGAAATTAGGATCATAAGATCTTTTTAATTCCTTGCTAAAATCTGAATCAAAATCTTTGTCAGATATGTAATTCATCACTAAGAACAGTCATAATCTGTCAGATACGTAATTCGTCACTAAGATCAGTCATAATCTGTCAGATACGTAATTCGTCACTAAGATCAGTCATAATCTGTCAGATACGTAATTCGTCACTAAGATCAGTCATAATCTGTCAGATACGTAATTCGTCACTAAGATCTGAATCATAAGCAGTATTGGAGCTTCTAAAAATTAGACGCTATACAAAGTCCTCATTATTATTATTATTATTATTATTATTATTATTATTATTATTATTATTATTATTATTATTATTATTATTATTATTATTATTATTATTATTAGACTATCAACAGATTTAAAATTGAACATATACTATACAAACAGATATCGTTCGTCATGTCAGCAATTATCCAGACTTATTTAGAATAAAACACACGCATTTCTTTTGAATGCTCGGTCACGCATTTTTAATAGGAACACTCGTGCATTCAGTTCACCTGGATGCTAACACACTCTCACATTATATCTAGATTGAAAGACAAATTTTTGAAATAGAAGGCTTTAACATATCATTCTTGTCGGTCAGTAAGTCATGTTTTAATGAAGTTTTATATAAAGCAAGTGAATTGGAATTACGCATTAACTGGGGCAAATATTTTCAAAGTGGAGGTTGTTGATATGGTAAAAATGTCTTATTTTTAATTTTATACCTTGGAGTGTGAAGGTCGTTGTTAGTGGTAGATCTACAATTACGTTAAGTATATAAAGATCGTTGTTCAGTTAGGTAAGAGGTATATGGTGGGAATTTAATATGTGAGAATAAGACATCAGGGGGAGTAAAAAGAGGAAGTTTAATATATTTTACGCTGCCTGTCCTGGAGTTTAACAAATTTCAAATGATTATAATTTGCTAGGTTTCCCCATATGAAACAGATGACATCTACCGGTGGTATTATAAATCGAGATAAATAGGGTTCTTGTGACTGAAGAGGCAGAAATGTCTGCTGGAAGTTTAGGAGAGTAATTCTTTTGATTTAAATTAAACATTTGAAATTGATTTATGATTGATTTGTGCTAATTAACATAAACACCAACACGACGTAGGGTTATTTATTTCTTTAATTGTTGTTATAAAAAGAAACAAATCATTAAGAAGATGTAAGTCCGTATCATGGCATTTTCTAGTTCATACATTTCTTTTGAATACTTATACATAATATTTACTCTATTTCAAATTTGTGTTCAGCTAAATTTAGAACTTTTTCTAGATGAGTGTAATGTGTCAACAAAGAGAAAAATTTTATAGAGCACTGGACACGCAGGTGAGTCATTACTACTGTGTAGCATAGAAGATAACCTAACAAAGAGTTATAGGGAATGTGACCAACCAGATGTGTACTCGTACAAACAGCCAGTAGAAGTGATCGAAACCAAGAAACTGAGTTAGAAGAAAAGGTACTAGCTGATGAGTCATTTAACAGTCAGCTAAAACTTAATGCTTCCTTAAGATCGAGGAAGATTATTGTCCTACGGTAGCTAGATTCATTTAATAGTACCCACAATCATCTATACGTTTTTTCAAGTGAATTTGACATGAATGTTGTTACTTTCAGAAACCTCATTGAGGAGTCGATAATGCAAAAATATACCAAAAGATCCTTGCTGATATGTTTTTCAAACACTTCTTTAAAGTACAAGTAAAATAGATACCGGTCGATAATTCAATTGATCATGCCTTTTTCCGTTATGAATCTGAAAGAATATGGTTAATTTCACTTATTTATGAATTTTCCTAAGTTAATTGTATCTTTAAATGAATCAGAATTTGATAAAGACGAAAATTTGAAACCTTGAGTAAATTCCTTCTATATCCACCTATGGATAATTGTCTACTTTAATAAAAAAAAAAATCAGTGGTATCAGTTAATGAATTTAGGAGGATTACATTTAGTAACATGATCAGGTACCGTTCATACCAGAGGGTAATACGTTTGCCTGGCACTGTATCATTAGACTGATCAGGTGTTTGTAATATTGCAAAAACAGAAGAGATTAAGTTAATCATTGTGGCCGTCATGGCTGACTTGACCGTCGCATATCGTTTGCCAGTCACTCTAATTTCACATGGAATTTCAAGTACTGATTTCATAAAAATTCATTTTCTACGTTCACTACATTTCTTATCAAAGTCAGACGCGTGTGTCGACCGATATCTTAATAATTTTATCTAAGTGGCCTGGTTATGTTATGGTTCCATCTCTGAATACGGCTAGCAGCTAAGGTAAGAGATATTAATTTAATCATAATAATAATAATAATAATAATAATAATAATAATAATAACAATAATAATAATAATAATAATAATAATTATAATAATAATAATAATAATAATGATGATGATGATAATAATAATAATAATAATAATAATAATATTAAATATTGTTATTATTATAATATAATATAATATAATAATAATAATAATAATAATAATAATAATAATAATAATAATAATATTAAATATTGTTATTATTATAATATAATAATAATAATAATAATAATAATAATAATAATAATAATAATAATAATAATAATAATAATGATGATGATGATGATGATGATGATGATGATGATGATGATCATGATCATGATGATCATGATGATGATGATAACGATGAGGAGGAGAATGACGATGACGACGACGACGATGAAGATGATAGGATTATGTATATTAGCATCAGGATGTGAACTGACCGCATTACTGAATTGTTTTATTACGATAAGACGATATATGATGTAAAAAGAAAGGAAATATTGTTCGAACCCAGGAGAAAGAAAACCTGACAAATATTTCGATGGCATTTTAGAGAGAGAGAGAGAGAGAGAGAGAGAGAGAGAGAGAGAGAGAGAGAGAGAGAGAGAGAGAGAGAGAGAGAGAGAGAGAGCAAGTACGGCAGCCCTGAGCTATCACCAATTGATTTTGGAAATTATTCGGTCGATCTAGGTAGCAACATGGTCTATTACTTCTGATTTAAGTTTGACTACATGTATATAATAGTGTAATTCTATTATGTGTAATTGTATTATGTGTAACCTAATTTATAGATGAATGGGTAAACTTAGTAAATAATGATATTGGAACAGTATATATTGATTTTCTTTTGATTATTTGGACCACATTAAAAATAATTTTTGTTCCAACACTTCTACTTGAATCTCTCTTGCTCTAAAGCGTTTACTCGATAACCTCAAACGAATTACTTCACCTAATAATTATAAATCTAACGTTAAGATAACTAGTAATTGTGTTTCCATTTCATACAACTGATTTAACATTCCCTGCTGCTCATTCTAAATGGTAACTCTTGACTACTTTATGTTTTATACAACTGATTTCCCATAAATTCGATTAAGACAGGAAATATATAACTCCCATACGGCCTCATACCTCAAAAGGTAGTTTTTTAATGTATTCTTCTAAAATATATATTTCACGATCTCCAGAACCACTTGTGTTATGACTCCATGGTTTTCAAATAAGTAAGAAGAAAGAGCAAAACCAGCTTTGTGAAATTCAAAATATAATTTAATTACCTAAAATGCAATCTAAAGGAATTAAAAATAACTTTCAGTATGATAAGTGAATTCCTAAAAATCGTACATGTTCTATCAATCCCAAAGGTTTCAAGCAATCTGAGTGAGTTCCAAAGGTACTCTAAATTATAGTTTGTATTGTAATTATATATCAAAAACAAAACAGATTCACTATGTTATAATTATCAAATGTCTTTTAATGAATTCACTGTAATCCATTAACAGATATAAATCCAAATAGTCTTTAAATGAATTCACAGTATTAACTCAAAATGTCCTTCAATAAATTTCCAAAATAGGCTTGTACATACATTTGTCCACATTTTTGACAAACTATTAATTTACAAATACTTTTATTTTGCTGTAATTGCTGTAAACTTAACATGATATTTGGTCATCAAAACAGGAGGCCCACCAGAAGTGATTTTATTTGTCATATATCATTCAAAGTATAGCGATTGCTAACACGTCTTAAATTTTCTATAGTTTTACTGGGTACACACGGTCTCCTTAGTGAGATATCTTGAAATTCGTCTATCACACCACGTGTGACAAAAGAATGAGTAGTTTCATAAAGGTTTTACGGCTACATTTTCACAATGAAGAGTACATCCAGCACATATATTCTAAATGTCAGGAGAGTTTTTTTTAATTTTTTTTACTTCACTTTCTATACACTACATTTTTCTCAAACAAATTGCATTTAAAACTTTGACCTTTTTTAAAATTGTTTGTAAAGCCTTCACCTTTTTAAAATTACTTCTTAAACCTTCACCTTTTTAAAATTTCTTCTTAAACCTTCACCTTTTTTAAAATGTGTTTTGAACCTCATCTGCATAATTTGTACGCATTTGTATGTTATGCATATTCTATGGAAATCTGCCAGTTTTTAACCCCATTTAATTGGCAAATGCTTTATATTAAATACAATCTACATTCTGTTCCTTAGATACGTCCAGAAGTCTGTGCTTGTTACTAAAGTTTGGAGACAACACAATTATTTGTCCTTAACCAAGGTCGTGTTTTGATTTAGATGCAAAGATGTCTCTATTTAATAAATGTATTACGAAATAGAGATGAAGATCAAACATACTGTCACTAAACAGAAATGAAGTGCTAGTATATTGTCACCAGAAACAGAGATAAAAAGCAAGTATACTGTCACCAAACAGATGAAGCGCAAGTATATTGTCAACAGACACAGAGATAAAGAGCAAGTATACTGTCATCAGAGCAAGTATACTGTCATCAAACAAAGAGATGAAGAGTAAGTATAATTTCCCCAAACAGAGATGAAGAACAAGTATACTGTCACCAAATACAGAGACGAAAAGCATGTATGTTGTCACCAGACACATGGAGAAAAAAATCAAAATTCAGTTGCTTTGAAGAAATTAAGCTTGTTGACGGTTAAACTAAGCAATGTAAATTGCTATTACACGTAAAATATTTTTAAAAATCTATATTGACCTTGTTTTTACTTTAATCTTCAATTGTATATTTTTAACCTTTTTCTGAATTAAAAGTCTTTATCTAAGATAATGTAAAGAGTCTTGTTTCTGTTTTACCCGATTTACATGTTTATGTATACATCCCAAAAGTACTCATTTTTAACCTTGACAGATCATACGAATATATTTGTTTCAAATTTAAAAAACGATTTCCCTTACTTATATCCAGAACCAATAGGCCTGCACAATCAAACGTGTGACTCAAGATTTAGTGGCAACCCCAGTTGTAAAGGCCATATAACCTCACTCGAAAAGTCGGCTCTTCAGAGACAAAATATATAACGTTATACCACATTTAAATATAGACTGGTTCTGTACCGCTCTAAAGTTTCATAACGAATGTAATTTTCTCCAAAACGTTTAATGGCATCAGAGCGTTAAATTCAAACTTTGACATTTTTGTGCTCTTTGAGATCCTATTTGTCTTGTGAATAAAAGTAGAAGATATCCTTTTAAATATAAATGAATGATATAAACTAAAAGAGGAAACCCAGAAATCTAATCCTCAAAGCATCCAAGCAAGCCACAGTAGTTTTGCCGAGATTGCTCGAGACTAAAGATGGAACATTATACGTCAAAACATCATCATAAATTTGGAGAGATAACAAGAGTGTGGAATGCAGGGAACGTTAATCGTATTGCTGTAGTACTATCGTATGTAACGTCAGAAAACCGACGTGCAGAACGCACGTAGGCATACTTATTTAAAATTTTGTTTCAAATATGGGATTCTTTTTATTTAAGACGGAATGTACAAAACATTTCGTAATGAAGGGATTTCATTTGATTAGACCGATTTAAAATTAGCTGTGTCGTCACTAGAAATCATTTTTTTCACGAGAGGATAGTTTTAAAAGTCTGTGTCCACACATAATCGACTAATGATAAGATAAGAATTCTTTATTTCAGACTGCATAGTCCATACATCTAAATTAAAATACTGATATAGAGTAAAGCATTGTAAACATAAAAGAACGTATATGCATATATATATATATATATATATATATATATATATATATATATATATATATATATATATATACATATACATATACATATACATATATAAACATATACATACATATATATATATATATATATATATATATATATATATATATATATATATATATATATATATATATATATATATATATATATATACATACACACACAAACATATCCACATACACATATATATATATATATATATATATATATATATATATATATATATATATATATATATATATATATATACATATACACATAGATATATATATACATATACACACACAAACATATACACCTACACACAAAAATATATATATATATATATATATATATATATATATATATATATATATATATAGATATATATATATTTGTGTTTGTATATATATATATATATATATATATATATATATATATATATATATATATATATATATATATATATATATATACATACACATACACATATACACATACATATATACAGTTTTCTTTTTGCGAGAAAAAAAAATGAGGTTTTGTGTGTTTCATGCCATTTTAAGCATAGTCAAACTGCTTTGCAATATCGGTTAACTACGTCGGTAATGAATATCAGATTTGCATCATTTGAAATCCCCGACATTCCCAAAAAAAGGTGGAGATGCGATGTTGGATAAAATACGGATTAGCAAAGTTCATAAACGTTTAGGCGCGATGGTGCATGGTTTGTTTAATAATAGGATTAATTCCAACTTCGGGAAGCATTGCTGATAATGTTTTAAATAATTTTTCCGAAAATTAATTATTCATATATTTTATTTCGACATTTAGATTGTGTTATTAAGTTTTGCCTGACTATTTATAGCGATGTGATAAATTTTATAACGACCTTTAATTAAAGTGTTTTGCAACTTAATGTCATGATTGAATCTTTTCTATATCCACAACAGTATCACCATACATGCATGCAAAAAGAAGAAACTGACTGTATGAGTTTTACAGACTGGAAATACTTTTGACTCAATACACATTATGTTGATATAGGGCATATCTTACAGTTGACTTTCAGAACGTTCTAGTAGTAAAAAAGGTATCAAGCTACATGGAGGGTTGGTTATAAGCTGGAGGTCAATAGATATCACGCTGTGAAAGATTATCGAGCTTATTTTACTGAGATATTTACTCTTGCTTGCTACGGTATACAAAATCATGCCAGAAAATTGTGTTTTGTCATCGTCTATCCATTTGTGGATACAAATATTCAAAATTTAACCATGGTTCAGTTGCCGTTGTAAGAGATAAGATTTTGTCACTGAGGAGTAAACATAATTATGAAATAAAACAGCTCCAGTTTTCTCATGTATATCAATCTCTGAAAATCATAATACATGTACCTCATTATGTTTCTGATGTGCTGGCATGATTGAAAGCGTGTTAA
This sequence comes from Potamilus streckersoni, assembly GCA_016746295.1. Taxonomy (NCBI): domain Eukaryota; kingdom Metazoa; phylum Mollusca; class Bivalvia; order Unionida; family Unionidae; genus Potamilus; species Potamilus streckersoni. The sequence goes on along the minus strand of JAEAOA010000805.1, from coordinate 287,372 downwards.
TAATGGTAGATGCGTAGATATAAGAAAGCAATCAATCGTAATATGTTTTTTTTGTTTCGAGGAGGTGATGGTGTGGATCTCAGAAATGTCCAAGTCGTCTCAAATAACGTCTCTTACTAAAACGCACATTATGTTAATATATACAACGATTTAATCGCTCTGATAAAGTAGAAAATGTATAAGATATTTTACTTTTCCTCTTCAGTACACTGCTTCGTCTGTCGTTTTTAATTTCAGATTTAAAACTCTAAAAAATCTTCATCTGCAATGACTATCATGCATTCAAAACACGGTTTATTGTCTGCCCTAGATGTTTGTAGATGTTATTGATTGCGTCATTAAATTTAACTAGCGTCATATGCGTTGTTAAAGTTTTCAGTAAAGAATAAATTCTAAAACACAACAGTTATCCCATCTTTTGGATTAATCATGCCAGAAATAATTTTACTTGCAGACATTTTACAATTGTGTATAGCTAGGTTGTGTCACTATCAATAACAAAATGATGTAACCGATTTTTTTCCCATAGTATTACTGTAATCATTTATGGTGCTGATATACTGGGATTTCATAATGCAAAACACGTAGAAAATGTGCACTGGCAATTCTAGAGAAAAATCTTGAAAATTAAGAAATCTGCAAATTTTAATGGGGAGCTTGGTAGACTAACATTTTGCATAAGACAATAAATTCTGATGCTATAATTTATGCTATAGATATCACCAATTCTTAAATCCTAACAATCGGAAGTATATTTAATGTTAAAAAAGGTTGTTGAATCTATATAGTATAGTATAGTATAGTATAGTATAGTATAGTATAGTATAGTATAGTATAGTATAGTATAGTATAGTATAGTATAGTATAGTATAGTATAGTATAGTATAGTATAGTATAGTATAGTATAGTATAGTATAGTATAGGTAGGGTAGGGTAGGATGGGGTAGGGTAGGGTAGGGTAGGGTAGCGTAGGGTAGTGTAGGGTAGGGTAGATAGATAGATATATATTGAAGTCACGCAAGGAAAATAGCTTAAGTGCGTTATGTAATATATATTTGTATATTCGCACATAACTCGGGTCCAAGTGTAAACTGCATAATGGGCCAGCATATGTAGTTTACATTGACAGCTATTAGTAGAACCAAAACGCAAAGACCCTGATTTGTTGACGCATTAAGCAATCGCAGGTCAGGGTCTATATTGTTTGCAGTTTGAAAGAAGTTATACGCTTGTGTATATGATTAATGAGGTTGACTGATCCGGAGTATCACTTCCTCCTTAATTGTTTTGTGTGTAGTGTCATTTGAAACACATATGCACCTAGTTATTGTTGTTTTATCCTTCATCGCCCAGTACTTAAAACACATATCTTTTCATTCAGTATATAACATTATTAGACTAGTCAAAAGGCCCACTTTTAAACTAGTCGAAAGATAAAATTATTAGCCTAGTCAAAAGATAAAATCAGTCTAGTCAAAAATAAAATTATTAGACTAGTCGAAAGATAACATTATTAGACTAGTCAAAAGGTAACATTATTTGACAATATAAAAACGTTAATCTTTCAATTAAATTAAGGATTTTGATCACTCCTCTCTTTGCTCTTTTGGAACACCTTTTGTACATTTGGAACACCTTTTGTACATTTGGAACACCTTTTGCGCACATATTTGCTGTATTTATTATAAGAACTCCAATATTATATACATTGAAGCTATTGCATGTGTCTAATGCTTAAATACTATATGTATTCAATAGTGAATTATCGTTACTTGAATCAAGGTCAGCAATAATATCACTTAGCTACTTTACATTCCTACGTAAACTATCTATGGCATAGCCTTAAGAGTTATAAGTACAGTATACATTTGTAAGTGAATTTGAATTATTCTTGCAAATACACCGTGTCCAATCATCCGGAAACTACAGGGATAGATTAAGAATTGTATACCTCGGCCCGACCACCGGAAAAGCGGCTCGCCTCAGGTGACCGTAGTCAGCCAAACCGGAATAAAAACTGCTAAGATTAATAACAGATTACAGTAATATGGTATCAGATTGATATGACCTCAGCCTGACCGCTGGAAAAGGATTTCACCGCAGGTGATCACAGCCAGCCGTGAACAAATTAAATTCATTTAATTGAAAGGGTTAAAAAGAAGTCAAGTAATTTGCTGTTAATGACACAAGCAATTTGCTGCTAATGACCAAAACAATTATGGTACAGTGACCACTTACTGACAAACTGATCGGTATAAAGATGTTGTTGATTGCTTGGTCAACAATTTGATGTTTAAACTGAGGGCTTATTATCATCCTTCCCAGCGATTCATGCGTGAAACACATCTATAGTGTATCTGATCTTTGTTTGCATTCGTGTGTTTTACCTTTCTTGTCCTAATGTGTATGTGTCTGTGTGTAAATGTGTGTATTTTAAGTTTGTTATCCTAATCATTTTTTAACAAATCAAAAATAACACCAAGACTTAAAAATGTCCATTCGAAACCTAATGTAACTTCGCAAAACAAGAACAATAGTTTTATTTGATACAATCCTTTTTATTAAATAGCAGTATCTTTTTGAAAACGAATGTAAAATAATTGACTCAATACAAATGATTATAAGCTACTTTTTAAACTCCATTCTATCACATAGTTATCTGAAATAGTCATGTTTGGTCAAGCATCGCCTGATATCGTAATTAACAGTAAACGGCACTACCTGTGGATATTGACTGAGAGCAAACAGTTACATCTGACTCCCTCTGGTAATTCCTTTCTGTTATATCAGGCGACCGAGCAGATTTGGTCATCCCCATTTCGTGAAGGCAAGAGAGGAGTGGACAGTGCAAGGCGTCTGCTGATGGCCATCCACTACATATGGACCTGTCTCGGGACCTTTGGAATATCCAGTCAACCTTAGGGAGATTTAAGACTCAGCCTGAACAAGAACGCAGATGAGATTCAGACTCGAATATTAAAAAGAACTTCTACGGTGCTTTGGAGACAATCTGTGGGCCACAGGTATCAGGAACACATCCACTACTCAGTACTGACAAAGAACAAAATACTCCAAAGATGGACAGCACTTCCATGCACATCTTTCAGCAAGGAGGCATATGATCCACTGCACCAAGTCAAAATCAGTTTAACAGTTGCTAATCCTCCAACACTAAATGAAATGGTGGCAGCAATTGGCTTGCTGTCAAATGACAAAGAATTTGGAGCAAATGCTCTACCAGATGTAGCTTGGAAAGCTCAATGTCTCCACATGGCAAATGAACTTATTGAACTCGTTCAGGCAATGTGGGTGGACCCGTGAAACTATACCCAGGAGTACATATATTAATTCATGGTCTACTTGTACAATCGATAGGCAGCAGACAAGCATGTGACAACTATTGTGGTGTCTCCTTGCTGTCAATAGACGAGAAAATACTTGTCAAAAACATGCTTAGAGTACGTACTCTAGAGTGTGGCATAATGGTAGGCATGTTAGAACACGTACTCTTGAGTAAAATTATATAAGCTCACAAATAAAGCCTGTAATTATCTGCAAAAAACCATTTGAAAACTTCGCCTAATATAACAACCACTGAAAACAGCAAGTTCAAAAAAAGCAATTTTCCTGTCTTCTTGCCTGACTATTGTCGATTGGTATTGTTGAAAAACTGTTTAAAAACTGACACACGGATAAGAAATGATTACCTATTTCAGATGATTTAGTTAGAACAGGATTTGTCTACTTGGGACCTGAGACAGGATTGGGATACAGTGTTTCAGTTGTGGTCTGAGGTTGCGTATGGATCAATGTATCTATGAAGATTCAGCTGTTCTAGAGAATGTTCGATGGTCTCCACACAGTCCATACCTTTCTATGGTCTTTCCACCCATCACACACAGTACATGTAAGTAGTAAAGTGGGACACTACACGGACAAGGGCGTCAAGGGAAATTCAACATGGGGATATTTAACATGTGTGGGACTAAAGAGCGTCAACAGATTTGGACTGTCTAGTGACAATGGATTGGGGCTGTTTAGCGTCAATGGATTGGGTCTGTCTAGGCTCAATATAAGCGATTTAACCTCAATGGAAATCTTAGTTAAAAAAAGTCGTTGGAACGTTTAGCTTCAAAGGGAATATAACATGCGAAATATTGAGCCACTATTTGGACAAGGCAAAGTTGAACGTAGGTTGTATGCGGACAAGGGAAATTTAATGGATTGGGTCTGTATAGGAACAAGAGGAATTGAACATTGGTATGTACAGTGACAATGGATTGGGGCTGTCTAGCGACAATGGGAATTTAACATGGAGAGTACATGACCGGCACTTTTGGGGACAAGGGAATTTTAACTTGGCAGCTGCCCCAAAATAGAAATCCAAGACAGATGTAGCAGGACATGATACAAAGTTTGCTGGATTTATCCAAGCAAGAACAGTTACTATTTAGTCCGTTGTTAACCTCTCCACGACGCGTAATGCCTGTCATCAAGCTGATTCGACGTAAAGAAAATCAGTGGCGACGCGTTCCACTATACAATATACCTGGCTAAAACGATGGGAATAAATGATATTGTGATCCATAACGCAAAGAGATGTCACCTAAAACAAGTGCAAGCAACTACCATCGCCGTTCTCTAGTCCAGAAAGGAAAATGAAAAAGAAAAAGACAGTCTTATCGTTTGACCCCGCATAGTGGAATGCGCTTATCCAAGCTTGGACATCTACCGCTGAAAATACTCCATCGTCCAAAGAGAAAGAAAAGCTAAGAAAGGAGGATTGTTTGGTAATATAGTAAAAAAGCATCGTCACATTTTTAATGAAGAGATAGTCCAAGAATTCGTCAAATTGGCAAATTACACACCCTTCGACCTATTCGACCTATTCTGTCACCCACAGAAGCCATCCATCCTCTATCCCCAAAGGAAACAAAAGGAAATGAAAGGACTGCCTCCTCATTCATCCAAACATTTGGACGTGTTCATCATGTCTTAAGCAAATTAACCCACTCAAAAACAACTCATTCAAACCGCCACCAAAGAGGTCATCAATAACATTTGCGAATGTTGTCTGAATGTTTTGAAAGGAATGACACATTTGCCTCAGATAGAAGAGGCACGAGAAATCTTTCAAACACAGTCAGCAGCTCCCATCCCTTGTAAGATTGTAACTTCCTCCTTAATCCCTTCCCTCTCACCCAAATGAGAAGAACCTAAAGCTTAGGTTAATAATACGATGTCCACTCCTTCGACAGAAATCAAAAAGAAAGAAGGAAAATCAGAGGTATAAAAAGAAGGCAAAATCCAACTAATTACCACCACCACTACCATCAACGTCTATTCCAGTGAAACATCGGACACGTAAAGCTGTTTCCAAACCATCAACTCTCCCCATACAGAGTAGCATCAGTAACGAGTGGGTGACATATTCAAATAAAGAACTTGATAGAGAACGTGTTAGCTAGCACTTACTTTCAGCCACCTACAATCGGGGCAACAACTTCTGTTTTATGTCACCGACGTCTTTTGCAAATTAGCCTGGGTTATGCTATTGACTTCCAAATCGAGCACTTCGTTGGCAAACGGATAAAAGCACGGAATTTCTGAACCAAGCTTAAAAAGAATTAAAGAAACGAGACATTCATTTCTTCACCACATAGAATCAAGAAACCAAAGCCACCGTCGTGAAACATTTTCAACGCACCCTGAAAAATAAAAAAAATACTCGTGTGAAAATATTTTGTGCATCAACACACTCTCAAGTACATCGTCTTACTCTGCCTGGTTCAAGCCAAATCTTTGTAGTGTATTGTATCATCGGTGCTGCCATTGCTAATTTGGGTTTGCAACAAGGAGACAAACAAGTGTGGAAATTTTACTGCGTAGTTCCGTCGATTATTTTCTTCCCAATCCTTCACTGAAATACTCTAATGGTAACAGCGGGAGTCTTGCGCCCGGTGTCAGTCACCCTCCAGTCGCCACCCAAAAAACAACAACCCTCTTTTAGACATTCCTCTAACCTCGGGTTACTCCTCGGATAGCAGAACTCTGGAATTATCAATAACTAATTTTACTTAACGTTACTCAGTAACAGTTCAATGAATGTTTATCCCAAGACCAAATCATAATGCTTCACGGCTGAATTACCTCAGGCCATCCAATTGAATCAAAATGCCAATTGGGAAGTTGCTTTGGTCGAAATAATTCATCCCACCAAATAATAAAACCTCAAAATCAAAACACTTGTACGGTCGAAGTTCATGACGACCACATACAGCAATTATTGAATGCTAGCCTAATTGCGCCTGCCATTATTAAAACACAGCACCCCAAAATTCAACGGTAAACCTATGAGTTGACAATTCATGCAAACTACTTTAAGTGGTAAATATCTGGTTCATACGATTTCTTTCAGGTTCATTGCATTGTTTGGCAAAGCTTTGAAGCAAGACAAACAGGGTTTCCCCCTCGAGTACCATAAAGTGGCTCGTCGCTTGCTGACAAAATTATCGGAGAGCAAACTGTTGTCCTTTATATTTTGTCCTAAATTGTTTGATTTCAAAGGACAGCCCGAAGTTTACATCGATCTGAATAGCAGTTAATTTTACTTGAAAGTCAAAGTAATCGAAATGGGTGGTATTAGCAATCTAGCTCTAGATCTAGACGACAAAATAATGCAGCACCCATCAACAATTTCATGCATTCCTTGTTTAGCGGAAAAAAATATGCAATTGAAAGTACTTGAATAACACAATGGTCAGCAATAAAATGGATACTTACCCTTACCAAACGTATCTGGAAAATCTCTTTTTTGACGTAAGGAAAAAAAGCCAAACAACGCTCATCTTGATGCCCGCGTGGCATGGAAATATGATACGGCAGGAAAGTTTGACAACACCGATTTGATTACAAAGATAATCCAGACCTTAATATGGTCTTTAACTCCCGTCTAAACAAAATTGTCCAAGGCCGTAGTTTAGAACAGATGGATCGTTTGCATTTGGACATCTGGTTGCAAAAGACGTACTTGCTGAACTGTGTGGATATCCGTCTCAGACTTTTATGCAATTATACAGTTTTCAGTATCCGCAACAAGTCTATACAAGCTGATTGTATTTATAGTTGTAACCCATGTGGAGACAGCCATGTAGAGGTCCACAAACACAACGTATTTGTGTTTATTTGTTTGTTTTATATATGTTTTGTATTTGCCTTTGAAAAAGACTCATAAAGAGTCGAAATTGGTCACTCTAGTTAGTTACTAGTTTCGCTCTTTTCGTCGTCAGTATTTGCATTTTGCATCTATCTTAATCAATCCCTGATACACATGATCCCTTGGTGGATCCAGTGCGCTTGAAATGGTTATTATTCGCCATATGATTTGTACTATATATATATATATATATATATATATATATATATATATATATATATATATATATATATATATATATATATATATAGATAGATAGATAGATAGATAGATAGATAGATAGACAGACAGACAGACAGACAGACAGACAGACAGACAGACAGACAGATAGATAGATAGATAGATAGATAGATAGATAGATAGATAGATAGATAGATAGATAGATAGTTAGATAGATATATATATATATGTGTGTGTGTGTGTGTGTGTGAGTGAGTGTGTGTAGGTAGGTAGGTATGTGTATATATACATGTATACGAGTGTGTATATATTCTTTTACTGTTCCGTCTACCCCACCCAACCTCTGCGCATTCCACCACTAATAAACAAAAAGGATACAATATCAATTCTAAATTGACGAGTGACTGAAACAATCAAATCTGAACTAAGAAGACAAAAGACGAGTAAGGAACAACTGGAAAGTGCAGAAAATTTAAACCAGGAAAGGGACTGGAAATGCAACCTCCAATTTCCAAACAAGAACCACGTCTTCCGGAAGCAGAACAAGGCAGGACCATAACCTCCAAAGGGCCATCACTAGTTCTCCAACGCTGGAAGAATAGACAATAAGGACCAGTACCTCCACAAGGCAAGCATTAGCCCTCCAAATGAAATTAATAAAACCAAACCATGTCCGTCCCCTTGGACATGCACCCGCCCACACAAGCTCAAGCTCTAGCTCATTCCCACCTACTCAAGCAAGCTCTGGCACAAAACTGGACAAGCACTGACCCACTTCTCCGTGTAAGCTCTGGCACACATCTTGGCAAGCACTGGCCTACCAGACAAGCAAACAACGCAAGACATCGAGTGACAAATTCGCCTCGTACGAAGGTGCATTTGTCGTAAACTCCAAACCACAAGGTCCACAACTCAACTCACTCTCCCCTCTCGTACACCTCTTTTACATCCCTCTCTTCACCCTGCCCTTTCTACTAACAAAAGGACCCAAAACAAGCGCTAGGGAAAACACTAGCAAACACCTGGGTGGTATCCTCAAAGCAAAAAGGCCGTGTTGCAAAAGACTTTCCACAATAAGCCCTCAACATACTCTCCTTCCGCACAACCTCTTCTAACACCTCACCTAACCAAAGAACTAAAAACATGTCTTAGGTAAAACAAACTAGCAATACCTGTGTGGAATCCTGCGTAAAACAAGCATGTGTGATACCAAGATTTTCTATCATAAGACCTTCTTCATCTCCATTCTATGCATCCTTCAACTCTTACTAACACGAGGGGACCAAAACAGGTACAAAGGAAAATATTCTAGGAAAGACCTGGTTGGAATCCTAGCAAACGCAAGCATGTGTAGTTGACATATTTTCCATCAAGAATCACAATTTTTCACCTTCCTCTATCTTCTCCCCCCACTACCTTATCTATACGAGAGGAACTTTTATTGGCAATCGAAGGCCTCATTCGATTACACCTTTACATATGACTACCTTGGAATCTCTGCGATCAAAGAGTACAAACATCAGAATGATCAAAGATAATAGCAGCAACAACATGAGTCAGGCAGAGGTTTTGTGGATTGCCGTGTGGAAACGAAACGAGTTTTCCTTCTCACTCCGCAGAAACAGACCATGTCCTGTGGAAAAGCTTGCAGCCAGATAGGGACGCAATCTTAGACGTCAAGTGATCGCCAGGAGATAAAAAGACATCATCATCCCCAGATACAGAATAGAAGACAGTGAGAAGTCTTCACTATTCCTCAAAGTGAAAACTGGGATGATGAGGCCACTTAACCCCCTCTGCACTCCCAACCAGACGTATCAATTGAGAAAAGGATTGGAGACAACGTTGCGTGTGTAATGCCTGGCCTGAAAGGTGCAGGCATTAAAAAACTGTATTTGGAGTTACAAAAGGCAGCCAATCTTATGGCTAACCATATCTCTAGAAAAGGGAGACTAATCAATATGCCAATCATATAATGGTGTGTAATTTGTATGTAATTGTAAGTTTTGTACATAAAAAAAGCTTTCCGTAACTATATATTGATATAAAGTATAATTATGTATTAGCATTAGTGTGCTGTTTTGTGCACAAAACAAAATATTTTATGTTAGCACTCTCGTTATTGTATATTGTTTGGGTAGTTAGTTAGAGGGATGTTTTCCTTCTCGTCCATGCCTGAGGCATACATTGTGAAGCGTTCGTCATTAGCGCCATCCAACAGTGAATAATTAAAGAAGACGGCAATCAACCACTTGGATCAAAGGATAACGCTGCAATAAGTGGTTGTTGATATTGGGGGATGGTGGAGAAACTGATGTGACATTGGAGGATGGTTGTTATAGTCCCCACCGTCTCAAATATTACTTTTCTTGTCTCAGTATAGTCAGTTCAGTCCAGTTGTCTCAGTACATGTGTTCATGTGGAGATGGAAATAATTTAAGGAAGTCGAAGGAAAGGCTAAGAGAACTGGTTAAACATGATAAAGAAAAAAATGAAAATGGATGAGAACAATATGAGGAAAACGAACAGATGATAAATAGGATATAGATGTAAAGAAAGACAAACAAGAGGAGAAAGATGAAATGAAAAACAAGAATGTAGTAAAGAAAATAATATCTTGGTGGAGGAGATGACGAAACACAGAAATTAGAAGACAAAGAAGAAACTTAACCTTATTTTTGTTTGTCTATATATCTAACCATGTTTCTATGTTCTCATTCATGCGACAGAGAAATCTAGCTGTTTTGCTAACATTACTTTTCTTGTCTCAGTCATTTCAGCCCAGTCGTCTCAGTACAGGTGTCCACGTGCTCAGAATAAATTTTTAAAAAAAGAAACCATTTTTGTCTTCGGGTTTGCCTGGCAGAGTTGTTTGAAAATCAAACAACAGCAACACCAATAACAATAACAAATATATAACAAAACAACATAGTAAGTCAATATCTTTCCATTTTTGAGAATACACCATACAAAACATTTCTAAAGAGACAAACTTTTTTAGTTTTTAATGATTTAGGTTAAGTCGTAAAAGTGATTTCAAGAAATCAGAAGTATTTTCTATCGTGCCAATTTAGAGTAATTTGCTATTTAAGATTAATTTACATTCTCTGGAAAAAAGTACTTTGTCATCAACGCTTTGGATATAGTCATTCAGTGCAAATTATTCAGTGCTAAATGGAATATTCTTTTGTGGTTCATAAAATTCAATGTGGAACTTTTGACATCAGTATTTTATTAGACTAACGTCATCCTCCAAAATCTTTGAACTTCACCTGGGATTGGAACTTGGATTTATTTTGGACATTTTAGTGATATAACTTGTTTCAATTCTGTGATTAATGTTTGGATTATATTCACAAACTGTATGTCCTTTTCTCATATTTTTACCGTGTTTTGTATTGAAATAAATTATTTTTGTTAAAATTTACTAAGCTTGTTGGCTGCACTCTTTTCTGTTGCTTTGAACAAGCCGAGATTTGTAACAATTGGTATCTAATTCGTAAAACCATACCATGGTTTTCTCATTTACACTTTTTATTCAAGGGAAATATATTATTTGTTAAATTTAAAAAATTTAAAAAAGCATGTTGTCTTCCATTCTTTTCTGTTACTTATGTTAAGAGCATAGAATCGTAACAATACTCTTTCAAGACAAATAAATACAATATTGTAAACTTATCTACGCAACATTAGCAAATTACCAATCAATCTGACTAATATTTTCCAAAAAAGTTAATGTATTTTTCCATGGTGAAATTTGTGAAAGTCAGAGACAGATAGACAAAGACAAACTTTTTTGTTATCTATAATAGTTTCTTATCCATAATAGTTTGTTATCCTTAACAGCTTGTTATCCATAATAGTTTGTTATCCATAACAGCTTGTTATCCATAATAGTTTGTTATCCATAACAGCTTGTTATCCATAATAGTTTGTTATCCATAACAGCTTGTTATCCATAATAGTTTTGATTGTCCATGATGTGCATATATAAACCCAGTTCCATTTATATCACATTCATGTTTGCTTAGAAAGTTGCTGTCTTGAAGTGGGGGTTGGATCTGAGATTGATGTTATGTTTCACCAGGAGTCTTAGTATTCCAAGCCTTCAAAACACTTCGTTCAACTAAACATTGGAGTTTCCTTTTCTTTTCTCTTCTTAAACGTGGAGGTTACATGTTTGCTCTAGTGAGCCTGGAACATAGTTTTTTTATCTGGAAGAGTTCATTAAACATTGAAGAAATGTGTTTCCTTATGGAATTTGTTTATTTCTGGTCTATTTGTTTGCTATTATTGTTAGAAGGATCTGTTTCTTTTGATTATTGAGAAGTGTATCATGCCCGAGAAGGATGTATGGCATGTGTAATTGGAGAGGTGTTCATCTTCCAGTAATTCTTTCCGAATAGAGACTGAGGCATCTAATTTTAAGGAGTTTTTTTGCCCTGGGTCATCGATTTGCATCGTTTAAGAGGAGGAGGTGATTTAGAAGTTTGATATATCAGGTCTTTGAGATTATTTTTTTTAAAAGACGGATTTTGACAAATGAAACTAAGATAGTTTGTTTCGTAGGCACATGACGTGCATCGTTTCTGAAATGGCGGTGTGGACATTGAATTTTCGGGAGATTCTCTATTTCAGTTTTTGGGGCCCTGAGTGGCCGAGTGGTCTAAAGCGCTGTCCGTTACGGATCACTGCCATCTCACCTCTGTCTGCGTGTGTTCGAGTCTAGGATTCGGAGAATGTGGATATGTGAGAAAGCTTGCCAGTAGCTTCTCGTGGGTCGGTGGTTCTTTCCGGTGATTTCCCGGTTTCTTCCTCCACCATTAATACTGGCCGCCATGAATAGCCTATCGTGTGCTGAAAAATGGCGTTAAGCCCATCAACCAATCAACCAACCTATTTCAGTTCTTCAGATTCCTTATGTGTCATAAAACATGATGTTTTGGGAAGCCTTATGTGTCATGGGACACATGATGTTTTGGGAGGCTTTTTGGCGTCATGGGTTATCCTCTTATTACAGAAAAGAGTGTTTGACGTTATTTGGTAGTTGCGTGAAAAGGAAAATATAAAAAATGTAGGCCCAAGATGAAAATTTAATCAACGTAGAAGAATAAATGTGATTAGAGTTGTTTTCAGCTCTTTTCCCCAATATGAGGCAAGGCGACGTTTAAGCAGAATAGCTGTCAGCGCTTGTCTATTTGAACTAGAACAAGTAAGAATATTCTATGTTACGTTGTTATGTATCAATTACAATTTTAAAACTTATGCATATCACTGTAGTTTTTTCATACATGTTAGAGAAAACACTTAAAAGTCTGAATAATTCATTATACCACAAATAATACCATATGTTCAGACCACGACATTTATTACGTACAAACTTATTTTTAGCATCACTTTTCATGCATTTGATTATAAATGTCAGCGGCTTAACTGTCGACGTTGAATAATAGAAGCACATAATAGTTGTAGCGACACTCGACAGAACGGACTTGGAGAACTATCCCACTTTGCCATAGTTTATGACGTCACACTAATATCAAACACAATACGACACAGATAACCCTGCAATGTGTAATGTTTTTCTTTCCATACTCTAAAATGAGAGCGTTATAGGCATAGAGCGGTACCCTTATCCGTCTATCACTTACTAATACTCAGGGTTTAAATAAAGATCGTTTTTCGGGCAGTGTTGTCAGGCATGCGTGTCCAATAATTACGCCTCAGAAATAGGAGAGAGGAGAGATAATAAGGTGGAAAACTCTCAAGTCAACAACAGTCTCGACCTAATTACAGAAAACAAGAAAAGAAAACTTTTCACAAAACCATACAACAATAGTAATGATTATGATAATAGAAACAACACGGAAAACCAGAGTTGATCTGGGAGTAAAGATGACATACCACTTTAAGATGGATCTGTCGACCATATAAACCAGTTTATATTTGAATTCTTATGCTATTAAAATTTCGTTCTATTTTCTTTTGCACGTCTAAGACTTGTAAATTGTGTTTATGAAAACATGGATAAACAAGGAAGTAAGAATCAATTCTAAAATCTGGACTTTTAATGGTATTATGGTATATTGAAAACATGCTATTCATTAATTTTATTTTGCAAAAATGGCTAATGAAAAAGTTAACAATTGGAAACAATACCTTGAGTAAAATAAAATTTGATTTAACAAAACATGTTTAATCTTTTTGGTATAATTTTTGAATTTTGTTTGTGGGGTTGGAGGAACGTAATTCAGAATGTTATTATTTTGAAATGATATAGGAATGTTTAACGTGCTGTGCAGACGTTCTAGGGTGACTCAGGAGTGTGCTTTAAAGAGAGAGAGAGAGAGAGAGAGAGAGAGAGAGAGAGAGAGAGAGAGAGAGAGAGAGAGAGAGAGAGAGAGCAACGATCTGAAACATTGATCTTACGCTGTGTTGCATATTAGTTGTAGATAATCTTGTCTGAATGTTGATATTCTGTCTCAAGACTAAAGAATAAAGCATTTATGGGCAAAAATAGCCTGAGATGGAGATAATTTTGAACGTAAGAACGCGGACTTGTGTTTTATACTTTTTTCATACAAGACAGAAAAGAAACATTCTGGTTCATTGCATAATGTTATATTAAATTAGATTGTCGTCAGCGGACGGAATCACAATTCTAATTGCAATTGTAACTACTTACATAATATTCCTAATGAATGAAAGCGAACTTTGACAGTATATTAATCAATGGGACAGGTATGGTATATTCAAAATTTATGGATAATTCAACAAAAAACAGATGTTCTTATTCTTCTTTGTATTTTTATGTGACTCTATGCCATGTTAGTCTCATTAGTCACTTCATATATCTATGGTCAACACCAAAAATGCAAAACCAACACGTTTTTTTTTTACTTGATGAACAATTTTATTATCGACGTTGTAAGTAGACATGTGAGAAGAACTTATATTATTATAAAGTAAATCCAAACAATCATTATAAAGCTCTATGGAAGTCCTAAATGAAAGAAAAATTCCTTATAAATTTCAAAGCATGAACCGTGAGGCTGTCAAGATGGCGTTTTTCAGAATCCTTTCGATAATTTATAGCGATCACTTTCTATTTCCACTACACAGTCTAAACATGTTTTCCTCTCGAATAATATCTAAGCACAACGAAAAGGTGAATGCAGACTTACAACAAGAACAAAAGAAACGTGAATAGCTCCAAATTAGAATGAAACTGCTTAGTTCTCTATTTAAATAAAACTGTCTATTGCGACAGTATTTCGGAATAGACCTTTCGTAACAGAAAATACTACAAGTTTTATGTCAAATCGACCTATTTATGTGACCTAGCCCAACCAATGGGAAGTTACAAAATTATTCTAGAAATAGCGAAACCCCATCAGTCACTGAGAAATTAAGCCATAAGCTCCATTTAGGTCTTATTATTAACATTATTATTAATGATTGTTAGCACATACGTAAGCATCTATTTATAGATCCTTTGCAACAGGAAACTCTTAAGACACTCAGGTCACGTAAGCAAATTTAACTAAAATATTCTGTATTTATATACAGCCAAGAATAAAAATTCAAAATAATATATATATATATATATATATATATATATATATATATATATATATATATATATATATATATATATATTGATATATAAATACTAATAGATAGATAAATACTGATAGATAGATAAATACTGATAGATAGATAGATAGATAGATAGATAGATAGATAGATAGATAGATAGATAGATAGATAGATAGATAGATAGATAGATAGATAGATAATTTAAATGTAATTAATTCATTGATTGAAATGAGAACTGTTGAACTCTGCTTGCATATTTTCCTGTGGTAAAATGAACACACACACATGAATTTTTAAAGAGTATCGTACTGTATTTTTCTCCTCTGATTTGCGAACATTTTGAAGGTTCCATAGAAAATAGAATCTGCACAGAAGATCAAATAGCGACAAAATAGGACGTTTGCAAAAGCATTTGTGCGTGTTGTATACTTAACATACCAGTATATAATAATTTGAAGCATTAATACCAATTGATAAGAAGTGAAACAAATGTTCTTTACTAATATTGAAATTTTATACATATTCTCTCGCCTCCAGCGAATATCAATAATAAATCCATAACTATCCCCTTAAATGTATGTCTCTAATTTGGATATAGTTCTCAGTATGAGGCTCGCTTGCCTAGTGGTTAGAGTATCCGCCTCGGATGTTGGCGGTCTCGGGTTCCAACCACGGCAGAGTCATACAACAGCCTTGCAAAAATGGTTATGTCTGGTGTCAAGATGATATGACTGAGGGGGCCATCCTGCTACATATCTGCGGCATGATACTCCACTGCTATACATCGCTGTAAGCTGCCACACTGCAGACGATATGACTGAAAAATTGTTAAAGCCGCTTCAAAAAATCCAAAACACACAGACACGCACACATACACACATACACAGACACACACATATACGCTCATACTCACTTTATGATTCTCCATGCTCACATAACTTGTAATGGCAATGTCTGAATGCACATACCTTATTAATACGGACATAACATGTCTGACTGTAAAAAGTACACAAATTTACTAATAAAGGCATACAATACCATAAGAATTTTTCAGCACTGTTATTTGTGCAATCTAATCTCTAAGAATCCAAGATAAAGGCGTCACCCGTCATCCCTCATTTTGTCGTTATGATAGACTGATATTATATTATTTGCATTCATCAACAAAAGTCTGATATTGTGTATGAAATTATGTTTTCCTAAGTATACACAATTCGGTCGAAATAGCATGTACCCTTAACTAATTATTAGCAAGTTGTCTTTCAAACCTTTATTTGTGCTTCAGCAATGTTATTTAATTAGCTGTAAAAAAAATTTAATTTGTCTCTTATCGTGACATTGCATGCAGAGAGCCATAACCGTTCGGATAAACAAATGTGTTCAAGTCATGGACAATATCTTAATGAGATTGTCGCGGCAATTTCTTCTCCAAATTGTAAGCTTGTATAAACGTTTGTAATTATACATGAATGAGACTCAAATGAATAAGACGTTTTAAATGAATGAGAAAACTGGCCGGCTTATTTTCACCCGATGACTTACAAACCTGTGGGAAAATAAACATCAATTTGCAAAGATCAAATATCTACATTTGACTGTCAAATATGGACACTTGAAATAGGGTGTTTATGAGTCTAAAGGACTTCATTCACGTCTTCCTTGCTTTGAAGTGCAATATTTATCATAGTAGTAGTAGTAGTAGTAGTAGTAGTAGTAGTAGTAGTAGTAGTAGCGGTTGTAGTATTATAATGTGCAAACGTGGAAACATCGGCAGCAACTGTAAAATATTTTCAGTTGTTCTGGCAGTAGATGTAGCATAAGGGGTAGTTGAAGCACCACTAACAATAGAAGTAATAGTAGTAGCAGCAGCAGCAGTAGTAGTAGTAGCAACAGTATTTGGTGTTGATGTTGTTCTTCTCGTTCTTGCTGTAAAGAACTCATTGCAGAAGGTAAAATGCCAGACTGACATCAGTAAATAAAAATACTAGTCTCCTGGGTAGTGTCTACTTAGGACGCATAACTTTTAGTCAACATCAGTACTAATTCTCGTTAAACCCTTAATATTGTACGGAAAGTCTAAAATCAATGAAATGCTGACAGTGTCAAATCAAAAATGTGCTAACAGTGTAAAATAAATGCTATGTTAACAGTGTAAAATCAATGTTATGCTGACAGTGTAAAATCAATAATGTGCTGACAGTATAAAAACAATGCTATGTTAACAGTGTAAAATCAATGTTATGCTGACAGTGTAAAATCAATAATGTGCTGACAGTATAAAAACAATGCTATGTTAACAGTGTAAAATCAATGTTATGCTGACAGTGTAAAATAAATGTTGTGCTGACAGTGTCAAATCAGTGTTATGCTGACAATCCAAAATCAATAGTGTGCTGAAAATGTACAATCAATAATGTGCTGACAGTGTAAAATCAATTCAGTGCTGATGGTGTAAAATCACTACTGAGCTGACAGTGTAAAACTGTGCTGAAAGTGTAAAATCAATGTTATCCTGCCAGTGTAAATTAGTGTTATGCTAGCGGTGTGAAATGAATACTGTGCTGTCAGCGTATAATCAATAGTGTGATGACAATGTAAAATCAATGTAAAATCAATGTTTATGCTGACAATGTAAAATCAAAACTGTGCTGATAGTATAACATCAATGCTGCGCTGAGAGTGTAAAATCAATGTTATGCTGACAGTGTGACATTAATGCGTTCTAAAATCAATAATATGCTGATGGTATAAAATCAATAATGTGCTGACAGAGTAACATCAATGTTATGCTGACAGTGTAAAATCAATACAGTGCTAGCGGTGTATAATCAATATTTTGCTAAGAGTGTAAAATCAATGTTATGCTTACACTGTATAATCAACGTTTCCCTGGTAGTGTTAAATCAATGATATGGTAACATTGTAAAATCAAAATGATGCTGACAGCATAAAATCTATGTTGTGCCCACAGTATAAAATAAATGGTGTATTCTCTGTGAACCAATATTGTTTTGACAGTGTAAAATCAATATTGTGACGACAGTGTAGAATCAATGCCCTGCTGTCAGCGTATACTAAATGTTGTGATGACAGTGTAAAATCAATATTGTGTTGACAGTGTAAAATAATTATTGTGTTGATAGTGTAAAATCTGTGTTGTGCTGACAGTGGAAATCAAAGTTATGTTGACTTTAAAATCAATATTGTGCTGACCATGTAAAATCAATAATGTGCTAACCATGTAAAATCAATATTGTGCTGACCATGTAAAATCAATATTGTGCTGACAGTGTAAAAGGAATGCTCTACTGCCAATGTCAAGTCAATAATGTGCTGATAGTGTAAAGTTATGCTGACAGTGTAAAATCAATATTGTGCTGACAGTGCAAGATCAATGTTGTACTATCATTGTAAAATCAATAATTTGCTGATAGTGTAAAGTTATGCTGACAGTGTAAAATCAATAATGTGCTGATAGTGTAAAGTTATGCTGACAGTGTAAAATCAATATTGTGCTGATAGTGTAAAGTTATGCTGACAGTGTAAAATCAATATTGTGCTGGCAGTGCAAGATGAATGCTGTGCAAATAGTGTAAAATGAATGCTATGCTGACAGTGTTAAATGAATGATGTGCTGTCAAAGTTATGTTGACAGTGCAAAGTCAATATTGTGCTGATAGAGTAAAATCAATATTAATTGTTGTAAGCCTCTAATGTTGTGTTAACGGTGTACATTCATTGTTATGTTGATAGTTTAAATGAATACTGTGCTGACAGTTTGAAATCAGTATTGTGCTGACAGTATGAAATCAACATTGTGCTGACAGTTTAAAATCAATATTAATTGGATTAAACTCATAAATGTTGCGCTAACGGTGAAAAATCAAAATCTTTAGCTCATAGTGTAATATATGTCTTGTGCTGACAGTGTTAAATCAATATTGGGCTGACACTGTAAAATCAATGATATTCTCACAGTGTAAAATCAATGTTGTGCTGACAGTGTAAAAAACAATGGTGTGCTGACAGAGTAAAATAAACGTTGTGCTGACTGTAAAATCAATGCTATTTTCACAGTGTAAAATTAATATCGTGCTGACAGTCTTAAACTCCTAATATTATTCTAACAGTATAAAATCAATATAATTATTGTCAGGTTGCGACATGCAAATAATTTGTATCGCTGAAAACATGTTCCTAAGAAACGTTCAGTTTACTTTCAGCAATATTGTTGCTTTGAAAATAATTGGAAGACATGTACAAATAAAACGTACATCTTTGATTATAACCAATATTATGTTGTGTATAATTATGACTCACCTATACCTATCTACTGAATTTGTTTTTTTTTTTAGTTCGCCTTAAGTGCCACTAGCTTTAGCTTCGGTCGATGGCCGGTATAAAACAGGTTCTGTCTTATAAGTGTGAAAAAAGATCACTCTTTGTACTTGTGTTGTAAGCTTCTAGGGATTTTCAATTGAAGTAATACTTAAAAGAGTCCCAAATGCATCCCCGGGGGTAACTAAAGAGCTTTGCCCACACTGATTAACTTACTAACCTTGCTTTCCCTAGCAATCGTTATCATCCTCCAAAGGTGTTAGTGCATAAGAGTGTATTGTCTTTTCCTATAGACAATCATAGAAGAAATAGTGCATCAACACGAATAAATAGCATTAATATGTATTGATTAACGTACAGAAAGAAACTATTAGAATTAAGATGTGGCGTGGCAAAACTGAATGAACAAAAACTTTCCTTTGTTTCCTTAACCAATATAAACGAATCTAAAATAAGCTTCATGACATATTTTCGGTCAGATCGATTTATGGGCTGGGTAAATGAGGATTTAATTAGTAATGACACATATTTGGGTCGAATGGACTGAATAAATGGAGATTTAATTACTTTTACTGCAGCAAGAATCAGATTTGCGTAACTTTTGCTATTGGCATCTTGACAGGGAGTTTATATCTGCTCCCCAAAAATTAGGGTAAGGAAACACTGTTAAGTGTTTCACTATGACAGCATTTCTACCTTATTCTGAGACACATTATTTTCACTGTAGATTTTGCTTTAGACTCATTAAAGACACATCAAAGATAACACAAACGAAAGAAAATACTCACACGTTATCAAGATTTGAATTGATGAACGTTAGCATTTTAATATTTTACATAATATGTCTTAATCATCAAGCCTGGAGCTACTAAATAAACAATCGTATTCTCCAGTTCGCTGGCTTTCCATTCTCATTATTATTGTTACAATCCATGGGTCTTTGCTTGACCAAGCGGTATCAAACTCTGACGCGATTCATAAGTTTACCCAAAATTTCTAAAGACTTCAATACAACTTCAGTTGTAACTTAGAAAGCCCGACGTGTCCATTTTATTCTATATATAACAATTTTACTCTAAGCAATACAGACCACATATCTCCCAACTTGCTAAATATCTATCAACCACACATCTACATAGTTTCTCTTCATCAAGTTTCCATACCGTCAGCAATTCACACAGTAGAAACTCTACAAGACTCACGGTACTAATTCAGTTCCCATAGTAGACCTAATCCAGCACCATATTAAAAATTCAATAACGTATAATTTCTAAGTGGCCATGCTTGATCAAACCTTTATTTATCAATATAGATAAAACCTGAATGTCAGCTTCTGTGTAGACGAAAGGATATGAGACGCGGCAATTTCATGACCTGCATGTGTTTGAAACATGTTCTTTCAATTTCGCACCAAAGAGTCAGGTGCTAATTTTAGTAATGAGTTTTCCAAACTCAAGACTGTTAAAGGACTTCAATTCCACCAATAAAACAATGTCTCTATTTTTTACAATGACAACAAGGATAAGCTCTCAAAAGATTATTTGTAATAAAACTTAACTTACATTATTAAAAAATCATGGCCAGCCAGCCAAATCCATATATATTCTATTAAATGTTCACCCATTTCCAGGCTGGTTCCCATTTTTCCGTGCCATTAGTATCGTGTATCATACAATTATCCCCTAATATAGGGAACTAATTTAACCACGACACCTTAGGCCAGTCAATCCATGGTTTCAAGGCACATTACGCCAGTACAACTGCATCACATTTACCACCATGACGACATAAACGTTATCTTGTTTATTCCATTGTGTAATTTACCGGTTTCCTATCGTAAATACTACCACTGCAGGCACATCACCAATGCTCACCACTAGTGTTTAATAGGGTCTGTAGCATTACAGCGTCACTTCTTGCGTTTTTGACCCGAAGTCACTACAAGTGAACCATGTCATCATGGAAACTCACTAACACTTCACTCTTTGACGTTCGCTCAAAGTAATTGGAAAATTATTTCGGGCTAAGAAATATTTTCATTGCACAGAATTCCAATACTCAAACAAGTAATCACACAAATCTAAGAATTCCTTAAAAGGAGCGCTAAAACCAAATGCACATCTCCAAATTTATTTCATTATAATTAAGCACATATATAAGTAACTAAAAATCACTTCGAACAAAACCTTTATGGAAAATATGAATTATACACTGCATCAGATAATTTTCTGAGTAAGCAATTTATTTTGTCTGCAACAATAACCATCTTCTGTCATAGACTGTAATTTTGTAAAATGGTGTACCTCTCGTAGACCACAGTTTTATAAAATGGTGTATTTTTAATTTAGGAATTATTATTTACTTTGAAGCGCAAAAGATTTCTGAAACATTTCATCTTTAAAACAGTGCTTTTTAGAAAACAAAAATTAGTGCTTCACTGTGCCACTAAACTGGTAAATGTGAGTACAATAATTTTGATATTTGAAAAATTTAAAAATTTATGTCCATTTTAAAATAAAATAAATATTTTCATTACATGAGAAATTGTATTAGCATTCACAAAAAGGCATAATTCTCCAATAAGCATTTATCACCTTCTCTTAAATGCAAAAAGTTCACTACGTTTATACTTGACTGAATAGATCTGCTTGCATAAAAGGTTTCATTCACTACGTGTATATTTGACTGAGTAAATCTGCTTGCTTAATAAAGCACATTTAACTTCTCATTTACTTAATGTCAAATGTTGATATGATATTAATATATCTCATAATTCATTTTTGTAGGATAGACTACTTTTACTCTGTTTGATGAATGGACAATGGAATAAATATTTCATACACGCAGAGAGACATACATTTATTTGCAATCTGTCTGCCTTTCAGAGTCTCATGCAGACTGTGTGTTATGAAAATTATTCCCTTGCTGACACATTTGTTGTTCGGGCTATTGATAGGTTGCTTTTGCTCCAAAAATTGACTAATGAAAATTCATTGATTATAGCGATCCTCTTTTTACCATTCGTGCTATCATTTCTAATCAGGGCGACAAATGATAGTCACGTGTCGTCGAACAGGAAAACTATATGAGATAGCCTGTTTGTTTCAGAGGGTTATTAGCGAAACTGAAGCAACATAGGTACCAACTGTCTATTTTATCGAAACAAATTGGGTCGTTATGAGGCACCTGCTGGTAACGAGTGGTAAGTCAGCTAACAAATTGTAGTTCCTAAGTGGTGTAGACAGGACAATTTTGGTTTAGGCCCTAGAACTCAATTGAATGGTCATTTAAGGGTCAATAAGACTTATCACAATATCTAACACTATTTTACTGGCCTAACATTAAAGTGCTCTTTCCGAATAATCTTGTCAAATGACGGTTTTACTCCCTTTCAACCAGGTTTTGGACATACTGACCTTGGAATATTGAAGTTGTTAAGTTGTTAACTACTTTTAACAGATGATTCCGATATTATTGTTTTGTTTATTTCTCTGATCATGAAGTAGCATGAAATCCTCAGTCTACTCATTCAAAATGAAATTAAAGCAGATGTAACATAATGAAGTTTGAAGAATAATATTACTACACGATAACTTAAGTCAATCTTATCGCGAACGATTAGCTTTTGATGTATGGGTTAGGCCCACAATTAATTGCTAGCCTGCAAAGGTTCAACGTTCTTGGTTTGGGCATGATTGGTGTTTAATTAGAATCCATATGCATAACTCTCAAACAGAATGTAAACTTGGGGTTAAGTAGCCGGAAACAAGAAAGTAGAGACAGTCCAGAGACAAATTTGTGCCATTTGAAATAAGTTTCGTAAAATATTGTTGTTCTTTTATTCCCTGGAAATAATTATTAATAAAGGCTGAATAAAGAATGATATCCTAACTTCAAGGGGCGTGTTAACTATTTTTGGGGGGAGAGGGTAGATAATGTTAATGTTGATTGGCTAAGCAAATGGGGGAGGGGTTCCTATACTAAGTTCAATGTTGTAAGTAACTTCTCTTGCGAAATTTTTCAGGTTTATCTTTTTAATTTGGGATGAATAAATGAAACATCGTGACTCCGGAAGAGTAGAAAGTGGCTTCCCACTGTAATTTGTTCAAAGGACGAATGTCTAGATGTTGAAGGACACTGAAACAGATATTATGATTCATTAAAAAGAAAGCCAGTATCGGAAAGCACAAGGGAAACAAATAGCTCCACAGGTACACGAAGGCAGTTGTAAAGGAGAACAGAATTAAATTTTGGCTCATGAGCAGGAAAAGGCTGGAGAGACAGTGAGAAGATGACTACGGGACTCCTAACTATCACCAAAGACAGGAAATAACCATCTTAAGCTGACATGTGTTAGGTCATTCACTCGATTCTGCGATGAAATTAGTTTTATCGGTATAACAAAACAGCTAATTTAATTTCGGATAATTTTTGGTAATTATGTTTCAAAGATAAGGGGTTCATTCAAATGTCATTCGGATTCATTTTGTTTATGTAATTGATTATGTTGTTTTATTTTACATATACTGGGGTTCGTGTTGTTCTATTATATAGTTCTGCTTAGATTTATGTGCTTTTTTCATCCATATTTTCATATTTATTTCATTATTACTAAGTCAGGATAGGAATATCGTAATAGATCAAAAACATAACAATAACCGAACCAAATTGCCAAGTGGACGTCCTAACAACATAACAAACTACAAAAGAAAAACTTTTCTTCCTGATAATAAAGTTCTATCCTTCTTGCTCATACTTCAAAATCCTCTATAAGTTTAGATATCATGGTCTGCATAAACTCAAACAGGAAGTGATTTAAATTATATCATTACTACTCTTGCTTGGAGAAAAACAGATATGTGAAAATGTATTAAAAAACTATGTTGATAGAGTTATGCCTGTTAATCATGAAGTCAATTTAGTTTTATCTGTCCTACACAGTCAAGATTAATGACGAGCAACTCAATGGTGCTAGAAACGATTCGAATAAGACGTATGTTTGTTCAGCATTGAACCACCTCCACCCCCACCACCCCCGTCTATTATTATTGAAGTGATCACGCTATCTGAGATCCAACGTGTAATAGCAAGACAAAGAGGGAGGAAAATGTCCTGGATCAATGTTTTATATGTGGAACATTTTTAAATTTTCAGATATTATGCTTTGTATCCTTGTAATACTTTTATTTAATTGTATGTTTGTACAAACTTGTTCCTGGTGATTTGACAAAAGTTACAATTATCCCACTACTGAAAGACAAAATTGGTAACCTGACGGACAAAAAGTTCAACAATATTTCAATGCATCATAATACAAAAATGTTAAGTCACAACCTCCGATAATCAGTTTCGTTTTAATAAGCAATGTTCATGAGATTTATGCCTCTATATTTTTAAGGAAATTGTCAGCTATTATGTAGAACATGGCAGCTCAGTGTTTATGTGCTTTTTAGATGCTTTTTAGATTATGCCTTTTAGATGCTAGTTAGGCATTTGATTGAATCGGTCATATGACGCTTTTTAAAATGTTGTTTGATATTCAAATACACGTCTACGTAGTTCATCCTTTAGTTAACCGGTGCAGCAAACAGTTGTACTATGCGCGCTTGGGAAGTGTAATATCCAGCTCTTCCCAGATAATCAATGGGGTAAGGCAGACCTTTGTTCTTTCCACTTTGTTTTTTAATATATACATAGGCGAGTTAAATCGTAAACTGGCTCACTGTCGTGTGGGGTTACATCTGCCACCAAATGGCAACTTATCAACTTTAGTTTTGCTGATGATATAGTCACTGATAATTCCTTCTATCGCAGGCTTAAGGCTATTATTAAAGGTATTTGAACAATATACATTAGAAAATGATATCATCTATAAAATACAAGATTTGGATTTCAAGGTCTTTCAGTCAAATTCTTTCAAACACCATCCGCCCCCGCGTACATCTTAATGGCCGTGTTGTCACGTATGTCAACAGTTATATGTATTTGGGTCACGTTTTAAAATCCAGTCCCTCAGATGATGAAGATATAATGAGATATTACATATTTTTGTGTACTCGAACAAACATGCTTCTACATAAATTTCGGAATTGTTTATTGAACATCAAAATTAGATCATTCAAATCTTATTGCTGCACAATGTATTGTGCTCTTCTGAGGACAGACTTTAGTGAATTCATGGAAAGAAAACGAGTTATTGGTTATAACAAATGGTCAACGATTTCCATTTAACCTTCCAAGATAGAATATTGCTTCCAACGTGTTTATAAATTATGACTTATTCAGTTTTGATGAAGAAATTAAATAGTGTGTTCTCAATGATGACAAGAATATCTGGTATATATCTTGGAATATCTGTGGAAGTATGCCATTTATTTATAGTCTCGTATTATTATTAGATAGAACACATTACTCTTTAAATGTGCTTTAAAATTTCATTCTTAACAATGCCTGACCCAGTCCATTGTTGTACATATGTATATATACTTGCATATAAGATATATGTTATCTTTTATTTTAAAAACACTTTTATTATATATCTATACTTCAGTTGTGGTGTATGGACTATGTAGTCTGAAATAAAGAATTCTTATCTTTTTTAACTACCTCATACTTGTCTTATTTTAACTACGAGGCTGACGATATGATTGGTGTGTATTGATAGTCAACGTCAGTCACTTTCTTTCTAATTGTCCAACATTTAATGTTCAGAATGAGAACCTGGAATTAAACGGAAAAGTCTAGGAACTCATTGGTAAACTTAGAATGTGTCCCTGTCTGTGTGTGTGTGTGTGTTTCCATAAGAAATCAAGTGTTAGCCTCTTCTTCGCTATAAATTACGATATAATTTGCTATTTTCATTGGATAGCGATTCGCATCCAAATGGAAAAGGCAATAAAGAGCATTCAAAATCTGTCTAAATTCTGGAAAGTAAAGAGTAGACAATACCAGTCAAGAGTAGACAATACCAGTCAAGAGTAGATAATACCAGTCAAGAGTAGATAATGCTAATAAAGAGTGGATAATGCCAGTCAAGAGTAGATAATACCAGTCAAGAGTAGATAATACCAGTCAAGAGTAGACAATACCAGTCAAGAGTAGATAATACCAGTCAAGAGTAGATAATGCTAATAAAGAGTAGATAATGCCAGTCAAGAGTAGATAATACCAGTCAAGAGTAGATAATACTAGTCAAGAGTAGACAATACCAGTCAAGAGTAGATAATACCAGTCAAGAGTAGTTAATGCTAATAAAGAGTGGATAATGCCAGTAAAGAGCAGATAGTACCAGTCAATAGTAGATAATATCAGTCAAGAGTAGATTATGCCATTAGAGTAGATAATGACACTAAAGATTAGATAATACCAGTCAAGAGTAGATAATACAAGTCAAGAGTAGATAATACCAGTAAAAATAGATAATGCCAGTAAAGATTAAATAAAGCCACTAAGGAGTATATAATAATAGTTAAGAGTAGATAATAAAAGTCAAGAGTAGATAATGCCATCGTGGATACAATTTATTGAATAGCGTTTCGAAAGAAAATACTTTAAACAGCAGTTGAATAAATAACTTGTAGATTGCAATACACAAATCTCAGTCAATTCATGACTCTTGGATATTTCACTCTTTCACAGCTATATTCGTTTGCCCATGCAGTTTAAAAATATAAATTGAACCATAAATGTGTCCAGTCTGTAAGGTTAATCAAGCCAGTCTAAATAGCGTTGATGAAGGGTGCTGATTCAAAACACTTTAACTTAATGTGCTTCTTTCAGTAAGTGAATTTTAATTCTTATCACATCATACACACTTATTTTTATTATTTGTTCTTTATAATTTGATTCATTCGTTTTATAATAGATAAAACAAATTTTGTATAGAATATCCACTATATTTACCTATTTCAAATTAAGGTCTTTATGTGTTTTATTTGTGCTTTACCGTAAATGTCATTAGGTGTTAATTTTGTGTTTTACTGTATACATACCATATTGTGCCAAGGTAATAGAAGAAAAGTGTCTTGCTCATAGCCACACGATGGGCTGATTCGATGGCAGAATTCGAACTTGAAGCCTCAAGGTTGATGATCATCCAGCTAACAACTGAGACGCCGTGATTCCAAATGCTTCTTGTCAAGACTATTATCTTGAACTAATAATAGCAACAGAAAACTTTTGAATGAAAACTAAAACCTCTGCGATTTTTCTTGTACACCAAAGCAATAATATCCAACACCTATTGCGACTTTATTGTCTTAAACTAAGTAACAAAAAAAACACGTTTTGTAACTTTCGATAAGCAATTTATTTATGTAAAACACGAACTGAAAATAAAAGTACTTTCCTAGAATAAAAAGTAAAAAGTTAAAAGGAATTAGCACATGAAGTTTTATCACGAGTCCAAATATTTAAACTTCGAACTGAACTTCAGTGCAATTCCAAAAATATTTCTATATTGAATTGTAATCTGCATGTAGTCTCCAATATGTTACAATATCAGTGTCATGTAGCAGCTGATTTGCTAACAGTCTTCTGAAATAATAATCACAATACTATAAACCAAAAATGTTCTTGTCTGAAATAACTTTAATTACAAATTAATGTTTCAGTCCAAGAGTATTATAGATAAGTACTTTTGTATTTCAAATGAATAATAAACTTATTAAATAATTCCACCCAAGGGAAATCTGAACAAAACAATATCAGTGATTTTACTTCAAGATGCCAAAGCATGAAAGCTATGACACAAAAGTAGAACACATGATGAGAGCCAAAAGTACATTCCTAGAATATTCTAAGTTATCAACAAGATAAAATCTATTACTACAATTTTAAGGAAAACACTATGTAGAATATGTGAACACAATATAGAACATGTTAATACAATGTAAAACATGTGAACACAATATAGAACATGTGAACACAATTTAGAACATGTGAACACAATGTAGAGCAGGTTTATCCATAGGGAATATCACTGTTCCAGACCCAAAAAAAATACACATATTTACTTCACCTCTGCGCCATAGTTGCTAAATATGTTACTCTGCTATATGGCAATTTACTCTACACTTTTGTATAGTATCCTTACACAGACCAACTCTGAGGTTACGTCTGTATGCAAAGAGGAACAAATTGGTTCCAAACATTTGGCCCCATTACTTTGTTAATTTTCATGACTTACAGAAGTCAGTCTCATACATCTCTTGAAAATAATTTAAGCTATGCACTGTTCTCTAAAAAAATGTGGGTTAATATGTTTTTGCAAAGCATGAAATTTGCCGATACTTATTGGAGTAAATCCATCATCAAATCATCATTTTTGAAGGAACATTGTTTCGAACGTTGTCAAGCTCTTTCATGTCAAAAGAGAGTAAATCTTGCTTTACATCATAATCCAATAGAGCCGAACCCGAAGTGATAGATTTTCAAAAGAAAAAGGCCCCGGAGCTTGTGAAGTTTGGTTTTCTTCCATTGATAATGAACTGAATTTACAATCATAGAGAAATTATTTCACACACACACACACACACACACACACACACACACACACACACACACTCACACACACAGATATATATATATATATATATATATATATATATATATATATATATATATATATATATATATATATATATATATATATATATATATATATATATATATATATATATATATATATATATATATATTCAGTTGTTTATGATTCAATGTCCTTAGTCAGGTACACAGAGAAGTTAAGTTTGAATAAGGTAAAGTACAAAATACATTTATGCATAATATCTAATAATGGAGAAAAAGCTAACAAATACAAGTCAAATATACATAACACGCCAAGTAATGATATTTATTTTGCACATGTTGCTTCAAAATTATCTAAACTTGCGGCATTACCTGAATATATGATGTTCATAAATAAAATATGTTTTAAGACTTTGTCCCTTTTAACAATATCATTGATGCAAAGGTATCTTCGAGAAAACAAGCTAAACTCTGCTGTTCATAATGGGTAGATATTTAAATGATTGAACCGCCTATATCTATCAATAAACCCCAAATCAGCTTGGTTGCGAGGGATTTATTATTTGTTTTTCTCGACACTAACTGACTGATTCAAAGTTACGTCTTATATATCACTTGATTAATATCTCCCTGGGGTTACTTATTGTTTTCATGAAGTGATTAACTCAGTAAACTGTAGAGCAAGGTTCACTGTAAGAATGTATTAGTTGTGGGTTTAGACTTCAAAATCGCTTCCACTTTGTTCAAAAAGCAAAGAAGCAATATCAACCATTAATTACGTAAAATTTTGTTCTTTCAGGTGCAAACCAGATTGAACAATAGGATGGCGCCTTGGTTTGATAGCTATCAACACATGAATGTCAATCTTATCACTTCAATCCTTAGACCTGAACCTTCTT
This sequence comes from Potamilus streckersoni, assembly GCA_016746295.1. Lineage (NCBI taxonomy): Eukaryota > Metazoa > Mollusca > Bivalvia > Unionida > Unionidae > Potamilus > Potamilus streckersoni. Next base: position 257,612 of record JAEAOA010000805.1, on the reverse strand, counting down.
CTTAATGGAATCCATTAGAATTTATTAATGCCTTCTTGCCTTTATTCGTCACTTTTCTCCTCCGGTTCAATAGAGTGTCTGTCAGGTAATCAATTAGAAATGGTTTAGTAAGACGTCCAAAGTATCCTACAGTATATAGCTTTAATAATACGCCCGTAAAGTAAATGTAAATTATTTTCTAATATTTTGATTGCTATGCCGATTTCAAAAGACTTGTTGATATATAGAATATTGCTGAAATCTGTCTTCTTTTAAACTTAGAGACTGGTTTAGATGTTTTCTGTGAAATGCCTTATTTACTCAACCTAATATGTTTATTCACAGTGGAATGCCTTATTTACGTCACGTTCTTTTTAATACTGACAGTTATATGTGATAAACAGGTGAAAAAGAATGAATGATTTACAAATATTGGCCATGCAGTTTGCAATAAGGCAATATATGAGGATCCATATAATCATTTTCGCTGTTTATTTTAAACGTTCATAGTCATATTATTAATTGTGTTAAAAGACAACTACATCTGATATGGAAAAGTATACATCAATCTCAAATAATTGTTACCAATTTCCGGGATGGGAGGGTCTTATTTCAAAAAAAAAATTCAATATAGGAGTCATCGATTAAGGAACATCGGAAAAATACTATACTGTCCGTGATCTGATATTTACGTGACACAAAAAAACAATTCCACAGTCTGTAATTGATAGCATATTAATTTTTTATGGCCGACAAGTTCTTTTTTCTCATCCTGAATAAAATATATATCTTTCCGTGTTGGCATTCAAATGAAACACAAGGTACATCAACACATTATCTTCACAGCAACATAAATACACATAGATACATGTCTCACTTGCAACAAAATTCAACCTTGTTCCGTCCCTTTTTTTGACATCATTTATGTAAACATATACAGCCAACTATCACGCTGATTGTGTACAGTAATTAAGCTATTGTGCTTTCTTACTCTCTGGCTTATATAATTGTCCAATATATATATATATATATATATATATATATATATATATATATATATATATATATATATATATATATATATATATATATATATATATATATATATATATATATATATATATATATATATATATATATATATATATATATATATATATATATATATATATATATATATACTACATACATTAAAAAATATCATGCATTGAAATTGTTGCTATAAAGTAATTTAATATATCAATACTATTGGTCTATCAAAGTGCGATCCGTCCATGGCGCAATAATACCTATATATAAACATTCTCGCGAGCGTCTACAGTTAATTCGATTCTAGATCAATGATCAATTTCCATAAATTAGCCACTAGTGACAGATGAAAAATAATGATGAAAAGTATTAATAATCCCCGTTTTATAAATTAATTTAACATGGTACACATTTTAATAACAATTCTTTCTGCCTTCTGTTCTCACATCCCCTCTCAAGCATGCCGGACAAACTACGCAGAAATATGGAATGAGAGAGAAAAGGAACTTAGACTGAATTAAAATCTGTTACGGGGTACACATACTGTGATATATGTAATGCTGTTGTTTTGTTTGGGGGGTGTCTTTTTTTAAACTTGACATTATGATCTAAAAATCGATTATTATTATTATTATGATTATTATTATATTTATTATTATTATTATTATTATTATTATTATTATTATTATTATTATTATTATTATTATTATTATTATTATCATCAAAGTCATTATTCTCGTTTACCAGTAGTACAACCGACTCTCTCTCTCTCTCTCTCTCTCTCTCTCTCTCTCTCTCTCTCTCTCTCTCTCTCTCTCTCTCTCTCTCTCTCTCTCTCTCATTTATACATTTCGTGGTATTTCATTGATACAGCGTACATACTATATATGTATATACACACACACACTCGCACACATATATATATATATATATATATATATATATATATATATATATATATATATATATAAGAATGAATGAGAGAGAGAGAGAGAGAGAGAGAGAGAGAGAGAGAGAGAGAGAGAGAGAGAGAGAGAGAAAACAAAGTGTTGGCGTATGCAAGCAGGAGGACCCGGGTTCAATATTCGAAATATCTATTTTTCTAAGTTTGCCAGTGAATATGCAACTACAATGGACGCAAAAGAAAAAGCACACCATACACACCTATGGTGGTGCACATTCAATGCTGCTACTGAATATTTATTATTTCAAAACTTGTTAAAACAAGAGATAAAATCAAACCAGACTTTGATTTCGATAAAATTTCCAACCATTAAATAGTTAATTTATCAGAATCGTTAAACTAATCAAATGTTGTAATGGGTACCAGATGTATCCTCCAAACTAGAGAATAAACACTGATTATATTGAGGACCACATTGCTCACATCGATGACAGCTGCTGACCAGCTATCACTGTAAGAATTATATATATATATATATATATATATATATATATATATATATATATATATATATATATATATATATATATATATATATATAAGCTCCGTACGGTTTTGCTATTGTATCAACTGCAGGACTTTCAAAAACTGATTCGTGAAGCTTAATGTGTACCTTATAAGAAGATAATAAACGAGGAAATATATTGACACGGCCATGGCTGAAACATGGGTCCTTGATGGAATCAATTTTTTATATTACACAACCATATCAACCAAATTGTTACATTCCACCCTTCTGTACCAGAATTACTTTAAATCATCATAAGACATTAGCACCTCATCGAATCTTGTGACTAGTAGAAGGTCTCATTTAAATAGGAATTAATGGTTGTGAACCATGGAGCAAAAGGACGTCAAAGTTTTACAGTCCATCTTATACCTCCAAAAAGAGACATTCACATTTCTAAGACAATTGCTGGCTCATATTAAAATATATACCAGAAGGGAGGAAATGCAACATTCGATAAAAGGACTAAGCTTTAAAATCAACCAAGGATTGGGATTTTGTAAACAAAAATTGTTCTTATCTACCTCCCGAAATGCAAGAAGTGTACTGTCCAATATTTTGGCAAAGCTATAGGTTTCAGGAACTGTGCTGTCCAATATTCTAGCAAAGTTATAAACTTTGGGTACATTGATATCCAATATACTGGCAAATCTGTGGACTTCAGCCGCTGTGCCGTCCAATATCCTGGCAAAGCTGTGGACTTCTGGAACTGTGCCGAGTAATATGCTGGAAAAATTAAGGACTTCGGAAACATTGCTGTTCAATATGATGGCAAAGCTGTGGACTCCTGGAAGAGAATGAATAACTATACAAATCACATCTACACCGAACGAATATAAAAGTAGCTAACAACTACAATCAAGACTACAATATGCCAGTATCTAGGTTGGTTTCTGTTAGTTTTGAGAGACGGTGGAAATGCGCCCATGAAAGGTGTCTCAGTTTGTAGTTGTGCAGCGTCTTCTGTGACTACAAAGCCCCACACGGGAGTAACAATCCTTGCTACAGTTGCTACACTTGAAGTTTGAATCAGGTCTTGGTTGGAACTGCATCCTCTTCCTCTAAGATCTTTTTACCTAGACATACAGCCTATTGGGGCAAACCAGGGGGGAGGATCAATGAAGAACGCATATGGAAAGAAAAATATGGATTTACAGCTGCAAATAAACTTGAATTCTGTATTCTATACATCAGTAACGAACTTATAGTGATAGTGATGGTCTTAGGTCATACATGGAATATCAAGAAAACCATAAGACAAAAGAAAGGTAGTTTCAAAATGTAATAATAAAACAAATGAAGCACAAGTCATTTAATCACTGTTGTTAAAAGTCAATGGCAATATCTTGGCGGTTAGAAATATAAAATCGCTTAAAATTAGTTTAATTGTTTTGTTTGTGATTTATTTTTGTTGTTTTTTGTGGGTATGTGTGTGTGTTGTTGTTGTTGTTGTTTTTTTTGGGGGGGATTGTGGCAAGTTTTAAATATGTGAAACTGGAGGCTGTGTTTTGTCTGGAACTGATGACATATTAGTGAAAATTAGTAAAAAGCATGATTGCTTTGAATAATGTTCACTGACTTATACGGATTTTCATACTGACCTTTACCTACCTGCTTATATTGTTTATGAAATAGTAGTAATAATCAAACAGTACTAACCATAGCTCTAGTAGTTAAATAGTGATAACCATAGCTCTAGTAACCAAATAGTACTAACTATACCTCTAGTACCCAAACAGTAATAACCAGAGCTCTAGTAGTCAAACAGTACTAACAATAGCTCTAGTAACCAAACAGTACTAACCAGAGCTCTAGTAGTTAATGATAACCATAGCTCTAGTAACCAAATAGTACTAACTATACCTCTAGTACCCAAACAGTAATAACCAGAGCTCTAGTAGGCAAACAGTACTAAAAATAGCTCTAGTAACCAAACAGTACCAATCGTTGCTCTAGTAACCAAACAGTACTAACTAGAGCTTTAGTAACCAAACAGTATTAACCACATCTCTGGTAACTAAGCAGTAGTAACCATAGATATAGTAATCAAACATTATTAACCATATCTATATATGTCGTATAGTACTATTAATCATAGCTCTAGTAGCCATTCAATACTAATTGTACTGTGAAAATTCTGTTTATTCGCAGGACTTATGAGAGTATTAACCATAGTTTTTATATGGTGCATCTTTAGTAGCCATTGTTATGTGTCGGCTCGTTCAAAAGTAACACAAAGAAAGAGTGACTGCAACAAGCTTTGTATATTTTGAAAAAATAATTTATTTCCCTAGAAAACACGGAAAAAAGATAAACTTATGAAACAAGACTAATGATTTACGAAGAAGATCCAAACATTTGTTCTAAGGTTGTGAAAACACATAAGTCCTGCGAATAAACAGTTCTCAATTGATACAGTCTAAATCTTAGTTCCGTTCCAAGATGGCAGATGATGACATCATACGAAGGTTAACACAAAATGTCCAGAATTTTCACAATGAATCAAAATTTGTATGTTTTGTTTCAGTTTAAAATTAATTTCAGCAAATGTCTTTGTTAAAAGCCAGTTGTGTAGTTCTCTAGGGAAAATAAATATTTAGAAAGAAGATAAAGTACAGCTACCACTACTGGCAAAACACGTTGTTCCTCTCACGTACGAAAGAACAACTCTTTCCAGCACATGAATACCTTCAAAAGTATTAGAAACTCTATAAGATGTTATGATTACTGGTGTGATCCTTCTCAGAATTCGTCAACCGAGGGTTCCCCTAGTTCTACAATAGAAAGTTTGTATGTGTATTTGTATTGTGTCAAAGCGTATGTATTTGTGTTTTTATTTATACGAGTTTTGATTTTGATTTTGGATTAAAGTTTAAACGCATTCCTAAACTAGTGTAATATGAGAGCTATTTCTCACGGGCTGGAGTCGAAACTCGTTTACCTTTTAGTGATCATTGCCAGGGATCTGTATTGCCCTATGTTTGTTATATGAGTGTGTTGTAGTAGCAGGGAGAGAGAATCCTACAACTTTTTGCTTGACCCCATAAGCAAAAAAAGAGTTCATACAGAGGCTGAAAAAACTAGTCAATAACGTTAAACCAACACCTCTAACTTGTCTATACCGGTAATAAGTCGTTTTAGTTAGCTCAGTTTTGTTAAACCACAATTGACTATTTTGTTTTAAATTTTTATGCGATCTCATAAGCTTGACTGGTCACATAATTTTTGTGGTTCGCACTCCCTGCTGCTATTAAATTAACCAAAGATTTTATCCAGACCTATACGGTACCTTGTTCTTGGGTCATGTAGATTTATTGTTATAAATTCAAATAGAACAGATTAATCTTTTGAAAATATTTTTTTTTAATTTAATCATGTCCATATCTCCTGAACATCAAGTATAAGAAATATTTGTTAAGTATAATTATCTACGCCATTAAACACAACAAAAATATTACAGTTATCTCTGATCACCTTAGGTATTTGTGTGTATCTCTGAGTAACTTAGATCACATCCGTGTTTTTATGTCTACTACCTTGAGAAAATATTCTAGCTGGATTAGATTGTTTGTCCAGCATTACATCATCGTATACTACAAGGTTATTAATGAATCCATCTAATTCATTTACGGATGGGGCCTCATCAATATCGATTATAAAATCAACAATACCGTTGCTGTCTTGATTCAATAATTTTGCATTCGCGTTAAAATCTATAAGTACTTCTTAGCATCTTTGATCATCTACCGATGTTGCCACTAATATAATTAATCCAACTTCATCCACAGCATTATCAGATTAAGCAATAATTACGTTTTACCAGATCCAGATGGACCTATTATAATCATTCTAATGGAATTTTGAAGTGCTAGATGGTGCTTTACTGGTTCTTGCGTTCGTTTTATTGAAAAGTCAATTATATGCATATAATAAATCATATGAGTTTATATTGTATTGGATGCAGAGTACCCACCCCGACCATTGGATTGACAACGATAACAGCAAAAAATAAAAGATGTGCAATTACAGATAAATGTGCAAAATGAGATACAAAAAAATATAAATTTATTTCTGCGTTGTAAATGCAAATAACGAATGGTGGTGATATATCCGCATCATTGAGGTAATTGCCAGGAGCTCCGTAGGTCAATACCCCGGTGAGAAACACCTTCCTGGATACAATTACTGTGGTCCTGGAACTCGACTTAATTCCGACTTGATGATCAAGATCAACCAAGACCAGGATAGTATCCAATAAATAAAATTGATCAAGCATGTCATATTCAAATATACAAATCCGCATATTCAATAGCTTATAGCCAGCAGATAATATTTGAATATGTTAAGTATCTCTTCAACAGTTGATTTAAGCAAGTGTAAATTATATCCAAGATATTTATTTACCACTTTCACTTTCATTTTTAATCTAGATAGTCCGAGATAATATATTATTTCTCAATTGCATTACACGATTGTTTATCTTTTTTTTCTTCTTTCGTACTCGTGAAACAATTCTTTCATTATCTTTTCAATTGAACGAGCGAGAGGTGCAATAACTTTCTGACAGTTACTTTGTCTCGCTATCTGGCTGTATAGTTATATAGGTCTGTTATTGATTATTGCAGGTAACGGCGAAAACAGAATATTCTTATTGCCTGCATATATATATATATATATATATATATATATATATATATATATATATATATATATATATATATATCACAGAAACTAGCCTCTGTTAAGCAAAATATAGTAAAATAAATACACGTAATGCGTGTGGATTAATAATGAATAGTACAAGTGCAGAACAATTATTTAAACCGATTGTTGAACCAACAAATAAAATTGCTTCAGCAACTGAGGCAGCACAGAAAGCTTTTGAAGCAGTACCTATTGATATTGCTGGTAATATTCAAGCAGCTCAACCACCACAACCACAGTAACCAAAAACCAGAACTAAATTAATGGATAAATTTACACTTAAAGGTATTGCTGCTATCAGGAACCCAAAACAATTATTTTATATTGCTGGGTTTCGATATTATGAAAGACAAAAATATATAAAACCAGAATATGTTAAATCTCTAAGCTCTGCCAATTGGATTAAGAATGTATATCGCGTCGCTGTTAATGTTCCATAAATCAGAACTAATGAAGAAATTAGACATTTTAACAGATTTGATGAGGCTGTAAATAAATATATAAAGAGGTTGAATAAAGTAAGCGATTACTACCATCACCAAAACGATCACCGCAACTACTACCACACCAACAAGAACAACTATCACCACAAGGATCACAACGACTACAACAAGAGCTTCAACAAAGAGAACAAGAACGATAAGAAGTAATGAAACGATTGAAACCACCACGAGAACCAGTCAAAATAGCAGAGGAAGAATATCAAGGTCCTGAAATTGAACACATTGCATTTTCTGCAAATTTTCCTGGAGCAACTGGAAGTGGTCTAGGTTGTGGTCTTATTACTTGTCCCAATAACTTTCTTGCTGATGTTGATCGACTAGAAATTCTCATCGGGGGAAAACAAGCTGGTAATAATTCCCTATAAGTCATTAAGGAAGCAGCTGATATTTGTAAACTATTATTTACAGGTGGAATTATATATCTTAATGTATATCGATCCCTTATCAATGAAATCGCCGATGACTGCTATAGTGACTAAGTCACTGGACTGAGCATGTAATTAAATATAGTTATTATAATAAAATGATCGTACATAGTACTCAACTTGGACCAACCATGGTCAGGGCAGTACATTCTCAATTACCAATATACAAAACAATCTACTGATATGGATTAGGTGATGTTGTTCAGGTCTATTTATAAGAATAGCCCCAAAAGCAGTAACGATTGCAAAGCAACTAGGAATGAAAGCTATTGATGTTGTTCGTGAAAAAGGTATTAGTTTTGTTAGCAATGTTGCTAGTAAAGCATTCTCGGCGATCAAACATAGACAAGCACGATTAATACGACGAAAACCTCAACCTCTAAAATTACCTATTACCTATCATATAAAAAAACAAGCTGCTATTGAAAACTAGCAGAGTTGACTGATGTACCATTATCAGAAAAAGAAAAAATATAACCGATAGTTAAATAGCAGGAAGTGGTCTCACTTCTCGAAGTGGTCTTCGTGTTAGACGAATCCAAATATTATAAAGATGTTTAAACGCATATCTGATCCAGCGTTTGACATAGATGCACCAGTTCTCAAGGAAGTGTCTGTGCGTGATTATCAATGTTATTCTTACGATGCACGACAGCCAGATCAACATTGAAGAATTAAACTTCAGGTTCAGGATACAAGTAAATATTTCTTACCCGCTGAAGCATTTATTGAAGCAGAAGGTGCAATTTTTAAAACGGATAATACTGAATATGCCACTGATGCTAGAACTGGTTTTGTTAAAATTGGTATTTTGGCGTTGTTTGACAGCGCTATGTACATGATCGACGGGGAAAATATTGAATCAATTCAGAAAGACGTCGACGTAGCCACGACAATACTTGGCCTTGCAAGATACAGCGACGATTATTCAAGATCAGCTGGTCCATCAATGATTTTTTGCAAAGGATAAACTGATTCTCCTGATAATATACATTATAATTTAGTACAAACACCACGAATTACTGCATCCAATCCACAACTAGCTGGAATGATAGCCCGGCCTGTTGATAATTTTCTGTTATCGCATAGTGTTAATCCAGAATAAAACAAAGGAGTTACAACACGTCGAGAATGTTCAAGGGTAATAGGAAAGCATTTTCTTGTGTGATTCCACTGTCACATATCTTTTGATTCTGCAGACACGTACGAAAGACTATTTTTGGAGCCAAACAGACAGTTGTACTCGTACGAAAAGGTACTGATGATGATGCAATATGTCACGCCGAAGGAGCTGATGATGCTGCAACTAGGGCACTTCATGGTAAAGCCATTCATACAAAACTTTTTTGTGGATGGCAATGATGATTCCGTCAATATCTGAATAAAATCGGTTATTATCTTTTATGAGTCAAGGTGGTAAATCAACGCTTTAATGGTTAGCAACAACCACAGATGCTTTTCAAAGTAATGTTAACGGTTTATTTACATGGCAAATAGCTTATCAGCAGGGTATTTCTGCACCAAGTCACATATTTATTGCAATACAAGATACTGCTCGAGTAAATGATCAAACCCGTAGTATTATGATATTTGATAAAGTTTCATTAAGAATAAATGGACATGAAGAACCATCCGAAGATATATTACTGAATTTCGATCAAAATCATTTAGCACGTGTATATCATCGTCTTATGTCGTTTATGGGTCGTGATCAAAACGTTGATACTGGTTTACAAATATCACAATTAGATTTTACAACATTATATCCAATTTATTATTTTTCGCTAGAACATTTAAATTTAACCCAGACAATCAGTAATTGATATAATAATTCGAGCTCGTGTTATTAGAGAAGCTATCGCAAATTATAGAGCAGTAGCCGTAATACTCAGCGACAAGACGATGTTACTTGAAGGTGTTGGTGGATGAATGAGAGTCGTTAATGCTACAGTAGAAAATATGTAGCACATAATTAAATCATCCATTATAATTATTATGTCATACAATCACGTTCGTGTTACCCTGACACATGGTCAGATTAAAAGGCTACAATCAGCATCAAAAAATAACTGTTGAATAAAAATATCTATAAAGCGAGAACAGATGAGCATTTCAAATAAATTATCGTTGACCAAGCGTCAGTTCAGAAACTTCAATGAAGCAAAAAATTCAAATAAAAGCGTCCTACTTGAGCTTTCTGCGGGTACCATCAAAGACATTGTTAAGATGGGTGGTATATTTCTACTTCTCGCAGCTATACCAGCATTACTAGCCGCTGTATCCACATCTGTTGCAAAAGCAGCTGCATTGGGCGCTGTTGGAACTGCTATTGGAATGGCATTAATAAACACAACCGGAAAGGGAATAAAAAGAACATCCAAAAAAGGGAAATTTTCTCAGATTGCCAGAGACCCAGACTTTGTGGTACGGAAAGGGCCTAAGACTTCCTGGGACAGTTTATTGATATCACCTAAGTCTAATTTTGATTTACTGAATGCTGCTAAAAAAAACTTAAATTACAAAACTTTAGAGGTGTTTTCATGCGCGATCAATTACCAAAACAAACGAACTGGACACTGCTGAATTTGGAGCAACAAATCGTCGGAATACGGAAATTATAAAAGATCTAGACCAGAAACTTTTACATTTTCAGCAAGATGAAAGAAATTAATTTAAACAGTTATTATTCACATATGAGCACTGGTTTCTTGATATTCCTACGAGAACAAACATTTTTTTCTGACGTGAAACTGTTGATTCGAACATGTAAAACAACAACCATAGAGGATGAACTTTCTCAAACAGGAATACTTGGAAATGGAAATTCAGTATTTTCTGGAGAACGATGTCATAGAGCCCAGTGAAAGTGATTGGAGTTCACAATGGATACTTGTAAACTTTCCATATGTGGACTAATTATAGGAAGGCGAGTAGCTTGACAAAAACATATTCTTTTCGTTACCAACAATAGATGATTGCATTGATAAAATAGGAAATGCCAAGTAAGTCACCAAATTTGACCTTCTACAAGGATTTTGGTTAAGACTACTTACAGAAAGAGCGAAAGAATTTTCGGCGTTTTTAATTCCATATGCACTGTACCAGTATTGATTAATGCTGTTTAGTATGAAGGGTTCTCCAAGTACATTTCAACGCTTGATGAATATGTTTACCTCCGGTCTAGATAATTGTGATGCGCATATTGATGACGTCATTATGTACAACGACATATGGAAAGGACATCTAGCCACGATTCAGAAATTCTATGAAATACTCGCTGATGCGAGTTTAACAATCAATTTATCTAAAAGTGAGTTTTTCCGTGCTTAAGTGGATTTTGTAGGTCAGATTGTGGGACATGGTCAAGTCAAACCAATTGATGCAAGGGTGAAGGCTATGTCTGATTTTCCTGCGCCTGTCAGTAAAAAGCAATTATTGTGATTTTGGGGTGTGGCCGGACACCATCGAAAGTTTTGTTCAAATTTTTCCAATATTGCTGAACCTCCGACAAATTTGTTAAGTGGAATAAGTTTCTCTGGACAGAAGAATATCAGGAAGCTTTCGATAGGTTAAAAGCAATACTCAAAAATGCGTCGGTTCTACAGCTCCAAATTTCAATCAGTCTTTTAAATTGTCTGTGGATGCAAGAGATGTTGTGGTTGGAGTAGTATTATTTCAAGAAGACAGTAATTGTATTGATAACCCAGTGTGCTATTGTTCCAAGAAATTAAATATGCACAAAAGATATTACTCAACAATCGAGGAATGTTTAGCTTAAATTATGGCATTGCAACATTTTGTGGTTTACATTAGCTCGGCTCCTTCTTCTATTCTTGTGTCTAGTGATTACAACCCCCTTACTTTCATCGACAAGATGAAAAATAAAAATCAAAGATTATTAGGGTGGAGTTTGTTTTTGCAAGAATATGATCTGAACATCAAGCACATCAAAGGAAAAGACAACTTGATTGCAGATGCACTTTCCCATGTATAGAAATATTATTTCATATACACTTTAAATAATTCATAAGAATGGGATATTCTTTACTGCATACATAATTTACAGATGGTAAAAAGAAAACTTTATTATATAAATATTTTATTCTTCTTTTTGGGGAAAAGTTACGTATATATGATTAAATTATTTTCTGTAAGGTTTAACAAAATTTTATTTCATTTTTGTTTCATTATATTTAATTGTAATGAATATTTTTCTCGGAATCTGGATTCTTTTACAACAATGAGATATAGTTTTATAACCTAATTTGTTTATTCAAGACGGATACGTATTACGTGAGAATTATCATTTAGTCTGTCTTACCCTTTTAAGTGTCAACAGGAAGTTTGATTGGTCAATATCAGGAGCATACATGCTTTGCGTGATCACTGTGTAGACAACCATTTTATAATTGGTTCTTAAGTGAGGTGACTGGAGAACGTGCCATAATTAGTGTTGTAAGAGACCACATCACTAATATTGTGAGACTTAAAATGAAGTCTGGGGTCCTAAATACGCATTCCATATATTTTTCGGACAGAGTCATTCCAACACCTTGAAGGAACAAGGTGTATTATTTTTTTAATTTGTTTCCAAGATTGTTTGGTCTTAGTCTCATTTTTTTTATTTAATAATTTATTCCCCTAGAAACTCAACAAGTTAAATTTTCTATTAAAAAGAGTTCTGAAAGATATTCATGGAAGTTTATTCTGGAATTATTTGGAAATAAAGACTGTGATTCAAGTGAGTGATTGTTGATATTCAAATACTAGACTAAATCTGACGTTATCGCCTTTAATATTTGTATGTCGTCGGAACTTGAACCTGGATTCTTATATGACTAGTTAGTGATAGGACTTGTGTTTTCATTCTTATGATCCAATTTAAATTATATTCATAAACTACAAGTCCTATTTACCGATTTTTGCGTTGTTTAAAGGAAATAAATTGTTTTGTTAAATAGACAATGCTTGTTGGTTTACACTGTAGTCATTGAATGAGTATGAGTTCGAGCCCTTGTCACGTAACACTTGAGAATAGAAATGTTTTGTAATGGAATATGTTGTTTTCTGAAAAAATGGCACTGTATTGATATATGATGTTTCCCTTTTCTATCACTCTGGGTTATGTTATAAATCACTTTTCCAAATGACAAATATGTTTTCCATCGAGACAGTACTTGAGGCATATACATCAAGTTGCTCGCCAGTCTTATCGGTAAGAATTAGAGACTAATCGGCTAAGAAAGGGAAAGATATGTCAATCATATCACTATAACATGGTGTCGTCTCACCGAGCTGAGCCCAGCCTCAGATGAGAAATAATCACCTGCCCCTCCCATATATGTCTGTCTTATCATGAACTTATCATAAAATAGTTACAATATCATTGAGGAGAATATACATTATTCAACACTCACTATAAACACATTTTGTTATCTCTATATATTCTTTTCCAAAACATTTTCCACATCTATCTCCTCTCTAAACGGTAAGATGGTCCCAATACGCCTATCTGTTCCGGTCATACAATATGGCAATATTTGCATCATATCTAAACATAATAGCTTAACAGACGCCAAATAAGAATCCTAAGGTGGTCCAACCCCTAGACCAACAGATCCTGATGCACATGGCGGCAATTACTAAATAAATAAGTCGATTAAGACCCCAACCTAACTATGTAAGGATGTAAATTACCTATACCATTAGAACCTTCAAAAAAGGAGGAACTAATTATTATAACTAGTTGAATGATAACAATCCTATAAACGTAGCTCATGTAGCGTAGTTGAAAGCCCAAACCACCAGGGTCCGCTGCACAATGCCGCACAGAGTGAGTACAACAACTTTAGACAGCCCATACTAGGATACCAGGGATAGCAACTCCAGAATATATACTACTTCTCCACTTTATTATTGTTTATGTTTTTGTGTTTGTCAAAAACAAACTCTTTTAACTTTTCTAGCACAAAAGCAAAGAGATATGACATTATTATTAAAAAGGCATTATGAAAACTTTAATCAGTCGCACTTGATGAACTAAAATCAAAAATTGCATACCCAGAATTTAAAGGCACTTTCAGTACTACAATGCGACTCTTGCCTGCCTTAGAAAAGATATGTGAATAGGAAGTTCCCGTTGCGCACAGTAAAGCGACTAGTGGTGACTTTTTCCCACACCTCCAATAATTAAGATGTCAGCAAAGCTGACATTAAATCGTCGCCCAAGGTCCATTGGACATAGCAAGTAGAGATGGCAAAAGTGGCACAAAACTCATAGAAGATATCTTTAGAGAAGAACTGAAGAAGGAGCAATATGGGTGGACAGAGAAGTAAAGGCTGCGAAAAATAGGCAGAGACATCAGCAGCAACAATAACGGATCAAGACAGGGCCTTTAGAATTGTTGAGTCGACACAAGGAGTTCTTCTCCTTCCGCAGAAACATGTCCTGTCCCGTACGAAAGCCTGTAAAGAGATTGGGTCGTCCTTCCAGACGTTAATGAGTACAATTGCAAAAAGCTATTCAGCTGTCTATGGCAAAATTTGTGTTTGTGTGTTTGTATATGTGCATGTCTTTGTATTCCCTTAAACAAGCACTCCCTTATGGGCTTGTATCTAATTTTCAATGGTGAGTCTATAAAACGTCCTAACCTTGTTTCTGTGATAGTCTGTGATTTGTATATTAAGTGTATTTAATTTGTATGTAGTTAAACACACTTTACCCTCAGCAGTAACCATCACTATTAATCGATATAATATAGATACAAGGAGGCAACGATAAGTGTGTGGTGCTCGACCTTTGAGGTGAAGGAATTAGTAAACATTTAAAAATAATATGCAAGTCAACATATTTAATAACAGGCTAAATTATACTTTAAGTATTAACTTATGTACAATTATTTTATTTTCTTGAATTAGTTATAGGTTCCCATTACGACTGTTTCCGGTGTTAAATATCCATTTGCTTGCTGAAACATAATATGAATCCCCTGCTGCCGAAGCCAATGAATTTGTCCCTCCCCCTTCTGATCCTCTAGTGCTGCACTGGGTGACACAGAAAGCAAATTGACTTACTACTAGTCAAATGTTTGAGAAATTTGTGCAAACTTTTAAATAGGTATAATACAATTTAATAATATATCAGTAAACTCACTAGATTCCTTTGTTATCTCTGTTGAGAATGAAACATGAGAGTTGCTGTTATCTTAATTTAGCGGGCACTTTATGTTATAATGACCCAAAGTAAAATGATCCTTATGTCCAATACACTGTACAGGTATTAAAACGTAGAAGGACAGAACAGCCTCTTATGTTCTTTTGAAGTGAGAACACTGATCCTAAATACACACTTAATCAGATTTGAGTATTTAGTCAAAAATGACACCTTAAACATTGACACAATTGGAGTTTACAATGAGCCGTCCAGTATTGTCCAACTAACAACTCGTCCTTTGAAACATGACGTCAATGTAAGATCTATGACTGGAATCATTCAGAGGACGCCGTAACCTGACCTTTATCCTTGGTACGTGTTGTTACTAGCTGGTACAATTAAACACCAATGCTCACTTTCCTCAGCTTAGGTCAAGAAGACTTCATCTTTCTTTTTAAAATCATGACCTATTTCGTATGACCTTTAGACCTCAAATCAAATAAAACTAAAATAAAAAGTGAAATAAATTTGAATATAATCGCTATCGTCCTTCTGGATAAATAAGTCTTCCTTCATATATATATATATATATATATATATATATATATATATATATATATATATATATCTATATATATATATATATATATATATATATAGATAGATAGATAGATAGATAGATAGATAGACAGATAGATAGATAGATATACGTACATAAAAACATACAGACAGACAGACAGACAGTAAGACAGAAAGACATATATACATACATACATGCATGCATGATGCATGCATGCATACATACATACATACATACATACATACATACATACATACATACATACATACATACATACATACATACATACATACATACATACATACATACATACATACATAGAAGTGCTAAAGTGCTTAGGTATTGATAGCTTTGATGAAACGACTAAGTGGTCAAAAAATGATTTAATTACCGAACAGAATTAGATTTTGCTTTCGATGTACAAGTAAGTATACAGTATGTATTTTAGGGACATAGATTATTGATCTCATCATTTCACTACTGGATCCTTTGGATCCTTTTGTCTGGTACTTTATTTTTCTCATTATGTTTCTTCCCACGTTTGTTTTGTAGACATCACTATACAACATTATTGTAAATTTCTATACCTGGAAAGTTGTTGTTATGGGTTTCACACCATTTTTAGCACAATAAGCTATCCATGGCGACCAGTATAACGGGAAGAAACGGGAAAATTCATAGTAAAAACCACGATAAACTCCTGGAAACTTTTCTCACATATCCACTTTGCCGAACCTGAGACTTGATCCACGCGCATAGAAGTGGGACGGTGGTAAAATGGAGTTCTTTAGATCACTCCGTCAACCGGGGTCCACAGTTAAACAGTAAATGCAATGATGAAATCACACGATATCATGAAACCGTTTATGTACATTTGCAGCAAAAACCGACCACTCCTAAATCTTAAAGTTTAATGATCCCTCTACTAACAATGTCTAATAAAGAAACTAAACGTATTGCTATTTGGAAAGTCATTTAATACACAGCCTTTAATAATACTACACATAATGCTATTTTCTCAATAAAGCAATAGTTTTGGTGTTTAGAAAACTAATCTTATCAATCCCATGGCATTGTAAATACTCCTTTTGACCTCATTAAAGTTTCTAGGTCGCTAAGGTATATATTGCTTAGTTTAATTTTCTGACTGGAAGAACTCTTATCAAAAGAAAACGGTTCAAAAGCGGTGGCGTTTTCTATCACTAGTGATAATTCTGACCAGTTTAGGGCGCCGGTCATAATTTGCAACGATCATATCGCGTTTCGTATCGTTTGTCAAGAGCTATTAGAGCTTCGTGTAGGCAATCACACGTCTCCAGATTATCGCTATCATCAGTATTGTATGACTGGGAAAATTAATTTCTTGTCTCTTCTTAGAATATAGTAACCAAGACTGCGACTGCATAACTGCATTACTGCCAAGTTGATAAAAAACAAATTCTGGGCAAGTTTGGCCTCGTATACTGTCAAACCGCTTGTTGTAATAACAGAATCCATTTTGTACTGGTGTGCCATACGGGAATCCAACCATAGAGTTAGAATCTGTCGGCAGAAACCTTAGGTTAGGATTTTCAGATCCCATACCAACACATGACATGTTCGTTTTCTCTTATTTCTAATCAGAATGGAGTGAAAGAAACAATGAAGGATCTTCGAAATCGATATGCTTACTGAAATCCATAACATTTTCTTACCGTGTTTTCGTCACTGGATCAAATATATAAAGTTTAAGGTAGTCCGCTTATGTTAATTGAAAGCTTACTGCACGTCTGAAAGTAACGAGATTATTATTTGATGACATAACTTATTGCATTTTCGCTATGAACTCTCATGGAGATTGGACGTAAAATAACACAGAGAAAAAAAACTTCTAATACGCTCTTAAGGACTCTGGAAACAGCTGTGAAAAAAATGATAAAGACAACGGAAATTGTGGGAGATCTTGGAAAATGTTTAGTTTTTTATGAGCTGCTTTAAATCCACTGAGCAGATTTTCTTTTACGCAAAGCAGATGTGAAGTTAAGAAATGTGTTATTCCGAACATTCAACTTTATTTTATGGTCAGTTAGAGACAGAATAAATTTTCCTAAGACATGGTACATTTTCACACACTATTTTAAAGAGTAAAAATGTTTGAGGACTGGCTTTCAGCTAAGAGTAGAGCAAGAAAATGCACATAAATCTATAAATTTGAAAGCAATTTTTGATAGTTTGGACGCTTATTTAACAAGATGAACCGGTTGAGTTAGGTTTAAGGAAGATATTAAAGGCAAGTACGTGAACGATGTGTTTATTTATACATTCAAAAATAATGGCGAGCTATTTGCTAATTTCATAGCTAACACATTTACTTCCACCATTCACATATTGAGCCTTTCAGACATTCGTTATATTAAAACTTTTCATCAGATAAAACGGATAGCAAGAAAGAGAAAGGTTATATTTTCATATACGTCTGGCGATGAAGATTGATTCCATAAATGCAGAGCGTTCTGATAAGACTGGTCTCTATTGTGATGATACTGATAAAATCTGGGATGTAGTTACTTTGCCAGTGATTGCAACCAGGGCAGAGAATTCAAGGTAAAATGGCTTCCACGCTGCCGGCTCCCGTAACACCTTACCTATGTAAAATCAAATTGTTTTATAAAAGTGAAACTCCCGAACATTTCAACCGCAATTGTCTCAAAAATTACAACAAATATATTTTTGCCGCAAATCTGACACTCCACCGTCTGAATAGCATTAAAATGTGTGTCTTATAAATTCAACGTTCACTTTCACCGCGCAGTTTGTAATGATGTAATAAATTTATTACTACATCAGCATGAGGTCACTTGTTACTCTGGCATAGACGGAACCGGAGATGATGTGGTTATGATTTTTGTCTCCTTGTTGAATAGAAAAGTTCAAATGTTTATACAATTTTATTAATCTCAAGAGTAGCCATATGAAAAGAAATGATGGCAACTTACGACATGCCGTATATCAACCGCACGGACTTTCTGTGTCGAAATCTCTTTATGTTATAATTGGATCAAAAAGAAAACTCACTCAACATCATATGTGTTTATGTATATACTTGATAAAAGAAAATGATGACTTTCAGCCTCAGTAAGTTTGATCATTTTTACAGTATTTTGTCAACTATTTATTTTTTTTATATTTGGTTATGTTTCCCATAGATGTATAGGTAAATGAGACTTGTGTGTATAGACATCCAAGTAAGTATAGTACACGAGAACGTACACCAACCAATAAATTTTGTCGTGATTTTGAATTTCTTGTACCATTAACTATTAAAAAAGTATCCAGTTTGTAAAAAAGAAATAGTTAAAAGGCTTCAGAGGCGATCCATAATTTGTTGCTGAAAGAAAACCAAGAATTATAATGCAATTTGAATGGAGCAAACGTAACTAAAGGCCGCAGAACGTTTATAATATATTGCAGGATATGCTAACGTCATGCTGTTTGAATGCCTGTTTCAGTTTCTGCATCAGAAATATAAATATATTCCAGTTTTAATAACAGTTTTGCATCTGAAAATTAGAGAATGTGTTACAGATAAAGTAGTAAATACACGTTTTAGCGGGTCGGATGATGGATCGTTAGTAAATTTGAATTTGCAAAAATACGTTTTACCGGGTCGGAAAATGCATTGTTGAAAAATTGAACGTGCAAAGATATGTTTTAGCGGGTCATATGTTGGATCGTTGGTCAAATTGAATTTGCAAATACGTTTTAGCGTGTCAGAGGATGGATCGTTGGTCAAATTTGCAAATATATGTTTTAGCAGGTCGGATGACGGATCGCTTGTCAAATTGAATTTGCAGCAAGTAAACCACGTTTAAAGTTCCCAAATCCCCGAGTATTCATATCCCGCAATCTTTTCCTTCATTGATATACATTTTAAATTTGTTTTTATTCTACATTTTGTGTCCAAACATATTGGGGGGAGGGATGTTTCATTAGGCCGTGGTGCACGTCAGTATAAGACAGGCGTTTGCCTGAAAGGGGATCAAATAAGGCAGGTGTTTCCCTGACAGGGGATCAAATAAGGCAGGTGTTTGCCTGAAAGGGGATCAAATATGTCAGTCATGTAAATCGACTAAGGAAACCAAATTCGTTTCTTTCTGAGGTGGAATTTACATGTATACATGAGTCACTGAAGAACAGCGGGTATCCAAAGTTAATATGACGTTGTTAGTCTCAAGTTTGATGGTTTATACAAGAGTGGATGTAATGCACGTGAGGTAATTTCAAAGCAAGAACATCTCCTTTCACATATATGAAAGTGTTACATGCAAGGACACGTAAGAAACTAGCGCCGTAAATAAAATGAAGTGAGTTTAATGCCTTGTCAGGAAGGTGCCACATCTTGGATGAAAAATATATGCATATTTGGTTGCAGTGTCCTCCTTCACAACAAAGATTACATTTCAGTGTCACACTTTGACATTTTATCAATATAAACTTTATTTAATGGAGACATCTGGAAGCCAGCTTAGCATTTAATGTTTTCCTTCTCTTGCAATCGCCTTCGTGTAATTCTACCTGAAATAAGTTTTATTACGCATGTAGTTGAAAGCTAATTACACGCCTTACGTAGATTAAGAGTCATTTCAAATCATTTGAACACGCTTTATTCCTTCTCCTATGTCTCGTAAGTAACTTTGTAGTGCTGTTTATAAAAATAGTTTTACAATCTTAGTCGACGGTGAAAGATTTTATTTCGGCTATTTTA
This sequence comes from Potamilus streckersoni, assembly GCA_016746295.1. Taxonomy (NCBI): domain Eukaryota; kingdom Metazoa; phylum Mollusca; class Bivalvia; order Unionida; family Unionidae; genus Potamilus; species Potamilus streckersoni. The sequence goes on along the minus strand of JAEAOA010000805.1, from coordinate 237,023 downwards.
TTACTAATTATAGTTTTACTTAAGGTTACGAAACTGAGGCGACAGCAATTATCTATAAGTCTACCAAGTATGCAAAAACCTTGTGCATCCGTTAAATCATCGTGTACGAGATATATCATATAAAAATATACCACTAGTGGAATATTAACTATATATATTATCCATGATATTATATTTATAGGACTACAGAAAACTGTGTATCCATGGATGAACTCTGCACTTTCCTGTTCATTATATATACATATATATATATTTATTTATATATATATATATATATATATATATATATATATATATATATATATATATATATATATATATATATATATATATATATATATATATATGGTTCTATGACATCATTCACTAGCAAATAGTGGATTTATTTATTTTTCTAACAATCCTGTTTGAAATGGTTCATGATACATGGATGCTTTTCCACAGTTATAGATTTAATTTGTTCGTGTTTTAACATCTAGAAGCAAGCGCTTATATTCAAATAACATCTGTCCATTTGATATCTTTCTTGTGGCTGTGGACGTGAGTGTTTTATATTATTCATAATGAAAATCAGTTATCCCAAAGCCACTATCTCTATAGACATACGCCTTTAATATAATTAATATATTAATATGGATAAAAGTTTGTTTTGTTTTTTGTTTTTTTTCTTGTTGTTTTTTGCTTTTGCCTACCAGGCATGTGAAAGAAAACGTATAAAACGGCCTCCTTCCAACCTTTCCGGATATCTCTCGTCTGCACTGCGCGTTCCCCATGCGTATCGAAGCACCATTTTGTCAATATATCGCAAAAATCACGAAAGTCTGTAATGCAGCTGTATTTTCTTTACACTTTATGTTTGTCTTATCCGATTGGTAAATATTTGTAAATTTGACAGGTCGGATCTATGTATTTAAGTCACATGCTTTATTTATCTCTACAATGACTATAGTATTTAGCCTGAACCCTATCACCAGGCTGAAAATTACTTACCTTTGTTTATTTTTCACACATTATTTCATTTTAGACTGAATAGAGAATAATAATTCTTGCAACTTCAGAAGCCTATGAAAATTTATATTTGAAATCAGAAACATAGTGAAGAAGATTACATTTTTTAATCTTCATTTGAAAGAAGTTTCACTTTTAATAACTCCAAAGTCTTATTCAAAAGGTTGTGATTTGGATTTTTACGTACCTTTAAAAAAGGTTGTGATTTGGATTTTACGTAGCTTTAAAAAAATTTCAGTCATATCGCTACCATATCTGCAGTATGGCAGTTTATAGTGATATCTAGCACTGGGGCATCATGCCGCAGATATGTAGCATGATATCCCACCCAGTCACATTATCCTGACTCCAGGCCGGCCAGTCCCAATACTATCTTAATGCTGAACGCCAAGCGAGGCAGCTGTTAGTATCATTTTCTTAAGCTTTTGGTATGACTTGGCCGGGGATCGAACCCACGACCTCCCGCATCCAAGGCGGACGCTCTAACCACTGATCAAAGGGACTAATGTTGAACTGATTAACTAACAGCAGACAACAGTTAACTAACATCTTCAAATCAATATGATCGAATCTTTATTTTAAAGTGATTTAATCTTTCTAAACCCCTTGACTTTCAAGACACACTGTATTAATGGTATGGAAAAATGGGAACCTGCCTGGAAATGGGTGAACATTAAACAGAGTCTATATGGGTGTGGCTGGCCAGGATTGGTTAATAATATGTCATGTTTTAGGAAAAAGAATCTCTTGAGAGCTTATCCTAGCTGTAAGTAAAAACAAAATAGAGAAATTATTTTATTGATGGAATTTCAGTCCTTTATCCTTTAACAGTCTTGAGTTTGGAACAATCATTATTAAAATTAGAACCTGACTCATTGGTGCGGGATTGAGAGCACATGTTTCAAGCACATGCAGGTCCAGAAAATGCCACAGCTCATATCCTTTTCTCTACAAAGAAGCTGATATCCATGTTTCATCTATACTGAAAAATATGTTTGATCGTGAGCACTCAGAAATTTTAAGTTATTGAATTTTTAATATCATGGTGTTTGCATAGGAAGTGAATTAGCTCCGTGAGACCTCCAGGGTGATAGCGAGAAAATTGAAATTGTTGGATACCTAAATCAATCATAACTTGCAGGAAATTCCAGTTATACAACTTTACCCTGATTTTATTGGACAAATTTTACTATGGCTTTAATCTGAATATTCCTCAACGTAATCGCCTCTTGAAATCTTGTGGACGCACTTTTTGGTCAACAGGTACTGGATGCCAGATCAGGTCTAAAATAATGAACCGACACAGTCTACCATTTTTCTACTGAGTTCGTCAATTACAGGAATAGGTTTCATATGTGTATTGTGTATTTTCTTGTATGGTTTTCCTACCATATTACAACCAACAAAATCTACAATATTTGCGAATATCACGTAACTATTCTTGCAATGGAAATGATTCAATATATTATGATAAGTCTGATTGATTCCTGACTGACCAGCTAAAGGAGTTTAAGACTAAGAATTTCCTATTTATAGGACATAGAACCACAATATCGTAGATCACTAGCCAGTCGTTACTAGCGGAACCCATTTTTCACAAAATAATAAACAGGTTTCTATTTGGCATCAGTTTCGCCAATGCGTCATCTACAACAAATGTAATATCTCAGGGTCTTGTTTCTGTTCCATACTCAGTTATTGTTGTTTGTTACTCTAATTAGAATTAAGAGAATGAGTAGTAAAAAGGGGATAACGTACTGATGAACATGAGGAGCAAAATTTACCTCATCAAAAGCCAATACGAGCAGCATTTCTAAAGCTTCGACCTTTTGCAAATCAAGGACCTGATGAGAAAAGGAGGACAAGACAGGCTTCCGGGCACTGAAGCTCTCACACGGGCAGGCATTGGAAGCATGCACGCTCATCTGATGAAATCACAGATCTGATGAACTGGTCACGTCATCAGGATATCAGAAGAGCGACAGGAACTTCTGATGTGAACTGAAAGAGGGCATGCGCTCTCAGGGTGGTCAAATGAACACGTCACAACTGATCCAGAGTATTCGAAAGACCTGGAATACGAAATGAGAAGAATGCTATCCATTGATTTTATCGCATGCATTCTCAACAATTAAATGATTCAAAGTACTATTTAACCACAGATTCTCATGAACATTGTTCAGATGTTTTCCCCTGAAAGTAATCATTCCTAGTTGAATTTTAATGCGTCCATAGGAGAAAAAAGACTAGCAACACTTGATATGTGTTGTTACCTTATGCTTACGACAAATCCAGTACACTATCTCATTGTTTCATTAATTTATCTACTGTCGATCGGATTTAGATGACGATATTGAAAACAATAAATTTTAAAGTGGCAAACGACAATCCAAATATGAGCATGATTCAATGTATAGCTCATATTCACAATGACTGTTGTCATCTATGTCCCATTTAGAAGAAAGACTACCAGCTGTTGGAATACTTAGAAAAATGTATAATAAACATGAATAGACTATCGGCTGTTGCAATGTATTAATAGGTTTATAGTATACAGGAACAGTTGTAAAAGATTCGGTAAACGCACATCGTTCACCCACAACCGCCATCACCAACAGTAAATTACAACAAGGTGCAAACTTTCTTGAAAATATGGCAACACAGAGACTACTGGAAAGGAAAAGAATTCGGTAACAGGAGAGACTGCTTGGTAAACTTCAGTTTATATATGTATATTGTATTTGCACCATTCAAAGATCTCTATCTCCAGTAATTCTATGTGTACTGCACTATACGATTTAAGTGTTTACCTCCAGTATTTTTTATGTACACTACATTTATATTTATTGCATTCAAGTGTTCTGCCTCCAGGTTTATTAAACTCGTTTTATATCCAGCATCAAGTGAGAAGGAATGATTGATTTCACTTTATTACATTCAAGTTATTTTAACGTCAGATTTTGAGGAATATGACAATATGCATTAATTCATTAAAATACATATTTCATACATATAGGTACATTCACTGTATATAGGGAAAGATTATCATAAAATTAAGCACTACATCTTATAATCAGTATTAGAACACAGTTTTAAAAACAAAATCTGTTTCGTCTGTGGCCTCCTGGTTTTGTTGCGAATTTCATGAACACACAAAATCTCGTGATAGAACCCAACTTTTGATAATGTACACCTTATAACATACATCAATTGTGTTCTGCCGTATTTAGAGAATAGTTGTTGTCGAATTTAAACCATAGCAAGTTCGAATCATCCTCCCATCACCCCATATCATTTCCTTACATGTGTTATTAGGATTAAATTCAGTGACGAATAAATTTTAACAAAGTTTAGAAGGTTCTTTTTAACTGTCTGCATTTAGGCCTAATTATATTTTGAGCGAGCTTATTTTTCCCAGCATGATTATACGACTAACTAAAAGATAAGGAATTTGGATTTGACAGACGAAAAGAAAGTGTACATTAAATTAGAACAAAAATTCTCATGATGAAAACTATTACTTGAATCTAAACAAGGAATCGATCATAAAATACAGCGGAAGTAAATCATCTGGAATGTTAAATACATATCAGTTACTAAACACATTAACTAAAGAGGTCTGTCGTTGCAAAGAACTAGATGTCTTCCTAACCACCTGGCATTCATAATTCATTATACACAGAATTCTCCTGTAGAATTAATCATTCATTATAATGAGTATTCTCCTACAGAATACATCATTCGTTATACAGGGTAGCCTCAATTAGGATGCTTAATTCGTTATATAGGATTGAATCCTGTAGAATACATAATTCATTATGTAGAAGGTATAATACATAATACAATTTTGCAAGCTATTGAATTCATCATTCATTATACATGGTAGCCTCTTTTAGAATACTTAAATTCATTATGCAGGGTAGTCTCCTTTAGAATGCTTAATTCGTTATATATTGTAGCCTCCTGTAGAATACATAATTTCGTTATACAGGGTAGAATCGTGTAGAATGCTTAATTTATTATACAGGTGGCCTTATATAGAACGCTTAATTCCTTATACAGGGTAGCTTCCTTTGGCATGCTTAATTCGTTATACAGGGTAGAATCCTGTAGAATACATAATTCGTTATACAGGGTAGAATCCTGTAGAATACATAATTCGTTATACAGGGTAGAATCCTGTAGAATACATAATTCATTATACAGGGTGTTCTCCTATAATAATTCCTTATACAGGATAGCCTCATCTAATAATTCTTTATACAGAGAAACCACCTATAGAATGCTTAATTCGTTATACAGGGTAGTTTCGTGTAAAATATATAATTCATTATACAGGCTAGCCGCCTATAGAATACTTAATTCGTTATACAGGGTAGTCTCGTCTAGAATGCATAATTCATTATACAGGGTAGCTTCCTATAATAATTCATTATAGAGGGTAGTCTCATAATGAAAGCATAATTCATTATACAGGGTAGCCTCCTCTAATAATTCATTATTGAGGGTAGCCTCTATATAATTTCGAATTCGTTATACAGGGTAGTCTCCTATAGACTGCATAATTCATTATACTTGGTAGCCTTCTATAATAATTCATTATACAGGGTAGACTCCTATAAAATGCTTAATTCGTTATACAGGGTATAAACTGCATACTTAATTGTACAGGGTAGCCTCCTATAATAATTCATTTCACGAGATAGAATGCTCAAATGACTTTTGCAGGCATAGCATTTATATTTTTCATCGCAAGATAGAAATATTCTTCTGTTTCAGAAACTATTGGAAATGATAAAATCTGAAATACAGAGCTTAGTAAAAAAAAAAGTACCTGATATCAGTCTATTCCCTTATCCATTTTGTGCGCCTTCTCAAATATATCGTGGTTAACTCTTTAATAAGATACTAAAGTTTGTTTTGAAAATACATGTAGTATTTCATTTCAACCTGAGTGGCCAGCGTTAACTGATTGTAAAGTATACATCTAAAACATGTCCCGGTAAGGCCTTGTACGTACAAGAAACTCGTATTACCTACTGATAGACGAAAAGCGAAATTATCTACCCGGTGTCCTCAGTTATACAGGAATCATGTTGTTTGGTTTGTTAAAAGTGTACTTGAAGTTATAAAAGTACCATACTAAACGTTTATATAAAGAACCCAGGTGCGCTGGCAATTGGCTTGTTCCCCATTGGTCCATAACCCATTAACAATGCATAGGGGCCGGATATCTATGAATAGTGGGTGGTGAAGTACCTACCCTCTTACGCTGACTGTTTATAGTTTATAACAGACCCAGCAAGACATCATTTTAGACTACCTGTTCTGAGCCACTGATCAGTTGTGTATTCTCTCATCCTTCTCTTCTGAACCTTGATCGGAGCGCTGTCGTGCGTGACTCTCACTAACACAGAGAATTATAATGCGATACTTAACAAAGCTGTCATATTCTCTAGGAGCTCAACAGTACAACGATAGTGATTCAGGACGAAGTGACATTTGTGTCAGACAGTTATATGAAAATTGATTTTTTACATAAAAAACAAAAAACATTTGGAACTTACAGTCTGGATCTATCCATAAATAGAACATATTATGACATTTACTGGCTCTTTTTATTCAGGAAAGTACTGTTCTGTCTCAAACTGACGTTTGAGAATAGAAACGCAGTTTCTGTGACCAATAAGAAAATATTGTCAGAGATAGGCTTTGCTGGAGAGTTAGTCCATTATTACCACACAATCACTTACTCTTTCCGTGTCACAATACTGGTGTTTCTTCTTACTTTAAATATCTGAATCTGTCACCATGGCATCGGATTCTGTAGTGAAACCGGTCCTGCGACAGAAGAGAACCAGCATAAAACGAAAGATAGATTATGAAGAAAGCACGCAGGAATTTGACATTTTACCTGAACAGGATTTTGTAGAGGATGGGGATATCGTGGCAGATGAAGACATAGAAACGCTAAAGTCAAAACTAAAACCAGAATACAATCTGCGCAAAAGGACGCTAGTAGTACGACTGAAAACAGAAAAGCGAAAAGAATATCCCAAGCAGCCAAAACCGAAATCGAGCCCAGCGCCCCTGAGCAAATATCGGCGGCGTGTTGCAAATGCCAGAGAGAGGGGTCGGATGCAAGACATCAATGAAGCTTTCCAGAAACTCGAAAACTTGCTCCCGGAAGAGGGAAAGGGACCTAAAGTAACCAAGGTAATGACACTGCGATTTGCGCTACAATACATAGCTGCTCTGCGACGGATCCTTGGGTACGATGAAACCACTACTCCCACTGTTCAAATATGTGAAAGCTCCGAGAAGGCAGTCTGCACGACTCCTGTTGAAACTGAAAAGACTGTGATACCCTGCTCCTCACCAGCGAAGGACGGGGACCCTTCTGGTGCTACGTTCGCTTGCATAGGAGTAAAGGATAAGTGTTTAGGAGAATCACAAGAACGTATGGACGCAAAGAAAGAGTGTTTTGAACTTGAGGATTGCCTTTCCAAAACAATATTCGATTCAGAGCATAATGATCCGATGGAATATAAACTCTGTCCCTTTACCACAGGCGATTCTTTGGATTTTACCCGTAGTGAATCACTGTGCTCTCCCTATACTGATTCACTGCGCATGTCAGATGGAGAGTCTGTGCATTCATCCAGCGTTTCATCAGGGGATGATTCTTGTCTTAGCCCTCTAGATGAGGACCTCCTTCAGGGATTCTGCTTTGAAGAGTTCGAGCTGGAGTGCACTTCTGCGTAGTATGACTGATTATGAGGTAATGAGCTGACCATCGCGCATCTGTCTGATCAGCGTGCTTGGATCATCTTTTGATTATGGATCGTGGAACACGATAGTCTTAGTATTAATGCACAACATACTGGAGTTGTCAGTAATGAACATTCATTGCAACTCTTCACGCGTACTTTCTACTGATAGGGCAGTTGCAAAACATTAATTTAATGCTTTGTTGTAAATGGAGTTGGGTAAGATTGTCTACTAAGATATATCATTAACACTTTTTTACGTAAATGCCGCACCACACATAACCAGTAAGTGCTATAAGTGACCATTATATTTTACCACCCACCCCTACCCACACACACAAATTAAAAAAAAATCACTGCTCTCTTCTTGGAACACTTTTCAAGAAGCATACACTTTTAGGATAAATGTTGAAATGAACTGCCTTTCAGAGTCTTGGATTCATTATATTTTGTAAAATATAACATTGCTATCAATAAGACGAGTGTCAACACTAGTTTCGAATGCATGTAAGTTAATGTGTTATTTCAAGCCGTCATGGAACAGAAAATATGCATACAGTTAAAGTCTGTCCTTTGTACTGAATATCAATTTAAGGAGGTTGTCCCTTGTACTAAACATCAATTTCAGGACGTTGTCCCTTGTATTAAACATCAATTTATGGAGGTTGTCCCTTGTACTAAACATCAATTTAAGGAGATTGTCCCTTGTACTAAACATCAATTTAAGGAGGTTGTCCCTTGTACTAAACATCAATTTAAGGAGACTCCCTTGTACTAAACATCAATTTATGGAGGTTGTCCCTTGTACTAAACATCAATTTATGGAGGTTGTCCCTTGTACTAAACATCAATTTAAGGAGATTGTCCCTTGTACTAAACATCAATTTATGGAGGTTGTCCCTTGTACTAAACATCAATTTAAGGAGGTTGTCCCTTCTACTAAATATCAATTTAAGGAGGTTGTCCCTTGTACTGAATATCAATTTAAGGAGAAAAATAGACCTACAGACAGATTTTAGGAGATATATTATTTATTTTATTTTGTCGAGTAATATAGAAGATCAGTGATCTGTTTAATTTGTTTATATAGACAAGCACGTGCGTATATTGTGATATATGATTTCGGAAACTGTTGCATTGTATGATCAATAAACATAAAGTTTTTTAACCAGAAATAAGTTTCTTTGGCAGGGAAGGGTGATAAACTACTGGTCATGACCAGTAATTCTCAATTCAATTCATACTGGGTGTATCAGCATTATATTGTACCTAAATTCAGATATTATTTTAATAATATAATTTTTCTTCCGAAAAGCGTTTTTTGTTTTATTGTGTCTGCTCCGATCTTTATAACTGTGTTCATCCCAAGTGTAGATTTCAAGAGCTACCTTGACAGGCTAATCTAATTTATAAGAATATTTTGGTAAAAAGCTTTCAATCTCCTGTCTATCCCCTAGTTATCGTATATCTTTTTTATTGAATGAAGACTACCCGACACCCAAAAGGACCTCCTTTTCAAATTGAGGCAGGCCTATTCTTTGACGCATTTCGTCATTACAGTTTGATATATTATAGTAACATATAAATGTCAAAGGCAGTGTCTGGCTCTATTTATCAAACCACGGGATGAACAGTAATGTATCAGAAATATTCCAACACAACAATCTCCAGCCTAGAATAAATGTGCTAGAAAAGTGAAGAGTGTTGAACCCTGAAATATCGTTTAAGCGGAACGAAAATAATTAAAAGATAAATGTGTGGAACGGAACACCCATCCCTGATGAAGGCAAAGGGTGGAGCCGCCATAACACCCTGCTTTGTAAATGCTACCAGGACTTAATTTTAACTAAGTGTAAAGAAAACAAACTAGAGGAAACGTTTTGGTTTTTTTCCCGCTTGGGAGACTCCCCTTAGGACGACATGCAATTTCTCTCTATTTACTTTTAAATTAACGCTAAATCTGACAATCTATTTCCACAATCCAATGTGTTACAGTCCCGGACGAGTTATTCTCCCTTTCAATTAAAGTAAACGTATATTGATTGACAGGCGAGTCCAGCTTAATAAGTAGAGACTAATTTGATCGTGGCCATTATATATTTCGTCGAAAAAACACCAGTCATGAAGTATAACACTGTTTATGCTGCTCTTAATTGCGTGTCTTTTAAATTGTAATAAAGTCACGATGATCCCTATTTACCATCATACAATGCACAAGATCATAATTCGCATGAAATTAAGTTGCTTGGTTTTTACGGGGGTAATACTATTTTCAGCACCGTATAGGCTATACATTGGTGCCAGTATATTTGGATGAGAAGAAATCCAGAGAATCCCAGGAAGAACCACCGACCCATGGGAATATACCAGCAAGTTTTCTTACATATCGACTTTGGCAGAGCCTGAGACTCGAACCCACACTAACAGAGGTGAGATGTCAATGATTTGTAAAGGCGAGTCTTAGACCACTCAGCATACCAGGGCCTTTGACCACTTGGACACCATCTAATGAAATGGGAAAACCTTAAAACAGGGGTCATATGAATGCAAAGTAATCGTTGCATAGGTACTGTGTAAATAAATGTTTACAAAATATGACGGTTTATAATAATGTCGTCATTGCATACATATTTTCCTTAACCAATCATAGCCCAGGAATACAGTTTTATATACATCTCGGATTATCGCAAAATGACCTACGTTGACGTCATGCATCAGCGAAACCCTTCAGTGCAGCTGCCAAAATTTAAGTGAACTCTTGCCGGTCTGTCGAAGTCGGTCTATCTATTGAAGACGGCATGTATATTGAAGTCCAGCTCGTAGCTTTCATTCTTATTACCCTCTTCTAAATCCAATCCAATGCAAACTGCACAAATCAAGTATACTGTCGCATAATACGTCGGCAGTTCTGGATTCATACGGTTTGTTAGGACTAACTAATCAATATAACAAAAATAGACATTGATCTGTCGGCACATGATGCGAAAGCAAATCAGTATCACTATTTGCAGCTGGACAGTTATTAAAAGAGGGTATATACGGTATAGGCTAACCTTGCATTTTATTATTCATATATTTCAAGTCTGCCATTCTGCTTCAGGAACGAAAATATTAATTTATGCGTGAAATTAAATGTAACAAAAGTCATTTCCTCGTCACAATTCATTTGATAACTCTATATCAAATAAAAAGAATAATGCGGACAAAATCAGTTGCAAAAAATAAAATCGAAAGTTTTTATTAGCGACATGAAACATAAGTAAGATGGTATTGTCAAAATACACGAGTGCAAAAAGAGGACATCCTAGATACACGCGATTGATCACGCCATTACTTCATTTGCTACTTTAGGATGGTGTGTCAGTAATGGCGATTTAAACCAAGAAATATACTCAAACTAAATTGAAATAATTTGCTAAAAACTATATGATAACATAAAGTATTATTACGTGACAGCATGATCTCAGCGGACGACGTGTTTATGGTTGCGGTGTCCAGACATTCACACCAGATTCAAGGTACTCTCAATGAGCGTTGATTGTTATGCTTGTGTTTTCTTCCTGGTCAAACGAATGACCTTAACCTCTATATCTAGTGTGAACGAGTTGAACATTTGCGACTATTTACTTTCCTTAGATTACTGGGAAGAGACAAACCTCGTTACTTTCCCTGTCTAGGTTGTTATTATTCGCCCCGCACATATCTGATTAAGTGCTATTTTAATATTATGACTGACAAAGCTATTATAAATATCAAAGTCAGAGTAACACGTTTACATTATGAGCTTTCCTTGCACTATGTGCATTCTTAAATGCCCAGAGTATAAGTGCATTTGCATACTGAAATCTTTATATAGCACATAGCTAGTATTAACCCGAAAGTGTTGGTGTGCTTCTGGTTTGAGGGCTGATATCAACTATTTATAAATCACTACACATATTAACCGTTTTTTGGACACTTGGCTCTTGTGTGTGTGTGTGTGTGTGTGTGTGTGTGTGTGTGTGTGTGTGTGTGTGTGTGATTAGGATTTTTTAAAAGTTTTTCAGCCACTTCGCTGCGATGTCTGTAGTATGCATCATGTCTCATATAGCTACATTATCCTGATAATAGGCAGACCACCTCTTAATGATGAGCGCCAAGCGAGGCAACTGTTAGCATCATTTTTAAGTCTTTGGTATGACTCTTCCGGGGTTCAAACCAATGAAAACTTGCATCCGATGTAGACGCTCTAAGCACTATGCCACCGGAGCGGTCGTGCCTCCTGACTTACTTCCGATTGAAGAAATCTTTGGCGATCATTGCAGCATGTTTGCTTATCAAATCTAACATTTTGAAACTCCACATGGAATCGTATAATTATATCTCCTGTCGCTGTGTTTACTTACCGGGCAACATTGGTGGATAACCGTTTGTTTCATCAATAGCAAGCATCCAATCAGATGCGACTTCGCTTATACCAAATGACTGATTATATATACACCTTGAATTAATCATGTGAGTTATGTGTAAAGAATATCATAACGTGTGATTATCACCGTAGTTCAACAATGATTCGAATTATGTGGATTTACATGTCAAATATCGAAATTGGTACAGAAACATGGTGAAATGTTCGGCGAAATCCCCTTCAAATAACCGTAAACGAAACAGCGAGAACTATTGGTAGGTATCAAAGAATACTCGATACATACAGTGATATGTTGTGGGGAAGTCTGTTTGCAATGACTGAAAATCCTTTTTTAATAATCCCAAACAACAAGCTATACCAATACATGTATGGGGCTGATTTCTCGAACTGGGTTAAGATCTGTGCCAGTTAATAACCCTAGTTTTGGACCAGTCTTTACTTTTTTTTACATAAATGTTTATATTTCTGCCGGACCCGTGTATGTTTCAGGTGTGCGTATTGTTGTAATCGGATCAAGTCAGAAAAGTGGGGACTTTACAATTCACTTATTCCACAAATTGAGACCAGGATTCGGATCCCTCCATTTTTGTTTTCTCACTCTGATTTGAAAAGAAATATGTGCTAAAAGATGTCCATTTGCGACCCAAACAAACGATAAAAATTATGTAGGTAGTCTGTACCTACTTAAAGTAGAATAATTGCACTTTAATTCCTGATTATTCTTCATTTAAATGTATTCCCATTTGTGTGGGATCATACACGATACATGTCGTATAAAATTAGCCAAATTCCTCAAAATGTTTTGGAAAATTATTACTTTATACTCTTGAACAATTGATTGGACATTTGAGATTATTTGGGACTTAATTCTCTCTCTCTCTCTCTCTCTCTCTCTCTCTCTCTCTCTCTCTCTCTCTCTCTCTCTCTCTCTCTCTCTCTCTCTCTCTCTCTCTCTCTCTCTCTCTCTCTCTCTCTCTCAGGAACAGTAATTTCTTTTAAGATTGCTTTGATTTCTTATTTAAGAATTTCACGAAGAAACGTATTTGAGCTGCATTTTTAGTATCATTCAATGAACACAATCTGATTGTAATCTGGTTCAACATTTTACGTTGCTCGAGGACCATGGAACAAAGCACACACGTTAACATCAAGCGTTCGGCAGTTGTTCATAACCAAGCAAAAACATAGTATATTCAGCAATATAAACCTGCTCGGTGTAGCTTCGGAATAGATTCGAATAGATTACAGGAATTTAACTCCGCAAAAACATGTACCTTTTCAAGTTTGCTTTGTCCTGTGGGTGGGTGATAAACAGCTGATGATTAAAACGGACGTGACACTGTCACTAAATAGGCTTTGAATACAACGACTATGTCCTATACCGGTATGCAAGTGCATGTTTGGCTATTTATCAATAGAAAAAAGCCTCTTAAGAATCGAACTCTATGACCACTGCATATGATGATCTGCTTATTTTCCAGAATTAAATCAGTTTAATGGCGTATACATAAATGACAATCAAAGTGCTTTATTATTCCTATCTCTGAAAGTAAATATTAAGTTATAAATATCGAGTGTTACATTGTTATTCTTACTAGCACCAACTTAATCTGCTCAAATGCTCGTCTTGGTGGGGGCCAATTGTGAAGTTGAAGATATTTGTATTCTGTGTGGACTAAATTAAGTGATGAAAGAAATGGTAATATTTGAATAGGAGAATAAATAATGCAGGTTATTGAGATGATTCCAACTGATCAAAGTGACGCTTGCTTGAATGCCAAGCATTATAAACTATTTGCTCTTAATTTGGTCTAGCTGATCTATTCAGTCACTGACTTGCTTCATTGATCTGCATCGAGGAGAAGAACCTTGTTATCAGGTGTTCCGTAACAAGATGTTCTGACAAAATGATTAATTGCCTGCGTTTAAGAATCAGTCGACATCGTGTGATTTTAAACAAAATCAAAATTTTTATCGAGAAATCTTGAAACATTGATTAGTGTTTTTTATTAAAAAACAACAGAAACGTGAAACTATCCGCTAAACTTTGGCATCATATAAATCACAGATATTTCCTTAGAACTTGGAACCTAATAGGTTCATATTCGTGCATTTCATTACATTGGTGTCAAGTTTTAAACAATACATTGTGAAATATTTAGCATTGCTGACAGTCTGATTTCAAGTTAAATATCCATCTCTTTATGTATCTACATTTTGGATTGGCAGTATTTCTAACACCAATCAGTACGCAATATCACATCTGCAAGTTCGACTTCAGGACAAATTTATTGTTTGTAAACAGAAGGAAGTGAGCAGAAACTGATATTAGCTCTAACACAATATGTCGTGAGAGCATTTTAAAATTATTCAGATCTTTTACTGACAAATTTATAAAACTTGAGTAAAACAATGTAACACGAGGAAGGATCAGCTCAACGATAATATATACAAAATACCAGCTACTTATCGACTGTGAATACAGTCATGCAGTCAGCTCCACGATAATATGTATAAAGTACCAGCTCCTTATTGACTACACTGTGTATTCACTCATGCAGTCAGCTCCACGATAATATATATATATATATATATATATATATATATATATATATATATATATATATATATATATATATATAAAGTACCAGCTCCTTATTGACTACACTGTGTATACACTCATGCAGTCAGCTCCACGATAATATATATATATATATATATATATATATATATATATATATATATATATATATATATATATATATAAAGTACCAGCTCCTTATTGACTACACTGTGTATACAGTCATGCAGTCAGCTCCACGATAATATATATATATATGTATATATATATATATATATATATATATATATATATATATATATACATATATATATATATATATATATATATATATATATATATATATATATATATATATATATATATATATATATATAAAGTACTAGCTCCTTATTGACAACACTGTGTATAGACTCATGCAGTCAGCTCCACGATAATATGTATAAAGTACCAGCTCCTTATTGACTACACTGTTTATACAGTCATGCAGTCAGCTCCACGATAATATATATATAAAGTACCAGGTCCTTATTGACTACACTGTGTATACAGTCATGTAGTTAGCTCCACGATAATATGTATATAAAGTACCAGCTACATATCGACTGTGTATACACTCATGCAGTCAGCTCCACGATAATATATATAAAGTAGCAGCTACTTATCGACTGTGTATACACTCATGCAGTCAGCTCCACGATAATATATATAAAGTACCAGGTCCTTATTGACTACACTGTGTATACAGTCATGTAGTTAGCTCCACGATATTATATATAAAGTAGCAGCTACTTATCGACTGTGTATACACTCATGCAGTCAGCTCCACGATAATATATATAAAGTACCAGGTCCTTATTGACTACACTGTGTATACAGTCATGTAGTCAGCTCCACGATATTATATATAAAGTACCAGCTACTTATCGACTGTATACAGTCATGCAGTCAGCTCCACTATAATATATATATATATATATATATATATATATATATATATATATATATATATATATATATATATATATATATATATATATAGATGCAATAAACTGACGACGAACAGTACGAAACTAGTAACTAACTAGCCTAAGCGCTTTCGACTCCCAATGAGTCTTTTTCAAAGGCAAATACAAAACATAGTTACGACAAACAAATAAACACAAAAACGTTGCGTTTGTAAACCTCTACATTTCTATCTTCACATGTGCTAAAACTATAAATACAACCAGCTTGTATAGACTAGTTGCGGAAACTGAAAACGTTGTATAATTCCCTAAAAGTCTACAAGCCAAAGCGACATCTATTTTTACTTTGTGTACATATGTAACGCAGATTATATCCCGGATATTTGGTTCTATACCGGTTATTCTTATAGTAAAAATTGAAGGATAAGAAGATTTAGAAAATGTTAAATTCTACTAGTGCATAGTTTTCATTTTCTAGTCTTCTTGGTTTAGACCGCTTGGTTTCAATGTTCTAAGGCGGCGTATCCAGTATGATTCCTTTTCCTTCCTGGTTTCGGAACTCCAGCTGTGGTTGTTGGCAATAGCGATAAGTATTATATCACTGAAAGTGTGGCCAGGGGAGGAGAAGTGTTCTGCGACCGGGCTTCTGTACAGCTTTTTTGTCATCCAATCAGATCTATGAAGGTTTATCCTTATGTGTAGCTTTTCAGTTTCTCCCACGTACTGAAGGCCACAGATCTTACATGTGATGAGATAAATCACATTCTCTGTTTTGCACGTTTTGTGTGGACCATGTATGTTTAGTTTTTCTTTAGTCACTGTGCTAGTGAATGTCTTGGTCTCTATCATATGTTGACAGGTTTTGCATCTTTTATCGCCACAGGGTCCAGATTGACTAGGTTGGTTTTGACTAGCGATTGTTGTTAGCTTGGCCCTGACTAGGATGTCCTTTAGGTTTTTTGGTCTCCGGTAAGCTACTACTGTAGTAGCTTTATATATATATATATATATATATATATATATATATATATATATATATATATATATATATATATATATATATATATATATATATATATATATATATATATATATATATATATATAAAGTACCAGCTACTTATCGACTGTGTATACAGTCATGCAGTCAGCTCCACAATAATATATATAAAGTACCAGCTCCTTATTGACTACACTGTGTATACAGTCATGCATTCGGTAAATGTCAATATTTCGCTGATTTTTTTAGAATAACCACTAATAGGAAAAATAACTCTATTAAGCGTACTTTTCCCACGGATTCCCCAAAGCTATTGTGATATATAATGTTTACCTACAACGTCGACGTATGTAAAATGAAAGTTTTGGAATAGTAATTAAATACTCCTTCATATTTTTTCAATCCAGCGATCATTTATATGAAACTTGCAACATTAACTATTAAACAGTTAAACTACCTTTAATTTGCATTAACGTACATATTTAATTCTAAGACAAAAACAGAGTAAAATTTGGACTGGTAAGAAGAATTCAACAATTGACCCAACACTTTCTTTACGGTGTTCATGCACTTGGATATAGGTAAATGAACGCTTTGTTTTCATTGTTATACACCCAGACAGAGGTAAATCAACGCTTTCTTCTTGGTGTTCATGCACGTAGACAGAGGTAAATCAACACTTTCTTTTATGTGTTCATACATTTAAACAGAGATAAATCAACGCTTTTGTATCATGGTTAAATACCTCGACATAGGTAAATGAACACTTTATTTTCATTCTTTATACACCTATACAGAGATAAATGGTCACTTTCTCTTCCGTGGTAATACACCTAGACAGACGTAAATAAACACTTTCTTTTCAATGTTAATACATAGACAGATGCCAATTGACACTTTCTTTTCAATTTCCATACACATAGTCAAATGGACACTTTATTTTCTGTGTTATACAACTTGAGAAAGGCAAACCATTGCTTTCTTTCAAGTGTTCATACACTTAGACATATGCAATTAAACGCTTTCTTTTCAGTGTTTATACACCTCCTCATCATTATCCTCCTCCTCCTCCTCCTCCTCCTCCTCATCATCATCATCATCATCATCATCATCATCATCATCATCAATCCCTTAACCCAAGAGGTCGTTGGGGAAGCACACTTGAGTTTTCAATTAATTCTCTCCATCTTTCCCTATTCTCTACTGCCCTTTGGGAATCTCCAGACATTATGCCTGCCTACTCCTTAAGGTCCCACTATTGTACTGTTGCTTTTGCTACATCTTCATGCTGCCCTGATAGATTCTTTAGGCTTTGGATCCGGTAACTCTACAGCTTCTTTCTATCTTATGCCCTTGGAAAGCAAAATTATGCCTCTATCCTAATGTCTTCCAATTTAATTGTACTTAAGTGCTTCACTCCACTGTCTTGCAGATAATGTTAACCTAGCATAGGAGTACTCTTCCGTTTCGTTTAAATCATACGACTGAAAAGCTAAATCATATCGTTTCGTGCTTAACTAAAAATCCTTGAATAATCAATTATGATTCTGATGAATGTAAGGTTAAATTGAGATTGAGTTAGCTCCGATTCGTAAACAATCATAGGTTTTAAAAGTTTACCAACGCAATCCAGTTAGATTCTAAAATCCTGACTTCAACCAATTTTGAAAACGATGTTAAACTATGTGTTTCGAAGCTCCTGAATTTGTTAAGCCTAGTGGATAACTCAGATAAAATTATCACGCATGAGCTCTAAATAGCTCTTTAACAAAATGTAAGTACCATTCAGATTCTCATGTACTTTGCTTGCATTGTTAAGTGATACAGTGGAATGAAACCTGAATAAATTATCCGGTCAGTAAACTGCGTTGTCCAAATGCTTAGACTTATAGGACCTGACAGTCTTAAGCATGACTCGGATTGCTTGCTATGAAATATGGTTCAATTTACAGTATTCCTGAAATTTTTTTGCGAGCTGGTATATTAACATATGCACATAAGTATGTTATTCCAATGGATTGATCATGAAGGAACAAGTTCTGTAAAATAACATATCATTTGTGTACTGAAAATCGCATGTTGCTTTCTGCTAATTTACAAGTGTCTTTCTCTGGTTAATGATAATTTAATCTTAGTCGCTAATATTAATCCTTATAAAATCTGATGTTCATCATTTTGGAAAAATATTTCTAAAAACCAAAGACTGCATTATGGCTTCTTAAATCAATGTATTTTCTCGTATCTTGCTTTTTTACGAATAATTTGTTAAGCCGATATATTTTCTTTAAGGGTTCTGAGTATCATAGCTGAAAATCTAGAGTATAAAGTATACTTTAAATCTTTTATGATTTTTTATGAACGATACTAATATCAGCACTTTTTTGTCGAATATTTACACATTGACTTACTATTATACGGAATCAAATTTGGTGCCGCGATATGCAGTTTCTGGTGGTGTGTTCAGCGCTTCTATAAGACGTGAAATGTAGGAACGTACGGTACTAATAACATTTCAAATCTTCTTTATGATCTTTGTCTTTATTAAACTCTATAACTTAATCAGAATTTGGTTTGTGGAGATACGTTTAACATGTGACTTTAACCTTTTCTAATGACTTATTGGCATTGATTTGATGGATACCTTGATATGGATTATGCCGATCAGCAAATCATTATAATTTAGAGGGCATTATCACCAATCGAATTATCGTTGATGATCAGAGAGCAGACTGGCATTGATTACCAGCAATTAGACTATCCTTGATGACCAGCGATCAGAACAGCAATCAGACTATCCTTGATGACCAGAGATCAGACTGGCATTGATTACCAGCAATCACACTATCCTTGATGACCAGCGATCAGACTGGCTTTGATTACAAACAATCAGACTATCCTTGATGACCAGCGATCAGACTGGCATTGATTACCAGCAATCAGACTATCCTTGATGACCAGCAATCAGACTGGCATTGATTACCAGCAATCAGGCTATCCTTGATGACCAGCGATCAGACCGGCATTGATTACCAGTAGTCAGACTATCAATGCATGCCTTTTCTGCAGATGAAAGGACTAATGTGATTTTCATGAAGCTGCTAATTTGAAACTTTTCTTAAAAGTCACGCTCTATCAGCCTCAAGCGTGGTTATAGCTTCTTTAATATTTACACATACGTGTGACAAGCGTGGTTATAGATAGCTTCTTTAAAATTTACACATACCTGTGACAAGCGCGGTTATAGCTTCTTTAATATTTACATATACCTGTGACAAGCGTGGTTATAGCTTCTTGAATATTTACACATACCTGTGACAAGCGTGGTTATAGCTTCTTTAATATTTACACATACTTGTGACAAGCGTGGTTATAGCGTCTTTAATATTTACACATACCTGTGACAAGCGTGGTTATAGTTTCTTTAATATTTACACATACCTGTGACAAGTTTGGTTATAGCTTCTTTAATATTTACACATACCTGTGACAAGCGCAGTTATAGCTTCTTTACTATTTACACATACCTGTGACAAGCGTGGTTATAGCTTCTTTAATATTTACACATACCTGTGACAAGCGCGGTTATAGCTTCTTTAATATTTACACATACTTGTGACAATCGTGGTTATAGCTTCTTTAATATTTACACATACCTGTGACAAGCGCGGTTATAGCTTCTTTAATATTTACACATACCTGTGACAAGCGCGGTTATAGCTTCTTTAATATTTATACATACCTGTGACAAGCGCGGTTATAGCTTCTTTAATATTTACACATACCTGTGACAGGCGTGGTTATAGCTTCTTTAATATTTACACATACCTGTGACAAGCGCGGTTATAGCTTCTTTAATATTTATACATACCTGTGACAAGCGCGGTTATAGCTTCTTTAATATTTACACATACCTGTGACAGGCGTGGTTATAGCTTCTTTAATATTTACACATACCTGTGACAAGCGCGGTTATAGCTTCTTTAATATTTACATATACCTGTGGCAAGCGTGATTATAGCTTCTTTAATATTTACACATACCTGGGACAAGCGCGATTTTAGCTTCTTTAATATTTACACATACCTGTGACAAGCGTGGTTATAGCTTCTTTAATATTTACACATACCTGCGACAAGCGCGATTTTAGCTCCCATAATATTTACGAGGGTACAAGATACTGTAAATCAATCTAACATTTAATAAAGTGGTGTCTAGGGCTCTTCTACGTTCTGCTAACCCCCTGTTATCAAAAACGGCTGCGACTCTATTTGAATGCATTGAGAGCAATCTTCCCAAAAATTGTGTATACAGTATATACCCAATCTTCCTGGTGTACCTATATTATGATTTTATGGCTACAGATTAAGTGATTTAGTTTAGAATGTCGCGAATTTTTTTTACTAAAGGCAATCCATGCAAGATGGAAGTGGATATAGCTAAAAACTATTCATCTAAATAAGTTCGAGTTTTATCTAAGGTTGACAAATGAAATAATAAAATCACAACTGCTGGAATCAGTAAAGTCTCCACAATGCCACTGATGGAATTGTGTTGGAATCTCATTTATGTCTGAAAGTGTGGGACTTATTATTCGAAAAAAAAGAGGCAGCCTGCAAGGGCTGACCCTGTCTGGTATATAACCAGTAACCTTTATATTTCGAGTCCAACGTTCCTCCAACAATCGTAACATCGCTCATTCAATTGCGTCAAATCGTGAAATAACTTAAGATATAGAAATACAAATAAAATTGTATATGCTTGGTGATTAGCCTCTGGCGGTATGCACCACATATGTTGCGACAGGAAGACTGATGATGTTCCAGACTGTAACATTGTCTCTTTCTGCCGCCAATTTTCCTTTTGTATTAAATAAATTTAATTAAAGTAGCTCCGAATATAGTTCTCAACGGCGGCAAAGTACATCCTTTGTTTCTTTCTTTATTCTACTGGAAAGTCCGATCTTGTCCTGAATGGGACTGCTAACTGAGCTAATGAGAGTTCAATTTGTATAATTGCTTCTTCGTTTGGTACCCTTGGCACAATGTTCACATTCTACATATCAAAAAGTGAAAATAATATTTTTATTGATATTTATTTGTGCTGTTTGTTGTCTTTTCTCACTGCTTATATGTTAAGTATATCTGTATTATATAACTGATTTTTGTCCAGAATCAAGAAATAGTGTACCTGACCAGTGATATTTATTTTTAAGCAACATATTGCATCGCTAATATTTCTCTACGAATATAGATTAAATACTTAAATCATTATTAATGGACGTAAACATGTTTTTTCTTGGAAATTCCTGAACGTTTTGACAACTTTGAATGATTATGGAGAGAAGACAGAATTATGGCTCTAGCATTGTGTCTTGAGTAAATTTCCAAGTTTTAGTCCAATAATATTACTGAGCACTTTGTAATTATAGTTAACAATGATCAGAATAAATAAATCCACCCAAATTAAATACTGAACGCAACAATAAGGGTTATTCCGCTGCGGATGTTAAGGCAAAACTTAATAATTTTTTAAGTAAACAAAATAATATTGATCTATGCAGAAAGATAAACTTCACATAAAAGTAGGTAAGGTAAATAATAATATTTCGTTTTTTCAAAATAAATCTGTATAAAATAATCTTGTACAAATACCGATTCAAATCCTATCATTTCCCAAAGAAACAACAAAAAGATACAAGAAAGTTCGCAACAATAGCAGCAAGATGTCAATGAAAATGCATTAGTTATCAAATATAAGACGATCCCCTCGCTCACACGGAACAGGATCCTAATAAACTGTTGAATTGGAGTTCGCTTTGAAAGGTCCTTCCTACTGTACCAACACGTTGTCTCATATAGAGAAATTATTCGATGGATAGTATATCGTCTTTCGAACAAATGTATGTAGGATTAGGATGGATATCGTTATATCATAACCGTATGTATTCAGTTGTAAATATAGTCAATCGGTAAATAAAAAATCATGATCAGCGCCTGCATATCATAGCTCATGCTGTTCATGCTACTGATTACTCACTCCTAACACAATGCACAGACCAATTTCCAGAGCATTATGTGATGACAGATATGGGGTTCTGTGCAATTTGCAGTTGCACCCATCTTATAAGCGACGATAGATGGTGTTTAATTTATTGCGTTGTGAGAGGCACTGTGTATTGTTTAATAAAGTTTTATTATTTTTACCATTAATGGCATGTGGTTATATTATCTGAATTCCTCGATGTCATGTGTTTATCTGGCAGTGTGAACAGATAACAAGTTACGAGCATGTAAGTTTAATTGGGTGTGTCAAAATAGACAATGAACACTGGACACAAAGCAAACGTTTAAACGTGTATGAAGATGTTTTAGGGGAAACATATAAGATATAAATCATTCACATATAAACTTCTAGAACGTTTGCAATTTCAAGGCTTCTGTTTTTTGCATGTTTCGAAAGAGAACGATCATGTCAAAATTGAGTTACCTGTAGAAACGTTTGATATGGGATGAATTACGTCCCCGTGAAATTAGAACTTTTCAGTGCTTAGTGGAAAACATGGGAAAATTGGAAACAAATGTCGTGTATTGTTCGTATTTTGAATAGATGACTGTGTAACAGAAGTTGTCTACTCATCGTAAAGTAACAATCTTTTAGCACATCATGTCGTGTGCTTATCGTAAAGAACCAATAATCGGATACATCAGGTCGTATGCTTATCGTAAAGTACCAAATTTCGGGTACATCAGGTCATGTGCTCATCGTTAGGTACTTATATTCGGGTACATCAGGTCGTGTGCACATCGCTTTAGTATCGATATTCGGGTACATCAGATCGTATGTTATCGTAAAGTACCGGTATTAGTTTCGTCAGGTCGAATATTTACGATGTTTGTCAAGACAACCAGTTCGGAATTTGATACTCTTAGGTAGCATTCTTTTGAATCTGCACAAAAGGAATATGTCAATAGTCTGTGTGTAAATTAGACTGGTTTAATAACGCACTAAGTACTGAAAAGCATAGACGGGTTTCCTACATATTTTAAATCAATAGCTTATCTGTGTAAACTAAATGTACCTTTGCGTTTTTCCATAAAGAGACCATCTGTGCACGTAAAGTCTGCAGTCTTTGGTTTCTTATCTGAAAAATGTAATTAATATTCAAGGGCCTGCAATAACAGCAACAACATATTTAGTTTATTTGGTATGATTTTTGTTATTTAGATATTTAGGTTC
The DNA here is from genome assembly GCA_016746295.1 of Potamilus streckersoni. Lineage (NCBI taxonomy): Eukaryota > Metazoa > Mollusca > Bivalvia > Unionida > Unionidae > Potamilus > Potamilus streckersoni. The sequence continues at coordinate 213,053 of JAEAOA010000805.1, read as the reverse complement.
TATGAAATATTTTATTATTGACCTTTTGCAATGAATAACAATTGACTCTTCGAATCGTTGAATCTTTTATTTAGCAGTTGATTTCATACATGATCGTTGTACCGCCGCAAGTGGACTTGTACACCGATATGTTCGACGGTACTCTAAACTAACGTCCATAAGTCCTAAAATACTAAACAGTTAATCCCAATCCACGACATTTTGGAAATATGTATTTTGTAGAAAGATAGGTTTAATCATTTATTTCAAAATGAGATAAAGAAAAGTATCAGTCGAGATAAATTTATATCGCCACGGTGACAGTAACGATTTTAGAGCCATTGCAATAATAACAATTTTATCGCCACGGCAACAATACCATTTTTATAGCCACGGCAACAATACCATTTTTATCGCCACGGCAACAATACCATTTTTATCGCCACGGCAACAATACCATTTTTATCGCCACGGCCACAATACCATTTTTATCGCCACGGCAACAATACCATTTTTATCGCCACGGCAACAATACCGTTTTTATCGCCACGGTAACAATACCATTTTTATCGCCACGGCAACAATACCATTTTTATCGCCACGGCAACAATACCATTTTTATCGCCACAGCAACAGTACCAATAATTTATCAGCGCACTGACAATACCAATTTTATCTCCAGGTCCGCTTCATGCAGGAAGATAGACTTTCTTTCCGTTCACAAGACAATCGATTCCCATTCGGAATAATATCATTTATATTGCATCGTGGTGTAATCTAGGGCATCATAGCAGTTTAAGTACCAGTAAGTCACCCATTCAATATACGTTTTTGGAGCTGACTGACTGATCCATAAAATGCCACAAACCCCTCAGCATCATGCAATGTTTGTGTGTGTGTGTGTGTGTGTGTGTGTGTGTGTGTGTGTGTGTGTGTGTGAATATGCAAAGAAAACGAATTCGATGAAATAAGCGTTCAAAGATTAAACCCTAGACTTCTTTAATTCATGTTGCAAATCATGCTTGCTTTTCCCTCTACTTTGCTCAGTAAATAACATTAAATGTGTCACTAATTTTACACAAACAGCTCTAATTGTCTGGACAGCAATGGGTCATTAAACAACATAATCTTGTCAGTTTGGTCAATAGGAGAATTGCATGACATATATAGATATTTATGTTTTACTTGACATCTCTCATAAAGCTGTTATTACACCCATACTTCCACCCTGAATGTCAAAGACGTGGTCGCGTGTCAAGCCGTGGATCTCAACAGTCAATTACTGCAGTCAGTTATATTGAGATTATAGACCTTCAATGTCTCGATTCGTATAATTAACTGTCACTGTCAAATCAACTCAATGATTCGTGTAATTAACTGCCACCATTTTCCGCCTTTCTCTGATGAAGTGTTGCCAGCAAAACAAAATGTAAGTGTGACAGGTATTTATAATAAACCGAGTAGTTAGAACTTAATTAAAGTTCGTCATGGTAATTATAGAACTTGATAGAGCCATATTAAAAGTGGATTATTAGAAAGTATCATAGCGATGAATCGACACAGATAAAGACTCTAGCTTTTTCTCACTCTTTCAAAACGAAACATATTTTGATGAATAGTAGTCACTTGTGAACGACATTAGCTTGGTTTTAGTCCACTTGACTGCACGAGATGATAGGTTACTTAACGTGTTGAAACTGCTTCAGCTTCGTTTGAATGACAAAAAGGTTATTTAGTACAGATCGTACCAACCTGTAATCGTATTATTTGATTTTCTGTATCATATTCCATTATGCTCTTCTTTCCTTGTAGGTATTATGACAATAAGCAGCATATACCAGAAGATTTATTGATGGATTCCAAGTGGTGCTTACAAAAAGTCCTATGTGAAAGTTGAAAACAAAGGCCATCGTATGTCCATCCACTCTATCATGAATCATAAGATAGATACACCTTATACGATTGTTTTACTATGAGAAAATCTACCACCCAAAGTCAAACTTACAAATGACGATAACTCTAAAAACTTGTGTTTATCTCAATGAATCGTATTTTCTTGATATATTACTTGGTATCATGAGCAAACATACGTGTATTTTATTGTTTTATACTTTATTTTATACGATAAAAGTAATCTGACAGAACAGAAAATATTGTTTGATATTGTGTTTGATATTGCATTTATTGCATTTTGATGATAACGATTTTAATATGAATTTCAATACATCCTCTGTATGAATAAATAAAAGGCTTCCATTGCTTTTCTAGTTTTCTATAACATGCCTCCAATACTAGGGATATTTTCTATGTAATGCCTCCAATAATAGGGATATTTTTATATAATGCCTCCAATAATAGGGATATTTTCTATATAATACCTCCAATATTAGAGATATTTTCTATATAATACCTCCAATAATAGGGATATTTTCTATGTAATACCTCCAATAATAGGGATATTTTCTATGTAATGCCTCCAACAATAGGGATATTTTAATTATAATGCGTCTAGTGATATGGATATTTTCTATATAATACCGCCAATAATAGGGATATTTTCTATATAATGCCTCTAGTTAAAAGGATATTATCTATATAATGCCTCCAATAATAGGGATATTTTCTATATAATACCTTAATTGAAAAGGATATTTTCTATATAATGCCTCCAATAATAGGGATATTTTCTATATAATGCCTCCAATAATAGAGATATTTTCTATATAATGACTCTAGTGATATAATATTTTCTATACAATGCCTCCAATAATAGGGTTATTTTCTATGTAATGCCTTAATAATAGGGATATTTTCTATGTAATGCCCCTAGTGATTGGGATATTTTCTATATAATGCCTCCAATAATAGGGATATTTTCTATGTAATGCCTCCAATAATAGTGATATTTTCTATATAATGCCTCAAATAATAGGGATATTTTCTATATAATACCTCCAATAATAGGGAAATTTTCTATGTAATGCCTCCAATAATAGGGATATTTTCTATATAATGCCTGCAATACTAGGGATATTTTCTATATAATGCCTCTAGTAATAGGGATATTTTGTATGTAATGCCTCTAGTAATAGGGATATTTTCTATGTAATGCCTCCAATAGTAGGGATATTTTCTATGTAATGCCTCCAATAATAGGGATATTTTCTATATAATGCCTTCAATAATAGGGATATTTTCTATATGATGCCTCCAATAATAGGGATATTTTCTATATAATGCCTGCAATACTAGGGATATTTTGTATATACTGCCTCTAGGAATAGGGACATATTCTATATAATGTATGCAAATCACCATATATGAGTGATTATAAACATCAAATAAAAACAAACCATTCGAGTTTCTTATATATATTGTTTAACAGATATGCAGATGAAATTATTCTAGTTTTAATAGACTTTGACCTAAACGCTATTGTATGCAGTTGGATTTAAATTTTTGTTGTTGTTGTTGTTGGGCTTAACGCCATTTTTCAGCACATGATAGGCTATTCATGGCGGCCAGTATTAATGGTGGAGGAAGAAACCGGGAAATCACCGGAAAGAACCACCGACCCACGAGAAGCTACTGGCAAGCTTTCTCTCATATCCACATTCGCCGAATCCTAGACTCGAACCCACGCAGACAGAGGTGAGATGGCAGTGATCCGTAACGGACAGCGCTTTAGACCACTCGGCCACTCGGGTCCCCTGGATTTAAATTAAATTACACACTAACTATTAGCACTTGGAACAATTTTCTTGTAAAAAGTAATAGAAAACGAATCTACACATGTTCAGGTATTATCTTATCTTTCTTGTTATGCTCTGCCTAGTGTTAGTTATCTTTGATTAAATTGCTTGTGTGTATAGGATTAAATGATCACGGTCGGTATTTATCTATGTGTAAATTTTGCCTAATCACTCACAAAGTAAATAAAGTCTGAAGGACATTTAATAAGGACTTCATGTAATGTTTCTGAGCGGTTAGGTAAAATTTACACATCGATAAATACCCAACCATGATCATTTAATCCTTATAATTCCAATTTACTTTCTTTGTAACATCAGGTCAGCAGATATAACCAACAAATCTTTCACTTTTATGTACATCGAAGTTTTTTTTCATTAACCTCTTAACTGAGATAGAATACATAGCCGTATCTTCGCTAGTCAAGATTCATGTATTCTTTGTACAGTGATATGGGATAGAATAGCATAGCGAGTCATGAGAGTGATATATTGTTATGATCATTATAGTAATATATTTAAAAAAATTATTGTTGCGGTTCAACCAGGAATATCCCCTTTTAAAAAAAGTACGCTTGCGTTTGGCATGTTATAGCAATTACGGTATTCCTAACTACGTATTTTGATTTTTCAAAGCAAGATCGTGTCCATTTTTAGTAAGATCCATTTTGTTGATATGACCCTGACCTTTAATAACTGCTGATAAACATGGTGACGGGGTGAAATGCAATAATTTCCGAAGATTGGCTTCTAAACCCTCTCTTATGCCTTTTTAGGTAAACCCTGTCTTATGCCTTTTTAGGTGACTGTTGGAGTGCAGGAAGGACTGTTCAATTATATTGTTTTTGGTCGATCTTAATCTGTGGCTTGTCATTTCTTATCGAAATGACAGGAGCGGAGCGGAGGGAGTTTCTTGTTGTCATCACTAGGGTGTAAAGCGTTGATAAAAATTCAACTTAAATGATATGGACACAGGGAACAAAATGTATCGATGTGTAAAATATTTCAGATCAGTATCACGTGACCGTTTACATCCAAAAAAAAGGTTAGAAAACGCAGTCAATTCATAAAAATTGGAATTATTAACTTTTAAAATTCATTTTTTATTTTTGTTTCATTCCATTTTATTGTAATTATTATTTTTTTCGGATTCGGTATTCTTTTTCAGTAATGAGATATTTTCTTTTAACACGTGTTGTTTTTTAAGATGAAAAAGTATTACGTGAGAATTATTTTTAGTTACTCTAATTCGTCTTGGGCTGGCAACAGTATCAACATCAAGTTAAAACGATTGGTCAGAAGCAGGGTCATACTTTGTTTGCGTGATCACTATGTGTAAACAACGTCTTTTTATGATTGGTTCTTACGTGGGGACAAATTGATTGATGTGTTCGTGTAGTAAAAGAGACCACGTGACCAAACTTGCGAGACTCGAAATGATGTTTTTGGGTTTTGAATACGCATTTTTAACATTCTTCAGGCAGAGTCATTCTAACATCTTGAAGGAACAAGATGTATTTATTTTTAAAACAAAATTCCAGATTGTTTGTTCTTCATCTGATTTTTGGATTTAACAATTTGTTTACCTGAAAACTCAACATTTTGACCTTTTTAAAAAATTCTGAAATATATTCATGGAAATTTATTCTGGAATTATTCGGAAACAAAGACTGAGATTCAATTGAGGGATTGTTGATATTCGTACACTGGACCACATCTGACGTCATCGCCTTCCATATCTGTACGTAACCTGGACTCAAACCTGGATTCTAATAAACTATTTAGTGATAAGACTGGTGTTTTTATTCTTAAGATCAAATTTTGGACTATATTCACAAACAGTTAGTCATATTTACCAATTTGTACATTGCTGTCTAAGGAAAAAAAATTGTTTTGTTAAAATATACAAAGCTTGTTGGCTTTCACTCTTTCCATTGTTACTGAGTACGACCTCTTGTCACATAACTGTAGACAAATCATATAAAACGAGTGCCGGATGATTCATGGAATGCTTTTGAACTTTCAATTCAAACATATTTGTTATTCATGATTAATAAATTTATATAGAGATAGATTCTATACAGAATGGGTATTCAATATTATCTGATTTATCTAACGATACATTGTATACAACAGTACAACTGTTGCTTTCTAAGCCATACTTAGTCTTCATATCTTTGGTATCCATCTATAAAAATATAATTACAATGTCTATAGAAAGGGAGTATCTTAAAGTCCTTGGTATCCACCATTTGCAATAGCATTACACTGTCTATAGAAAGGCCGTCTTCATGTTGATGGTATCATAAATAGAATTATAATTACAATATCTATAGAAATGTGTCTTCAAGTCCTTGGCATCCGCTTATAGAAATAGAATTATACTGACTATAGAACGGGTGTCTTCACATCTCAGGTATCGACCTATAGAAATAGACTTATACTGTCTATAGAAATGGTGGATCTTCAAGTCCTTGGTATCCACCTATTGAAATAGCATTACACTGTCTATAGACAGGCTGTCTTCACGTCCATGGTATCCACTAATAGAAGTATAATTACACTGTCTATAGAGAAATGTATTCACGTTCTTGGTATCCACCTGTAGAAATATAACAACACTGTGTATAGAATTGATGTCCTCATATCCTACACTGTATAAATGGTGCCTTCTCATCCTTGGTATCTATCTTTACAAAGAACTACACTGTCTATAAAATGGTGTTTTAATGTCCTACATTGTAGAAATTGTGTTTTCAAGTCTCTGTTATCGTCCTGTAGAAATTGTACGACACTATATGTAGAAAGGGCGTCTGTAAGAATGCAAAATTTATGTCGATCTATAAAGAGCACATTAATTTGGGCAGGTGAATGATTACTTAGATTAACGGGGATAGATGTAATGATTTCTAATGTCTGTGTCGTGAGAGGACTGATTGTTAATTAATCCTTTGTTTATTTAACAATCAGAGAGACTGGAAGTAGAAGGTTAACTACGATTATGGTATCGTAAATGTCTAGATTAAAAGTGTCCAGAATTAATTATTTGGTGATCTGGAGGTCAGGCGAACCACAACGTTTTTGGCACCTAGTTATAATAGGCAGTAGATATATTAAATCTGGATTGGTTATGCTAAATAAGAGGCGTGGATCGCACGCGAAATTTCTTGGTTTTAATATGCCATATCGCTAAAATTTAAGTCAATCGAAATGTTTTCTGCAGGAGAAAAGGTATAGGAGACACTGAGTTGAATTTAGAAGAAATTCCCCCGTAAAACAATTATACAAGGTACAGGATCTCTGGAAAGTCCACAGACACAATTCTGGGGTAGAAGCGATTAAAGCTTGAAGCACAAGGCATTTGCGTCAATCTCATGTAATCCGTTGATACCAATATAATGATTTGCTTGAACTTTATATGCTTATATTTGCATGAATTATTTGTTTAAATTTGTAGGTCAGTTTTCCTGATATAAGCATAACGGTGTTGATTTATCTGAATTCGTACAATCATCTTTCTTTAGATACGTTTGTCAAATCGTTTGTCTTCTTGATTGTTATTACATGCCTTACCTTAGTTGAAATGACTTACGAGACTCCATGTGAATTCATCGATCTTTGATGATTTCACGAACAATAAAGACTTGAGTGCGTATTTAGTAAAATAAAGTGAGTTTTCATGTATGCTGACGACTTGAATGTGAGTATTTAAATAACGTAGTTAAGCCATGCAATGATGTTCATTCATTTGTGTAATTGAAACGAGAACGGAACTGTTATGTCTCGTGTGATATTGTGAGTTAGTTTTTAAATAACCGTTAGAAGGTATATTAAGCTGAAAGGGAGCGAAACAATAGAGAGTTTGGATAAGGAGAAAAGCAAAAAGGACCGAGAAGAACATCCACGGTGAAATTGGACTGAACCCGAATTAGGCATGGTGTAAAGTTTTACATGGCAACGACTTCGATTTTTCACTATATTCTATGATATCCTAATTCCATCATTTAAAACAGACCTGCTATCTATATAAGTATATCTGTGTTTTGACATTCCGTGAATGATTTATATCATAAAGAAGTTTATCTTATCACAACTGTTATGAAATTGATTAAATGTTTGTCTTTGCATGAACGGGAGCTCGTATCATTCTGTTTATATATCTGCTCAGATCTCTATTTATTACACCTATAAATTTCACACTTTATATTATTTTTACTCCATATCAACCTTTAGATAGCGATACCCCAACAACTCAACACCACAGTGTTTAAACATCATTGGTATCGACCAGTAGAAATAGAGTTACACTGTCTATAGAAATGGTTATCTTCACATCTTTGATATCCACCTATAAAAAAATAGTTACACTGTCTATAGAAAGGGTGTCTTCACATCATTGGTATCCACCTATAGAAACGGAGTTACACTGTCTATAGAAAGGGTGTCTTCACATCTTTGGTATCCACCTATAGAAACGGAGTTACACTGTCTATAGAAAGGGTGTCTTCACATCTTTGGTATCCACCTATAAAAACAGAGTTACACTGTCTATAGAAAGGGTATTTTCACATCTTTGGTATCCACCTAAAGAAATAGAGTTACACTGTATATAGAAATTGTTATCTTCACATCTTTGGTAACCACAAATAGAAATAGAGTTACACTGTCTATAGAAAGGGTTATCTTCACCACCTCGTTTTACACCTATAGAAATAGAATTACACTGTCTATAGAAAGTGTGTCTTTACAACTTTAGTATCCACATATAGAAATAGTTACACTGTCTATAGAAAGTGTGTTTTCATATCTTTGGTATCAACAAACAGAAATAGAGTTACACTGTCTATAGAAAGTATCCACCTATATAAATAAAGTTACACTGTCTATAAAAAGGGTGTCTTCTATAAAACGTGTGTCTTCACATCTGTGGTATCCACCTATAGAAATAGAGTTACACTGTCAATCGAAAGGGTGTCTTCACATCATTGGTATCCACCTATAGAATCAGAATTACACTGTCTGTAGAAAGGATGTCTTCACATCTTTGGTATCCACAAATAGAAATATAGCTATACTGTCTATAGAAAGTATCCACTTACATAAATAAAATTAGACTGTCTATATAATGGGTGTCTTCACATCTTTGGTATCCACCTATATAAATAGAGTTACACTGTCTATAGAAAATATTCACTTATATAAATAGAGTTTCACTGTCTATAGAAAGGGTGTCTTCTATAGAAAGGGTGTCTTAACATCTTTGGTATACTCCTATATCATACACTGGTATCGTCCTCATATCATACACTGGTATCGTCGTGTAAAAGGGTGTTTAAATATCCTTAGTATGGGTGTTAATCTGCATTATTAAATTTTCCATTCTGGATCTGACTCCATTTGAACTTTATTCACTATCTTTAATGGGCTTATATTTTCTTAAGTAATAAAATTATTGCTTTTAAATTTTTTTTTCACTCAAATCGTTTTAAAACTTGTTAGTTCAATAAAGCAGTTCTCCGTATTTCTATTTTTAGAAACGGTGTCCTTCACATCATTTACAAATTGAATATACCCTACATTAATGGACGTCGGCTATTTTAGACGAAATTGTAAAATATCAACATCAAACTTTATTTTTTCAATCGTCAACATGTTTTTATTCTTGAAATAAGATATTTGCGATGGTGACTTTGATGATCGCTAATGCCAACATATGCATTTTGAAACTGACATTGGAAGTCGGACAACCCTTACTTCACCTTGTCAAGATCATTTTTAACATTTTAAATTTTCAAACTTAACTATTCTATCACAAGGCCAAGACTGCAATATATGTTTCCGCTGGAAGTAATAGTTGTATTATTAGTTTATTGCCCTCTAATCATTATTGCCTTCGGCGTTTGTTCTTCGTAGATGTACATCACACACTTAAGGTTTTAGCGGGTAAATCAGATTTATGCATACACGTGTTAGTGGCTTCACACTGGTCATCTTCTTCTACTTCGAGGTTTATTTACAACTCCACCCTTTTGTAAAATAGACTCTGCTAGCATTCCAGCATGCACCTAGTCTAAACAGTATTGATCACCAAGAAATATGTCAGGTTCTCCAATAATAGCGTGGTTTTCACGGTACGAAACCTATCACTGCTGTTGTAAATGGATGCCATAATCTTAGCACTGGAATAAGAAAGGTTACTTTAAACATTTAAAGTATATATAAAATAACATAATCATGTTCATCAAATTTTGAGAAGAGGGTGTACTTTTTATTTTGACAGATTTATGAAGGGGTGTAAATACTAGAGTGTACCGGAGTAAATTATGGGCAGTTTTCTTTACAGGGCTTTCATGTACAGGGGGGGGGTGTTATTTCATACCGCAGTAACACAATATGGTTATTTGTCTTTGTTATTTTTTAACACAGGAACACAAGGTGGTATTTATGTCTTTGTTATGTTATAACAGTAAGACATGTTGGTTATTTAGTGCAGAGACAAGTGTAGTATAAACTAGTATCTTCAAAAAGGGCACGCCACGGTTGCTGATTCAGGCTGATCTAATAGCAGGATTCGAACACACCCCTTTCCAGTCACAATCCGTTTTGCTAGCCATTGGTCCACCACGGCCTCTTTTCATACATAGGATGTACATATATTTAATCAAAGGTAATTATTGTATGTCATGAGAACTAATTTCTGTATGTCATGAGAACTAATTAGTGTATGTCATGAGAAATAATGATTGTATGTCATGAGAACTAATGATTGTATGTTATGAGAACTAATTATTGTATGTTATGAGAAATAATGATTCTATGTCATGAGAACTAATGATTGTATGTCATGAGAACTAATTATTGTATGTCATGAGAACTAATTATTGTATGTCATGAGAGCTAATTATTCTATTTCATGAAAATCAATTATTGTAAGTCATGAGAACTAATTATACTATTTCATGAGAATTTATTATTGTATGTCATGAGAACTAATGATTGTATGTCAAGAGAACTAATTATTGTATGTCATGAGAACTAATTATTGTATGTCATGAGAGCTAATTATTCTATGTCATGAAATATAATTATTGTAAGTCATGAGAACTAATTATACTAGTTCATGAGAATTTATTGTATGCCATGAGAACTAATTATTGTATGTCATGAGAACTAATTATTCTATGTCATGAGAATTAATTATTGTAAGTCACGAGAACTAATTAATCTATGTCATGAGAATTTATTATTGTATGCCATGAGAACTAATTGTCGTATGTCATGAGAACTAATCATTCTGTGTCATGAGAACTAATTATTGTATGTCATGAGAACTAATTATTATATGTCACGATAATTTATTATTGTATGTCATAAGAACTAATTGTTGTATGTCATGAAAACTAATTATTGTATATCACGAGAACTAATTATCGTATGTCATGAGAATTAATTATTGTATCTCAGGAGAATTAATAATTGTATGCAATGAGAATTTATTATTGTATGTCATTAGAACTAATTATTGTATGTCATGAGATCTAATGATTGTATGTCATGAGAATTAATTATTGTATGTAATGATAACTAATTATCGTATGTCATGAGAACTAATTATTCTATGTCATGAGAACTAATTATTCTATTTCATGACAATTAATTATTGAATGTCATGAGAACTAATTACTATGTGTCATGAGAACTAATTGCTGTATGTCATGAGCACTAATTACTGTATATCATGAAAACTAATTATTATATGTAATGAGAACTAATTATTGATAATTATTGCATGTCATGAGATCTTATTATTGAGTATCATGAGAATTAATTATTGTATGTCATGAGAGCTAATTATAGTTTGTCATGAGAATTAATCATTGTATATCATTTGAACTAATTATTTTATGTCAGGAGAACTAATTATCGTATGTCGTGATAATTATTTATTGTATCTGATGAGAATTAATAATTCTATGTAATGAGAATTAATTATTGTATGTCATGAGAACTAACTATTTTATATCATGAGAACCATGTATCATATGTCATGAGAATTAATAATTGTATGTCATAGGAATTAATTATTGTACATCATGAGAACTAATTATTGTACATCATGAGAACTAATTATTGTATATCATGAGAACTAATTATTGTATATCATAACAACCAAGTAGCATATGTCATGAGAAATAAGTGTTGTATGCTATGAGAATTAGGTATTGTATATCATAAGAATTAATTATTGTATGTCATGAGAACTAATTATTGTATATCATGGGAACTAATTATTGTATGTGATGAGAAAAGCTTATAAAAAATTATTATGTGTCATGAGAATAAATTATCGTATGTCATCAAACTAAATTATTGTATGTCATGAGAACTAATTGTTGTATATCATGAGAACCATGTATTGTATACCATGAGACATAAGTATTGTAAATCATGAGAACTACGTATTGTATATCATGAAAATTGACTATTGTATGTTATGAGAACTACTCATTGTGTGTCATGAGAATTGATTATCTTATGTCATGAGAATTACCGTATCTCATGAGAATCAATTATTGTATATCATGAGAACTAATTATTGTGTGTCATGAGGACTGTTACTGTATGTCATGAAAACTGATCATTGTATGTTATGAGATTTAATTATTGTATGTGATGCGAGTTGATTATTGTATGTGATGAGATTTGATTATTGTATGTGATGAGAAATAATTATTGTTTTTCAAGATAGCTAATGGCTGTTCCTCATGATGACTAACTAATGTATTTTATGAAAATCAAATATTGTATTTATGGAAGATAATAAGTAAACGCATCTTCTCCCTAACGTTTGAAAATAAGTTAGTATTTGATGATGAAATGAAAACTTTATTGTCTACTGCTTATCTATTTTTTATATTATATTTAAAAAGAGTATCCGCGTGCTCTTTTGAAAACATTTAATTTATATATTTTTGTCTAGATAATTAGATTCCAAATCTGTCAATTCATTTGTTATTTGTATATGTTCAGGGTATGTACGGCCTACTGGTAATATAGTTCCTTTCCAACTGTAATTGCTGAATATTAATAAAGTATACATGCAAAATGAATGGTACAGAAAACTAGTTGACCTTGTAAAAATGATTACCGTATACAGGTGACAGGATGGTCAACATTTATAATACCTGTTACAACTAAATTAAAGTGACTGATTAACTAAATATAACTATTTTAGTGATGTTGCTACTGCTGTGAAAAACATTAAAACCTAAAATTTGCAAGAGAACTTTCGTGTCTCTTAAAATGTAACAGATTTCAATTCTCAACTGGCATTGTTTCGCCTACGATCAAGAAACTGCGTGTGTGTAACTCAATGTTTTAGCCTCTATGATATCACTTTTTTATTAATAGATACAATGCCTGAACGTTTTCGAAATCAAGCAATATACTGGATGATTCCGTCCCGTATAATTACTTTACTTTGGTTTTTACCTGAAGAAGCTGTTTAGAAAACAATTGAAGGAGATGAGTCAATAACGGGTAATATAATTTATTTGGTTTGTGTCGTGCTATCAGTTTTAAATGTATGTCTTTCATCTCTCTGATTACAATCAGATCTCCTCTGTCCATCGTGAAGATCTGACGACGACTGCTTTGGGGTCATGTTCTGGTGAGTTTTGAATAAGCCAATGGAAATGCAGCTTTCAAAACTCCGAAAGTGAATGAAATCGTTTGGTACACATTCATGCTCTTCATCCACACAACTCAGTCTCCAAACACGACTATATAAGACTTCATCTGATTGGGTAATAGAATTAGCGCTTATGGTAATAACATATGTTCTAGAACATGCCCCTTTAGCGGTCACTATCAGATCTTCATGAATACCAATGGAAATCTGAATTTAATCAGACTGTGTCTGTCATATTCGAGTATCCCCCTATAAACTGCACTCGCTTATAATTCAATTCCAACTGCAAACAACTTTACTCAGATCTGCCATCTCATTATGCACCGACAGATCAGGATCTGTGTTGTTTATTCAAGTGATTACTCTTAATGAACTTCAAAAGGCAATATCTGCTTGCAGTATGCGACGGAAGATCTAGGTCGGTACAGTTTGCAGTTGGAACTGATTTATAAGCGAGTACAGACTACACATTATCTTGACCATATGTGCTTTTGATAGGAAAAACACCATTTCAAACTATAATTCCACGATCATTCTATTTGAAACTTGACAATAGGAAGTGATCTGTGTATAAGTCAAGATTAGGAAAGATTTTGATGAAGTCTATCGACAGTGCACACATTGTGTTGTATAGATAAAGCTTGACATTCCATTCTTACTGTAATTCAGTGTGCCAAAATATGCTTCTTCGTGGGGGCCATTCGCCAAAATATTGAATGTATTTAATTTGTTTATGTAATAAATTAACGAAACATGATGAGACGCTTTTGAAGAACACTTAAAGAAAAGGGTGCCTAACTATTGGGGCTATTCCAGCTGATTTAAGATATGCCCAGACGTTTATGAATTGGCTGTATATAATCCAACCTAACAATCATCTCGCTTTGTTAATAACTCACCCTAGTTATCTTCGACTAGGATTGGTGTCTTAAAACACATACTATCTGAAAAATGCTTAACACTTTCATTTGTTCATTAGTATCAATTTACTAATTATATTAATAACTTTGAGGAAATATTTTCTTCAGTATACAAAATAGAAAAACATTTGGCTATCGAAGTTTACTGCTTTGTCTCTCTTTCTATCCACTATGTCATGTGTTATCACATTTTCCATCCTCGATGTCATGTGCTATTATTTTTCCACCCACAATGCCACATGTGATTGTTTTTCCATCTTTGATCCCGTATATGATTGTTTTCTATCCATGATATCATGTGTTGTTGTTTTTCCACCTAAGATGCCATGTATTATTGTTGTTTTGTTTTTTTTCATATATAATGCAATGCTTATAGTCTAATAAACATAAAGATGGCTGTGTGATTAAGATAATATAGAAAATTTAGATTAATATATAATACTTCGGTTTTTACTTCTGGATTCAGACCTCCTTTACCTTGATTCTTATTCTAGTGGAATTTTTTTTCTTCTGTTGGAATCAAATTTTACACAAGTAATTGGACGCAATTTCAAGTTCTGCTGGCATTATTTTCAGTTGTCAAAATGCGACAGTAGTTGAGAAATGCTGCAGTTCGTTAAAGTAAAGAAACGAAGAAATAATGCTATTATTTATATTTTAAAAAAGCTGTTAGATATTTTCCTGTCGTTAAAGAAACGTATCCCTATTTCAACCAACTTCTGTATTTTTCAGCTACCATTGCATTTCAACGACATGAATATGCTTTCTGTAACAGGTTTAAGTCTCAGGCGGTTGAAACTATTGGCCAATGCATTTGGAAAAACAAATAAAACTTATCCTCTGAAGTAAGAAAACCAACTAAGTATATGCGACTTTAGTTTATTTAATTCGTTACGCTTCACAAAATATATTCCATATCAAACTTAGAGACCCATGATAACTTGAATCACTCGTAGTTTTTAAGGTGGCCATGTGTGATTTAAAAGCAAGCTTCTTGTTACTGTATGCAATGTATCACGAAAAATGAAAATGACGAAGCTCACAAAAGTAAATTAAACAGTAGCAATTTATCCTCTCCCTCCTCGGCAGCTTATGCCCCCTCCATTTTAACAATTTAGAAAAATATAAATCAGTGAATGAAATGAGTAGATTTCTTGCAATTTTTATATCATTTATATAATTTATACTTTTTTCGTTTCGCAGACTATTGGAATTACATGGGTGCTCTAATGGTAACTGATCTGCCTATTGCATATGTGCATCCATTTCTTCGCTTATTCGATGCTTGTGTTTCATGCCTACAAATATGTCGACCTCAAGCCTTAAATCGAATATCGTTTTTGTAGCTTAATGCATTGGTTATTGATTTGTGTTAATATATGCAAGTAAATCATGAAGACAAATATATGCAACTAAATCATGAAGACAAATATATGCAAATAAATCATGCGGCTTAGAAAACGTCGCTCTTACTGGGCAAGTGTTCATTGTACATAGTTTTCGTTAAGATTCGTTTAACCTAGATATACAAATCAATCCGACTTGACTGCATTTATCATGCTGACAGTGGAACTGATAATATATGACAAAACTGTTAGCAACATATATATGCAAGTAAAATGAATATCACAATAAAATGAAAAAAGTAATATATATATATATATATATAATTAAACTCAACATTGGGATATTGTGTTTCCAGAAAACTGCAGACAGAGACACTATAAAATTATGTATATTGTGTGTGAAGGAAAAGAGTCAAACAAAGACTGAGCCAGTAATAAACACTTGTATATTGTGTCGAGAGTAATCAAACACAGACTGAGCCATGAACAACATTTGTGTATTGTGTCGATAGTCAACCACAGACTAAGCCAATAGACACCTTTGCATATTGTGTCGATAGTCAATCACAGACTAAGCCAATAGACACCTTTGTATATTGGGTCGAGAGTAGTCAACCACAGATTAAGCCAATAGAAACATTTGTATATTTTGTCGAGAGTCAACTACAGTCAAAGTCAATAGAATAATTTGTATATTGTGTCGGAAGCTAACCACAGAACGAGACAATAGAAACAATTGTGTATTGCTATTGTATCGTATGTTGGCTTTTCTCAATGCCCAAAGTAGTGGTGTATTGCATAAGAAATATATGCTTTGTAAACAACATCATACATAGCTAATATTGTTCTGCGAGTATAGATTCAATATTCAGATCATTATTAATTGTAAACATGTTTGCTTCAGTTTGAGTTTAAGATAATATTGTATTGTTATTTTAATCTTAGAAAGTTCACACAAGAAAATTTCTCATTAAGTTGACCCAAATGTGATTTTGAAATCACACGTGTTCTTCGTGTGTGTGTGTGTGTGTGTGTGTGTGTGTGTGTGTGTGTGTGTGTGTGTGTGTGTGACGTATTAGCTTGCTTTAAATGTTCAGTTACCTGTAAGAAATAATCAGTCAGTTGTGGTTATAAGTTGAGAGTCACATAATAAAATCTTATAGAGTTTCTAATACCTTAAATGTTATTTCTGTGCTGGAAAGAGTTGCTGGTTCGTGTTTATGAGGAACAACGTGTGTTTTGTTAGTGGTGGTAGCTGTGCTTCATCTATTTTCTAAACAATAATTATTTTCCCTGGAGAACTACAAAACTGGACAGAGACATTTGCTGAAATAAGTTCTAAATTGGATCAGAAAAATACAAATTGTGATTCACAGTGCAAATTCTGGACATTTGGTGTTGACCTTCGTCTGACTTCATCATCCGCCATCGTGGACCGGAACTGAGATTCAGATTATATCAATTTAGAACTGTTTATTCACAGCGCTTATGTGGTTTCACATCTTTAGAACAAATTTTTGGGACCTTTTTCGTAAATCGTAAGTCTTGTCTCATACATTTACCTTTTTACCGTGTTTCTAGGGAAATAAATTATTTTTGTTAAAATTATTTACAAATCTTGTTGTCTTCACTCATTCTTAGTGTTACTTTGATCGAGCCGATACGCAATACCTTAACATTCTTAGCAGACTCAGTCTAATATTTTTGTTCAATTTTTAAATTGGGTGGATTTATTTATTCAAATTAATATTCACTGGAATTAAAAACTGCTCAATAATATCGTTGGACTAAACCATTAATTTGGAATTATGGTGAATTCATTCAAAAGCATGTTGGATTATATTATTCGAAAATATCAAAACACTGTTAATACATCATTGCTTTCTAGGCCATTGGCAAATTAGCTATTTCGAGACTTCAGGCTAATCAATAAATTTAATATTGGAATTTATTTCAAATAACACTGTAATGCAATTGCAACTTCATAATTTTAACTTATAAGTTTCAAAAATATTTTGGATTAAATTCAAAATAGTGTAAGTCTGAATGGAATTTAAATAATATTGACGCATGATACTGAAAAATAACTTTCGGGTTAGTTTAATTTCCAGTCGAAAACAGACATAATATTGTATTTACGTTGATTTTATAAACTTATCACTGAATGTACAAAACTAAGAATATGCATGTATGAATGTACGTACGTACGTACGTATGTATGTATGTATGTATGTATGTATGTATGTATGTATGTATGTATGTATGTATGTATGTATGTATGTATGTATGTATGTATGTGTATGTGTGTATGTGTGTATGTATGTATGTATGTATGTATGTATGTATGTATGTATGTATGTATGTATGTATGTATGTATGTATGTATGTATGTATGTATGTATGTATGTATGTATGTGTGTATATGTATGTGTGTATGTATGTATGTATGTATGTATGTATGTATGTATGTATGTATGTATGTATGTATGTATGTATGTATGTATGTATGTATGTATGTATGTATGTATGTATGTATGTGTGTGTGTGTGTGTGTGTGTGTGTATGTATGTGTGTATGTATGTATGTATGTATGTATGTATGTATGTATGTATGTATGCATGCATGCATGCATGCATGCATGCATGCATGCATGCATGCATGCATGTATGTATGTATGTATGTATGTATGTATGTATGTATGTATGTATGTATGTATGTATGTATGTATGTATGTATGTGTGTTGATCTCATTTATCATGGACTAAGTTTTCAGACACTGATCACTTCAATCGTATTTCTTATGTTTAAACCAAAATGACGTTTTAATTAGATGATATGTTGTCGTATTATGCAGTATTTATTGTTAAGGGCGCTTGTCATACTGAATATAGATGGACTCTCAGTATATCCTAATTCAATTCCAAAATCGTGTGTAACGAATCAATTTAAAAATTTTCAACTAGTCTTGACATCCGTTATGCAAGTCTAAGTACATAAACATTAGTCTTGAATCTAATATCATTTTCTGCACTAGAAATTCTCTGAGAGCTTCTCTATAATTAACTTTAAATCATAGCAATTATCGTTTCTAATTGTCCCTATAAAACCCAAAAATGTTGGAGTTGTTTATCTAGATTTTGTCCAGTACTTGCAACATTTTCCCATTAATTTTGGCGTTAAGCACTTGTATATAATGATTTATAATGCAAATGCATGTAGTCCTAAAATCATGCAACCTTCAAAGATAAATCAATATATAGCCACTTGAAATGTGATACCTGTACAAAGTAAGAACGGTTTTGATTGAATCCAAAACCACAAAGTGAGCACGTTTTCGATTGGATTCCAAACTACGAACGAAACTCTGACATTGTCAGCTATAATTTAGGTGGCGCTCACCAGTTATTTTGTACTTTTGAGAGAGTGATGTATGTAATGTGAAGTTGTTTGAATTTAAACATGCATATTGGAGAGAATGTTGGCATACCTATATACCAATTTCATGTAATGTGGCTGAAATTTCTTTGGATATTGTACTATTGGAAATTTTAAATGATCTTAGGACACTGCTAACTAAAATGACTGCTCCCTTGTGCTCCAAAAATCAACCTGAATTTGTATAAAGTACACTATTCTTGACAGCTATTAAAATATGAAAAAATGAATTTTGCCAAACTAGACAATACCAGCTTCTAAAAGTGCAATGAATGAATTACCAAATACATAATGTGTAAAAATGTTATCGACTCTATTTTTTACAATTTACCTCTAAAGTTCGAGAAGTGAAAATGAGCAAGTAGAGCTAGCACTTTCTTGAAAGATGCACATCTGAAGTAAGGCCAAGCTGTATACTCTCTAACCCATATTGCACCCATTAATCATACATCAAAATAAAGGGAATTAAAGGTTCTTTGAACAATACCTAAGATATACAAAGTCTCTTTTAGATAGCCAGTATAACTAGTGAGGAAACCCGGGGGAACTTTTTCTTTAACATTCTAACCCTATGCTAAATACGAAACTGTAGAGCGCCACCTTTAAAACAAATATAAACATTTATGCAATTATTTTTCTTATTTTCATATTATTATGTATGATGTTCTGAGTAAAATGGTACATTACATTGATTTTATTCATTAAAATAAGCTAATTGTGCTTATTTTTGCTCTAGCATACATAATTTGCCATGAGGCATGTTTGGGTGAGTAGTTACCTTCATTATGGGGAAATTAGAAGTTTTAGAATATGGGAATAAAGTCAACTTAAATTGAAAACTGTTGCATTAAGTAAAAGAAATACGTAGTGAAAATGTTTCTTTTCATTTATTTGCAATGAAATTAAAAAATAAATAATAACAAAGTAAATTTGCTTTCTTCCATATCAAAGAATTAGTTTTTTTTAAACCTTTGACCTTTGACCTTTATAAACCTCACCTGTTATATCCCTTTTCTAGATGTAAAATTTATTGTTGACATCTCAGTAATAAATATGGCTAGTTTCATGTTCCTGTCTATCAGCATAACACTGGTTGCTATGTTGACAAAATGCAATGAGCATTTTTAAAATAGTTCACTTTTTATCATAAGGAGGGAAGGGCTGTACCTGTTTAAGACTCTGACTCTAATAAATGCTATTCTGAGGGAAGAAATACAAGACAATTATTACAATGGACTGTTTTGATGCTTGTGACATAAATATTTCAGCCATAGAATCAAAATTAAATCATGCAATAATAATACCTATATACTCTTTATGGTGGCGTTCACCAGTTATTATGTACTTTTGAGAGAGTGATGTATGTAAGGTGAAGTTGTTTGCATTTTAAACATGCATAGTGGAGAGAATGTTGGCATACCTATATATTACTTTCATGTAATGTGGCTGAAATTTCTTTGGATATTGTACTTTTGGAAATTTTAAATGATCTTAGGACACTGCTAGCAAAAACGACTGCTCCCTTGTGCTCCAAATTTGTATAAAGTACACTATTCTTGGCAGCTATTAAAATATGAAAAATAAATTTTGCCAAACTAGACAATACCAGCTTCTAAAAGTGCAATGAATGAAATACTTTATACATAAAATGTAAAAAAGTTATCGGCTCTATTTTTTTTACAATTTACCTCTGAAGTTCGAGAAGTGAAAAAGAGCAAGTAGAGCTAGCACTTTTATGAAAGGTGCACATCTGGAGTAAGGCCAAGCTGTATACTCTCTAACCCATATTACACCCATTAATCATACATCAAAATAAAGGAAATTAAAGGTTCTTTGAACAATGCCTACGATATACAAAGTCTCTTTTAAATAGCCAGTATAACTAGTGAGGAAACCCGGGGAAACTCTTTTTCTTTAAATTTTTAACCCTATGCTAAATATGAAACTGTAGAGCGCCACCTTAATAGCATGCTGCTTACCAAACATTCAGTTATAAATCATTATCAAGAGGAGGAGGAGGAGCAGCTTCACTACTCCATCTTATTCACTGTACACGAAGATTCCGTGATGATTGAATGTAAACGTCGAAACCTTGAAATCAAAATTAAGGACTGGAGTCTCCAGTTAGGATTATGCGACACTAAATTACTAACCAGAATATTCTATTTTTTTTAAATATTTTGTATTATAACAAGAAAGGGTTGTATATGATGCTAGTTTATCAGTTAACATAAGTCACTAAGTGTGGGAAAACCACAACGACAAACATACTGCCTAAGTTTGTGTTAAGGTCTTTCATATGTCCTCTTAAATGTTAAACGTTTGGTGCTTGTATGATCATGTTTAAAATGTGCGGTGTATGCATATGCGTGTGCGTGTGCGTCTGCGTGTGTGCATGCGCGTGTTAAATAAAAACGATAAACTCGTGCTGCATTGTGTTAAAAAGATGAATCAGTCACATAAATCCAAATTAAAGACCGAATTCATTTTAAGTTAAATCTGATTTCCCATCAAATTATTATAGAATTCGACCTGTTTCTTCGTTGTCATGACAAGCATTCCAATAACAGACCTGTATCGGTGATTTGGATCCAATTAATGATTACTTTTTATCGACGATGTGATTACTTCATATTCGACGATATAATTTCTTCATTTAAAGAACGATAACCATTTGACGATGATATCGAATTTATGGGTAATTTATTTTATATTGGATGTATTCGTCTTTTTAGGGTGTCACGTGGTGTAAGAAAATTTGCTAAATATTCCTGCTTCATATTATACATGTCTTCTGATAGAATTTGTTATTCAAATTTTGGGTAATGTCAATAAGTTTTATACAATATTACTTCAGACCGATTCTCAACAAAAAAAAATACATAAGCCATTGCGTTACGGTCAAATTCGCAGTTCCTTCAAAGAAAAGCTTGCCTTGGTGGTGAAAAACTGTTTGTTTTGCAATCATCAGTAATATCAACGGTTAGCTTAGGTTTAGAGATCGGAATCCCGACATTACAACACATCAGTGATATTGCCACAGACAATTTTCAAATAGACTACCCGTATCCAATCAGAACTAAGATAGTCAAATTCTGGGGCTGTTTTCTCACTCAGCCAGACATTATTCTGTTACAGTGAACTATCGCTGCATGTTTCGACATTGCCTAGAGCAAATAATAGGGAAGTAGGTGACACCCGACTGCGTTCCGAGTGCCGACGTTGTGCAATCGTTAAAAGGGCGGGAAGGGAGTTCTAGGAACTCCAGACGATATTTGGAACAAATATGAGGTAAAATATCTTCACCCGAATAACTTTGCTAAGCGTCGTAAGATTTATACGTTATTTTGGGTACTTAATTCAGTAGAACTTTAATCTTCTATGCATAGATGAATTATCAGTATGTCGTAATGTAGCGTATAACAAGTAAGTAATGTTCAAGATCAATATATGTAGTTGTTTGGATAAAATCGAAGTGGATGTTGTAATCAGCCACGATGTTACTTCGAGCTGTGTAACTGAATTTAATAGTGAGCAATGTTAGAATTTGTGCTTGTTTGTATTTGAATATATAGCGTGGATTATGCAGAGTTAGGTATTTTATGCCTTTTGCAAGTATAAAAGAACATTTTTATATTTGTGTCTTTTATAATTTATAAGGTAGGAAATGCGTAGGACTGTTGTTGATATTTTTATACTTGTATGTGTCTTTTATAGCTTTTAAGGTAGGAAATGCGTAGAAATATTGTTGATGTTCATAGTACACTATACAAATAATTAGAGACGTGATATTATTGTTGTTGTTAATTGTAGAACAAGCGTGTATGCACTACTTAGATGTGAGTCTGATTCAATTTTCATTATGCTTATGAAAGGTATGTGAGAGTGTGCTAAGTCTGCTGTTTGAACAATGGAGCAAAATTGTAAGATTAGGGAGAGAAGGAGATGAAGAGGACTGGGAGACGGAAACAAGGGTTAACGGAAGTACCGACAAGGAGGTCAAAAAAACACAAACAAGGGTACCTGAAGCTATAGCGACGAGGCCGGGAGAACAGAAACAACGATACCAGAAGTACCGACAAGGAGGGCCAGGAGAACTGAAACAAGGGCACCGGAAGTACAGACAAAGGAATACAAGGCGGAAGTTACAGATGAGTAACACAGAAGGGACACGGAAAGAAAACTATCTTTCAAATAATTTCGCATGATTAAAAAACTGGCAATTTGAATAGGTCTTGTATTGATTGCAACCTATTGCATCGAAAAATTGTACTGTAATTGTGAATACCAAAATATAGTCAATTAAAATGTTATACCTTTCACCTATTAATTTTTAATTTTGTTTACATCAAGAGCGTCGGATTTGCTAACTGGAAGATCGGAGTTATTTAACCTTTTAGTTGTCTGTCCTTCTCCGGGGTTAGCAATAATTCTGTGACATAGGGCATGGAAAATTCCCAGTAATAAATGCCATCTATGAAACTTACTGCTATTAAAAGTGACTATCACGACAGTTACTTTATATATATATATATATATATATATATATATATATATATATATATATATATATATATATATATATATATATATATATATATATATATATATATGTATGTATGTATATATATATATATATATATTACTTTTGAAGGTGCAACTAGAGAGGTTGTAAACTCTAACAATGCCCATTACTTTTTAAACGTACATTGAAATATATTCTTTACCAAATAATATGATTAAGCGTTAAATTGAAATGGTACATAATTGTGATTAAGGAGTAAATTGAAATTGTGTGCATGAATGGGGTGTTTTTCTTATAATTAAGGGGTAAATTGAAATTGTTTACATGGATGAAGTGGGTTTATTGTAATTAAGGGGCAAAATGAAATTATGTTTTTGGATGGAATGGTTTTATTCTAATTAATTTGGTAAATTAAATTTGTTTGCTTGCATGGAGTGGCTTTATTGTAATTAAGGGATAAATTGAAACTGTGTACTTAGATAAGGTAGGTATATAACTAAGCAGTAATTTGAAACTGTACTAGGATGATGCAAGTTTATTGTAATTATGGTGTAAATTGAAATTGTGCACTCAGATGGAGTTGTTTGATTATAATTAATGGGTAAATTGAAATTATGTATTTGGATGGAGTGGGTTTAATGTAACTAAGGGGTAAATTAAAATTGTTTACTTGGATGGAGTGGGTTTGTTTTAATTAAGGGGTAAATTGAACTGTTGCATTTGAGTGGAGTGGATTTTGGATAAGTGAAGAGACAAAGAGCGGTTATGAAATTATAGTTGTTTCGATGTTAGCCTCGGGGTTATTTTGGCACATCATTGCTTTAACTATTGACGTGTTTCTGGCCTCCGGCTTAATTATTATTGATTGTATACGAAGGACTTTTAACACTATCTCACAAAATATTCGTCGACAAGCCGTACGAAATGAAACTTAGTGTTAACACGCTTTCCAAACTTGTTCAACACGCTGACTTCTGATTTATCATCGTTAGGAACGAATTCTTAAAGCGTTACATTTACCATGTATACAAGATTTACAGTCTGCAAATACCAAAGAACGTTAACAACGTTTCGTCCGAAAAATTTGTCAAATGTAACTATATTGTTTCAAATTTGTTGACTTTGAACGAGCTTGCAACTGAAAATATTTTGAAGACTTGTCATTGGGATTAGACATAAATAAAGAAGACATTTAATACTTGTGAAGACTTGTCATTGGGATTTGACATAAATAAAGACATTTAATATTTGTGAAGACTTGTCATTGGGATTTGACATAAATAAAGAAGACAATTAATACTTGTGAAGACTTCCCATTGGGATTTGACATAAATAAAGACATTTAATATTTGTGAAGACTTGTCATTGGGATTTGACATAAATAAAGAAGACAATTAATACTTGTGAAGACTTCCCATTGGGATTTGACATAAATAAATACTTGTGAAGACTTCCCATTGGGATTTGACATAAATAAAGAAGACATTTAATACTTGTGAAGACTTCCCATTGGGATTTGACCTAAATAAAGAAGACATTCAATACTTGTGAAGACTTGTCATTGGGATTTGACCTAAATAAAGAAGACATTCAATACTTGTGAAGACTTGTCATTGGGATTTGACCTAAATAAAGAAGACATTCAATACTTGTGAAGACTTGTCATTGGGATTTGACCTAAATAAAGAAGACATTCAATACTTGTGAAGACTTGTCATTGGGATTTGACCTAAATAAAGAAGACATTCAATACTTGTGAAGACTTGTCATTGGGATTTGACCTAAATAAAGAAGACATTCAATACTTGTGAAGACTTGTCATTGGGATTTGACCTAAATAAAGAAGACATTCAATACTTGTGAAGACTTGTCATTGGGATTTGACATAAATAAAGAAGACATTCAATACTTGTGAAAACTTGTCATTGGGATTTGACCTAAAAAAAGAAGACATTTAAAACTTTAGCTCCAGCATTATGATCTTCCGCTGACGGTCTCTGTTCTACAAATTAAATGCTAACAGACCGCCATGTGCTAGCGGCTGTATGTATGCCATTAAGAAATAATATCCAGGATCGTCAGCAAAAAGTCTTAATTGGTACTAGGGGATGAAATCCATGACTAAGTGCGTGTCTTTCAGCAAATGCTTTAGCGGTTATAGCTCCTCCATCTATAAAGTTTTCTGAAAATCTGTTGTTGTGAGCAATAATGCTAATATCAGATAATTGCTCTCTGACTTTCACATCTACGCAGTTTTTCCGTTTCGTCACCATTGCCGATTGCCTCTTGCATCGATTGATTTCGGTTTCCATTCATAATGAGAAACCTGTTCATTTCATAACCTGATATTTTAGATTTTGATTTCGTGTTTGTGTCAAGATAGTCTTTGATGCGAGCGACCGACACACCAGAGAGCCTTATTCTTTGGTTCTCTGTTATTTTGGCTACGTTTTTCGCCACGGTTGCCATCGGCATCAAAACAATATTTTTATGTCCGTATTTTACATGAGCAGTTTTCCAGTTTTGACTTGAAAAATCACAAATGTGTTTAGGTCGACGCCAACAACAACACAGTTCCTCAACTCGACCAGATTCACGTTTGAGGCAATCCCGATTATATCCACATGTGCTCAGTGAAGAGTCACTGCGATTGCGTGTCCGTAAATATTAGAAGGTATGTTCTATACATTTAACGTTATTTATAATTGACACTTTATCTTAAACAACGCGAGACTGACCAGCGTTTGTGGTGTCAGTGAACGGTTTAGTGCATGCTATGCTCCAACGGTACGATGTCCACTTACTGTGTTGTCCATGCAAGTTTGCAATTGCAGCGTTGAAAAGTAAAACAGCGGTCGATGAAGCTCTACTTACATCAAGGGCACTCCTAGGACCACTGTGCAGATAATCAACCAATTCACATCATGGTTAATGCCAGTACGAATGGAAATACAAAGCATGTTTGAATGTCACCACTTACGCGACCAAATAAGTTCCAGGTTTTATTGACGATGCCGATTTCCCATGGAAGGGGAATAATTGACGCAAGTTCATGCCACATGAAGATTGCATAAGGAATGTTTGATTGATTTTATTATCATCAGTCAATCACAGTTTATACACTGATGTTCTATCATTGTCATAAATGTAAACTCGTCCAGAGTATTCCAAGACTTTATCAATTTCGCTTCGTTCTTTGTAGTCGAAGACATTTTTCTTTTATTGCAGATCTCGAGAAGATCTGCTAGACGATATGCCTTCCCAAATTGTCTAAGAACAATCCAGGATGAGGTTCCAAAAGCCCATAATGCGACTGCTTTTACTGCCGCCAACAACGACGAATCCTCGTAAGAAATGGAAATATTACACCTCTCTTTTGCATTACCATCGTATAAATGTAATGTTATTGAGGTGTTCGTGTGTTTCTCCACCTTAAGCTAATCAGGTTGCGTGTGGGTTAGCACACAATGCATTCTCCAGTGGGCTTTGTTGGAAAACGTTTCAGTGTGAATCCACACGCAGATCTTATAGTGACTTTATTTTCGCCAGCTAGTTGTTATTAAGAAGCATCGTAACTTCTTGATATAACATTTTATTAACTTCCAAGTTTATGACAACAATTTAAACAGGCGCGTCAATAACCATAATCGGCCTTCAGAGCTCTCCTGCAATATTGTCATGTCTGAAGAATCACAGCAAAGCATATAAAATTGGGAACGGGATGGTTTAAGAAAACCGGCACAGGCATAATTGTTTTTGACGGGAGTGCGACCGCCTTTGTGCATCAGCGATAACCGAGTGACAATTCGTCGTCGGTAATCTCGATACGATCGAACTACGTGCAATCTATTATGTTTCTAATAATCCAAGGCAATGATTTTGATGTTATTAGTGACTCTCTCGTTGCAACTTGCTTTGCTATTGGCGCCGAGCGTGAGACCAGGCTTGCTAGAACCTTTGGAGCTCCTGCGAACAATCCTTGGATACCATTACCAAAGCCATTTCCGTAATATGTCGCGTAAACTGCTTTTATTGGGTTTCATATGTTCAGGATTTTATTTTCATTTTTTAAATATCAGGTGGATCTCTAACGTACAGTTGTATCGTCAGAGTCTCTCCAGGGAGATCTAATGTGTTTCCGTCCTGTTACACAATGATTAAAGCGAATGTGCATCAACCTAAGTTTGCTGCATGTGCGTAGTGGTATGTTATCGATAACTGACCTTTGTGAGTGCATTCGGGAGTAACCCAGATAATGTGAAGCACTGGAAGAAAATGTATATAGCCGGAAACTCTGTAACTGCCACTGATGACGTCGCAGGTCAAATTAATTTGAACTGTGGGATGATCATGTCAATTTCCGATGTGAAATTATAATGGTACCTTCTAGTCCTGTAAGCATGATTCGTTTTCACTGGGGAATCGCTTTGATTTATTTGGGCCAACACAGAACTGCCCTCGCAGACGATCGTGAGATGTCAACCGCGTACGTTGCAGATTTAAGCGACATAGTAAAAACGTGTGGACTCACGTACGTGATTAAAATACTCTTTGCTAGTGATAAGCAAAATATTTTGTCAGAGCTCATCATTCATCGATTCCATATCTTTTGCGCCCGTGAGAAACTCTTCAACGTCTTAGGTCGTTTCATCGTCCACCAAGAACACAAACAATATACTGACCACCGATCGGATATTATACATCCACGTTAGTGCAATCTCAAGTGTACGGGATTTCCTGAGGTCACTGGCGTTAATAAAGTTATTTAGAAGTTTGATTTCGCTGACGAGATTGAAATCATCAAAGTAATGTTCAGGTTGAAATTTCGTGGAACATATGGAGTGATTTAATGAAAAGCGCCTCGGAATTCATCATCATCGTCGATGTCTTCAGTGTATCCATACAATAAATAGCAAAATGTCTTCGAGTCCATGATGTGATTGGCGCTCAATCTCTGACAAATTGATGCGGCCTCATTGATGACTTATGCGTGAACAGACCCTATATACTCTCTGCACATGTCATATTAGGTGAGATTCTAATGGATTTGAAACAAACCCGTAGATATTCTCGAACAACTAAGCTCACGCAGACCAACGCGAGAGTTTGATTTAACGAGACTATATTCAAAGTACCAGGAAATAAATGGCAGAAATGTTCCAGAACTAACTATCTACATCAAATTAGAAACCACTGTTCGTGAAGATGTATAATGTACCACAATTAAAATGTCTGGCTAAATTAATGTGATAATTATGGGCACCTTATAATGAGCTTGCTTTAAGTTTGTCATTAATCCCAGGGCTAAAATTGGATATTCCTACTTATAATATCTGTATAATATCATATTTGTGTTTCATTTCTAGTGAAAAATAAAATGACCGCTTAATTGTCATGCATTTGGATACTGATTGCCTTTGGCATTGTCTTGCATTGTAATGCTTAAAATCGGTATCAAACCATGATTTAACGTTACATATAATATCATATAATGGAAAATTTAAAAGTCGGATTTATCTTCTTCTGCAGAAATTAATGTGTTCAAATGAAATCTAACCCAACACTCAATATGTATTTTCACTTTCTCTCTAGCCATTAGTTTTTCATGGATTCTCTAGTGATGAGTGGGTTATAAGAAGCAGATACTGAGCAATTTACAGGGCAATGAATTCATGTCAATAAATATATATATATATATATATATATATATATATATATATATATATATATATATATATATATATATATATATATATATATATATAGATAGAGAGAGAGAGAGAGAGAGAGAGAGAGAGAGAGAGAGAGAGAGAGAGAGAGAGAGAATACATCTACTGAAATCGTGATTTGAAGGATGGGTCGGATCATGAAAAATCCTGACATTTGAGTCTTTTCTGAATAATGTGCCATGACAGACAAAAGTACAAGCTCCGTTCACGAGATTTTATGAAAAGATAGGACACTGTCAATTCAAATATTAATTTGTTCTTCAATCTCAGTTGTAAAGAATAAATTGTTATCGGGTGTGTATCTAGTAACAGGCATAAAAGTAGTACAGTGTCTTTAATATTATGTGTCCAATATCATTTGAATCTTTCTAGCTTTATCACGAATGTGCATATCTATTCACACCGAAGGACATTTTTTTAATCGGTTATAAAGTGTCTCTGTTGCTATTTACACAGACAAAAAAAGAAAGATGAAAAATGAGATCGTTCTTCATTCGGTGTCAAAGTCATTGAAAAGGGCCACATTTTTGCGAGAGATAAATTGGAAACATTTTTATGTTTCTCTATTATCTGTACCCCCTGGGGACTTGGGGATGTAGAATAGGCTATATGTGTTTTCCCGCATGTCTTAAGAGGCGACAAACTGAGGCAGAAACTGATGTGGCTCAATGATTAGCGTGAAGGACTAGCAACAAATAACTGCAGGTAGGCCACCGTGCGTGTCCTTGGGCGTGACGCTTTATATTATATCCTCTGAGCACTAAATAACTTATTTGTCCTGCAGTGGAGAAAAACAATCACCAAATCAAACAAAACTGATTATGGGACTATCGCTTTATACCCTTCCACTGCTTGTTTGCCATCTATAAGGCCACAACAATCTCAAATGATGGACATTATCAATATTTATCTGTCTGTCTGACATTCTTTTTGACTGTCTCTGCTTGTCTGTCTGTTTGTCTGCATGCATGTTTTATGTATCATATATATATATATATATATATATATATATATATATATATATATATATATATATATATATATATATATATATATATATAAGAGAGAGTTACGAGTCTTATAACAAGTAACAGAAAAACAGAAATAGTAAAAATCAACAAGCTTTGTAAAATTCACAAATAATTTATTTTTCTGTAATACAAAGTGGAAATGAAGAAAAACAGAACTTACGATATTGCGAATTAAATCCCAAAATAATCCTAGAATTACAGACACAAGTTCTAATAATAAAAGTTGAAGGTACTGATGTGCATGTGGCAGCCTGTATTGTGTTGTTGTACAAGTAGCCTGTTGTTGAAACACTATAACATAATTCCGAGTTTAAATTCACTATAAATGCCAGGGAATATTTTTGTCCAGCAATATTGTTTGTTATGAGCACTCTGTATTTCCAGAGAAAAGTCACTGAATTAAATATATGTAATTTGAAGAAAAATATTCCAGCCCAAATTAAGTTCTGGACAAAACATTTATAGCAGAAATGAATAATCTTTCCAGTAACAAGATGATATAGTCTTCCACATCACCAAATGAAAATTTTTAATGTTTACAAAATAAAAGGTTAGTAATAATTAGATAGTCTGTTACTAAAATTATAATGAGGCCCCGAGTGGCCGAGTGGTCTAAAGCGCTGCCAGTTACGGATCACTGCCATCCATCCATTCATCCATCCATCCATCCATATATTACAGTTGGATTTTATTTCTTTTATAGGCATTTATTTCATCATTCAAATATTTGAAGTGTTTTCTTATATAAAAGAAATTGCATACTATCGATATACATATTATCAAATAATCCCGCAACTCATTGACGCGTTACTGCTCTGGATTTCTCACAATCTCTTAAATCTCGACACTTTAACGTCAAGATGACACGGATGAGCAATAATTTGGCTCCTTAATTTGAATATTAGCATCGCAAGTGTTTATTATGAACTTGTGCTCGGAATCAAATTAATGGCAAATCCGTATTGGAACATTTGTATTCGATTTTTATTTTGTTTTATCAGCATAAGTGTTGCCATTTTCAGGAGTTCGGTGCCTAAAATTGTAACTAGTATCACTTTTAAATTATTTTCAGCTACTGAACTGGATCTATAAAACACAAAACATTAACAATTATCCCAGTGTCAAGACTGTTTCTCTTTTTTGGCGTAAATTTATGTATGTAAATGAACCAGACATATGACTCAACTTTATTTCGTTATTATTAAACAAAATTCATAAGATCATGGAATTCTTGATATTGTGATAATTATGAAAAGTGACAAACTGACATCAAGATGATAATCTTGAAATCTCCGACTTTATGAAGGAGTCTAATTTTGGATCAATCTGAAGTTACGTTCGTTATGAAATCCTCCCATTGACGACTTCAGCGAACAAGATCTCATGAGATAATAAATAATTGCCAATGATTTAAGCAATTCATAAATCGGTTTATTAGGCAGTTTGCAATGCAAATAAATCTGGGTTTAAAAGTACAGATGGAAGAAGATCGACAGGCGACAACAATACATATTTGTTACACATCCAGTTCTATCCTGTACGAATACCGCTCTAAACGATATGTTATTTGCTTCACTGACTCATTTTCTCCTACTTAAATTATAATGGATAAAAAGACCAAAGACATCTTCACATGATACTCATCTAGCTTAATCGACCCAATTCACAATTTACACAAAACCCATCGAGTTAAGCCTGTACATTCCGACCATTTAAAAGGAGCGGCAAAACATAAACTGTTGGTCAATCTTGCCTTTCTAAACGAATATAAACTTGTTTATATATGTATTTTACTCTTTTCAATGCGCAAGCTAAAAGAACCGAAGACTATTCATAACTTGGAAGTTATTTATCCTTTTACATTCATACCGTTTGGGGTTTATATTGATAGAAGGCTTCCATTACTGTTTTTGCACTGAACAGAAGTAAAACCTTCCGGTTGTATTTTTTCTAAAATATTGGATTAACAAACATGGACCACATGGATTTAATTAAATATTGTATTAACAAATAGGGACCACGTGGATCTAATTAAATATCGGATTAACAAATAGGAACCACGTGGATCTAATTAAATATTGGATTAACAAACACGGACCATATGGAACTAAATAAATATTGGATTAACAAATAGGGACCACGTGTATCTAATTAAATATTGGATTAATAAATTGGGACCACATGGATCTAATTGAGCTTACGTTTTACCATAATCCTGCAGAAACTGTCCAATCTGCAGGAATGTCTGAAGTAGACAGAATCTCTTAAAACCATACTTTGCAAAATGTATAGCAAACATGCAAAGAAACAAGTGTTAGAGAAATAGGTGGGTCGTGTTAACAATGGAAACTAGATTTTGACCTTTAAAATGCTGTTGAAAAGAGGAAAAAGTTTGGTAATTAGGAAATTAGTATCAAGTTATAAGTTTCTTTCAAAACTGAATGCGATGATTCTTTCTAGAAATTTTGTGTTGGCAAATGCTGTTGAAAAAAAAATAGTGTGGTGGCTATAATACATCGGTGACTAATTGTGGCATACATAAGATCAATGAAGAGAAACAAAACAAATGTCTGCCCCTGGATGGTGACGTGGGTCACTACTTGCGTTGTAAAGAAGGTCTTAGAAGAGAAAAAAACAAGAGAAGTGTCTGCCTCAGGTGGTGACCATAACAGATCGGTCACTAGTTGTATTATAGGGAACGTCACTGAAGAGAAAAAAATTCAACTGTCTGCTTTATGGTGGCCATAACACATCGGCCACTAGTTGTGTTACACGGAATATCATTGAATAGAATGAATAGAAACAAAATTGAAAACGTTTAAGATGCTATAAATACATCAGTCATTGTGGTCATATGATAGCTGTAAATAGCTGGGCGTAAGGATATGTTGAACTATGTATTAAATTACTCTCAATACTGCATCAATCAGGATATTGAATATTTAGGAACATCGACGCACGAGCTTTACACACATGGTCACACTATAATAAAGGTAAATAAGCCCTTGCCCTTTGATTACATGTAATTTTTCAACGATAGATTCCTTGGGTAGTTTATCCCATTTAACGAACACGCTTGATGAATTGTTTCTAATTCTTCCCACGGAACTTGAAAGTACTGTAAATATTTACCAAGATTCTGTCACGTACGTGCAACATTCTGTCAATATGTCTTTACACGGTTTACATTATTCTCTCGAGTCTAAATGCATCACAATGGTGATCGAAAAGCTTGTTGAATTCCAGCGTAAAGTTACCTTGCTGACTGTACGTACCCTAACCTTAATTTAAAACTCTCCTATGAGAATATGCTTTAAATGGTTTCCTCTCCTTTTATACACTATTTTGCAAAGAATTGCATTTAAAGATTCATCACAACACTGCAAAATTCAAATGACCCATATACAAAGTCCCCGTGACCCATCATGCTTTGACTTTATAATCATTATGGATTTAAGCTCATAAAAATACAAAACCTATTTGGTAATTGAGCAGAATTTCTACTCAAGAGTGTCGTGTAATAAAAGAATTTTCAATATTTTTACGAATGTGCTAACGTATCTGCGGTGTTATTCCTTTTCGTTTGTCTATCTGCTCTTAAGTACATGTAGATCAGTATCTTGTATATTATTGTTCAGTGGGTCGTCGTATCTATTTTTGTGTCTTGAGTTCTGCTACAAAACTTCAAAAAACATTTGCCCCATTTATCTATTTCACAATTCATTAATCAGTGTTAAGTCATGCATTTGCTAAAATTTATCTTGCAATTTTCCAGGCGTGTTCTGTAACTTGGCGTACGGGTACACTGTTAAGAATACAACTCCTTTTTTCAAAAATGTGGTACTTCCGTTACATTGGCTACGTAGTGATATTAAGGAGGTAGGAGAGTATTCGTACTTTTCAAATGGAGAAAAGTGGTAATAAAACAATTTTAATCTTCGATGTATGCAGCCAAGAGATATTCGTAGATTTAGACATACAATAAACTTGCTAATATTTGAGAAGACACTTTTTGTTTGGTATGTGCATGCATGCAGGATTGTGTATTAGTGTTTTTGTGATATAAAATAAGCAAAAATTACGAAAATATGGTAAACATACACGACAAAATGTCGGAATTAATTCTGCAGGTAAAACTAACATCCTTATCATTACCTTCATAAAAATCGCTTCAGTGATCTACTAATGTGTATATGCCTTTTGATCACCGTTCTGTAACAGACTGATAGCTTACATTGTGTAACGATGATCCAGTGACGATAATGTAAAATTTAGATAACATCTTGAGATGTTAGTCTTGATCAATTTATGGTCCAGAAAGTTTTAACTCTAAAAGTGACGGGAAAGCATACCTATTAAATGTTACCACAGTGACACTGTCACAGTTCATTAATCTTTATTTCTTGTATTGGGAATTTACAACACAAAGAAAAGTAAAGAAAGAAAAAAGGCATAGTTTTGGATTTGTTCAATAACATTTAACTTGCACAGAAACACAAAGAAGGCTATTTGTTTATATCATGAACATGTAAAAGGCATGGCTGATTTACCATGAAACAAAATAATATAGTGGCATGCCTCTGCCAAACGAAACAAGCAGCAAAAGTAAACTCATAATCGTAACAGCTAGACCTATACTTGCATTATGTATATCAATATTTATGGTAGACCTACAAGTGCAATATGGATACCAAAATTTATTTATTTACAAAAGGAGAACTTTGCAGCATTAAAATCTTTTGAACATAGGTGAAAATATTCTTTTTTATTACAGTTCCGATATAATACACCAACTATATTAGTATAGTCTAATAAAAGACACTATATTCGTACAGTGCCAATAAAATACACAGTTCCAATAAAATAACTATTATTACGCTTGCTACATTATTTAAGTTCCAATAAATTACAATTGCTTCATTGATAACTGTCACGATCATCAATACACATTACTTAAGAAATGTATATGCAATGTCACGTGTCTAGACTCGTACAAAAGTAATAAAGAAAAGAGTGAAGCCAACAAGTTTTGTAAAATTTGACAAAATAATTTATTTCTATAGGAAAACAAGGTAAAAATGTGAAAAATGACTTAAAGTTTGTGAATCTAATCTAAAATTATTCCTATAATTAATAATATAAGTCCTGTCACAAAACCAGTTCTAAATGAATTAAAGTTCGAATCCCGATGAAGTTCCAAGATTGAAAGCAATGACTCTATAATTTATCCTGTTTAGTGTTGTCGTGTAAACAGTTCATTATTGAATTACTAAAGTTAATATTACGGCTTTAGAATTCCGAATAATTTCTAATATATGTCTCTGTCCAAGAATTCTGATGAGCACTAGATATTTCAGGGGAATTTTAATTATTTTTAAAAAAATTCAACTCAAACCGGTCACAACACAAAAATACCTTTGCGCTTAAAGGTATGAATTACACTGACTAGAGAAACCCTATGATACCTTACTTTAACTCGACTTACAACGCAGAACGGACCACGTGATATGGTCACATGATCACTTACTTTCAAGAGTCGTAGTAATTATGTCAATTATCACGTCCGCCATGGACAAATTCGATTCTGCTGAACGAATCTATAACATTGAATAAAAAATTTAAAAATTGTTTCCATAGAACTGACACACAAGCCAAGTACGACCTTGATTAAGACCAATGATTTTCACTCTAGGAAAGAAATAAACAAAAACTTGTTTACCAGTTCTGAATCAAGGTCAGGAATTAGGTCAGCTAAAATACAATGTAGCAATAATGGTTATTTACCAGGTCAAAACAGAACTGAACTGAATTTTCCGGCAAAATGTCAAATCCAGTGAATAAAGTTTTCCTTGCAATAACATGTAATGAAATAGACAAGTAAGAAAATGTTAAACTAACTCACATATAATTAATCTACATATAGGTAACAGCAATACGTGTTCTTGAAATCATCATCAGATATAAAATATAACTAGACACCATGATCAAGGTCATAATTAAAGATACACATGCCAGGAAGGAATAGTAAAAATAAATTTGTTTTACCTGACATTCTTGTCGAGATGCCCGCTTAATTTTTGATATTTTGTATTCGTGTTGTCTTAAAATCCCTAACAAAAGAAGCATTGTAGACCCTAATCTACCGGTGCATAACCTACGTTTCTATGAGTTGATCAAGTTTTACATGGCGACGGAATACGCTGAGGACATGAGGTTGACATATTCATACGTCTTGTCAAGGGAGTTCTTACCCACGACATAGACGAAAGACAAACACCGCTGAACAAAATACATCCAATATTTTCTATATCAAATACTTTTAGCCATGATAGAACGTTTGTTGGGGCTACTAGATTTATCTGCAGAAATAAGAAAAAAAATATGGTTCATCTAAAATCTTTGTGATCACCGTCAAAGGAGAAAATGCAAATTCTTGCAAAGGTTGTATCATTTTTATTAAACATATCCAAAATAAAGTTGATTTATAGTAGATATTAATAATATACTGGATCAATATGACTTTTTTCTTTTTATGTATAATCGTGTAGAAAGTTAAAAATGATTTTTTTTCTCGAAAAGGAAATGCATTTTTGTTTTTATATAAAAACTGTTTCTTTGTATGAATCTGTTAAGTTGTAAATTGTTATTCTAAATGACAATGGTTTCCACAGCTCACCTTTCATACTTTCAGTGATATTTTATACCAGTTTATTATTGTCATTGACAATGATTTCCACCGCTAGCTGGAACCTTCTCTACTGTGGGTGAGAAACACTTTAGGATGTGTAAAGCGTCTGCTCTAGTTTTAACAACAGGTCCTGAAAAATCTCCCTATATATGCCTACTCTGCTGTGACTTGTACATTAATATGGTTCCAAACATTCTTATGTCATGTAATGTTCTACAAGTATATGCTCTTCAAAAAAGTAACAGGTAACAGATAAGAGTGAAAGACAAAAAGTTTTGTAAAACGTAACAAATAATTTATTTCCCTAGAATGCAAAATAACTTACAGTTTTACGAATTAAATCCCAGAATTACATCAGGCACAAGTCCTACAAATTAAATTAATTAAAATAAGGTACTGAATAAAGTTCAAAGTCCAGAAAATATTTCGCAAATAAAGTTGATGACGTGTATGTGGTAGCTACTGAAATGTTTGATGAATCAGTAGTCTTTTTTTAATCATATAAATACAATTCCAGTTTTGAATTAAGTATAAACTATAGTGAATGTCTTTATCTAAGAATTTTGTCAGAGGACTCTTGTATTTCCAGAGAAAATAATGGCTTAAATAAAAATAAATTGAAGAAAAAAAGTCACCCTAAACTGGTTACAAAATGATACAACTTTAAAGTGCTAGATGTTAAAGCACGAATGGCAAAATCCTGTGTGTGTGTGTGTATATATATATATATATATATATATATATATATATATATATATATATATATATATATATATATATATATATATATATATATAATACAAATCATATGGCAAAAAAAAAGCCCTTTGAAGCGTACTGCATCCAGCAAGGGATCAGGTGTGTCATAGATTGGATGAGATAGATGCAAGCAATAAACTGACGACGAACAGTACAAAATTAGTATCTAACAAGCCTGAGCGCTTTCGACTCTTAATGAGTCTTTCTCAAAGACATATACAAAACATAGACAAAACAAACAAATAAAACATAGAAACCGTTGTGTTTGTAAAACTCTACATGGCTGTTTCAACATGAATTAAATCTATATATGCATTATGTGTCAACTAACCTATATAGACTTGTTGCGGATACTGAGAATTATTTGTTTTTAGCTAGAAATCTATGAGCCATAGCGACATCTATTACTATTTGTACACTTATGTAACGCAAATTATATCCCGCATATTTGATTCTATTCCATATATACTAGTAAGCAAGAGAGAGAGAGATTGCTTTCTACTTGACCTGAAGCAACAATTAGCATTTTCTAAAAAGAAACCCATTACGATAATGGAAAATAGCATTCCAGAATGATCTAATGAGCCTTTTTTTAATTCCAATACAATAACCAGTAAAATTCACTTAAGAAATTCTAAACCCATTACCCTAACCAACTCTGTTAATACAGATTTTTATGTCAAGCCCATAAACATAGACAATAATTTATCCATGTGTCATTTGTTGACATAAAATGAAATTTAAAGAAACTAGGTCAAGCAGAAATGAACTCATATATGGACAAGGTCAAGTCCAACTTGCAATGTTTCATTACAATAGCATGTAATGAAATATAAAATTTTAAACTAACAAACACGATTAAATTTTATATATATATATATATATATATATATATATATATATATATATATATATATATATATATATATATATATATATAGATGCAATAAACTGACGACGAACAGTACGAAACTAGTAACTAACTAGCCTAAGCGCTTTCGACTCTTAATGAGTCTTTTTCAAAGGCAAATACAAAACATAGTTACGACAAACAAATAAACACAAAAACGTTGCGTTTGTAAACCTCCACATTTCTATCTTCACATGTGTTAAATAGTATTTATAGTTTTAACACATGTGAAGATAGAAATGTAGAGGTTTACAAACGCAACGTTTTTGTGTTTATTTGTTTGTCGTAACTATGTTTTGTATTTGCCTTTGAAAAAGACTCATTAAGAGTCGAAAGCGCTTAGGCTAGTTAGTTACTAGTTTCGTACTGTTCGTCGTCAGTTTATTGCATCTATTTTAATTAATCCCTGACAGACGTGATCCCTTGGTGGATCCAGTACGCTTGAGAGGGTTGTTATTCGCCATATGATTTGTATTCTTTATATATATATATATATATATATATATATATATATATATATATATATATATATATATATATATATATAACAATGTTGTAACATGTCAAATATACAATTCATGACCCAATGATTGCCACATAACGACAAGAGTCTACAGTAATTAGATTTTAGAGCTGGTATTTTTATTGTATTTTTTTGTAGTCACATAAACAGTTGGAAAGCTGAACATGAAAGATCATATTTAATAAAGCTTGGAACGTCAAATGCTCTATATTTGTCTCTTTGCTTGAAATTCCAATTTAAATGTGTCTCTGTAACAACTTTCTGTGTATGAAAGTTCAGTCCAAAATGTGCTGGTTAAATTTGCCCAATATAATTATTTGAGTCTGAGAGTCCAGTTCAAAGGCGTTGTGTAAATTGCCCAAAATAATTCTTTGTGCTTGAAAGTACAATCCAAAAGTCGCTGTGTAAATTGCACCATACAATACCGTGTGTTTGAAAGTCTAACTCGAAGTGCTGTGTAAATAACCCCATACAGTTCGTTGTGTTTGAATCCAATCTAAAAGATGCTGTGTAAATCGCCCCATATAAGTATATGTGGTTTAGTCCAATCCAGAAGGTGCCGTGTAGGTTGCCCCATACAAGTCTTTGCATTTTTATCCAATCCTGAATTTGCCGTCTATATTGCCAAATACAATTATTTGTGATTTAATCCAATCTATAAGGTACCTTGTAAACTCATTCTGTTTAAATTTCCCTATACATATGTATTTGGAAGTTCAATCCAAAAGATGCTATTGTAACAACTAAAGGGGTTTGTTGACCGAGCGATGTCAAATCCTGGCAACTTTTCGTAATATACCTCCAGTATTTCATGCCGTGAAACTTTGCAACTCAAACACCTAATACAGGGAACTCTTTTTACTACGTCACCTTAGGCCAATCAAATGATGATTTTTAGCAATTTCGCCTGTAACTTTGCACCAGATCCCTTCTCGTTTATTCCATTCTATAATTTATCAATATACAATCATAAATACTTCACCTAGAGTCACACAATCAATTTACACGACTAGATTTTAATAAGGACTACTCAGTGAAAGGGAAACTTATGAGACTGACCTGAATTCACCAAAAGTAAACCATGGAATCATATAAACTCACTAACGCTTCGCTCAGTGATATTTGCTTCTAGTACCTGGCTAATTTTGGGCTGAGGACAATATTCACAGCACCAAATTCCCATCATCAAACAAGCAACAACATAAATCAAAGAAATCCTTACAATGAAGAGCTAAAAATAAATGCGTATACTCCAAATTTATTTCCTTACCATATCCTTCCAAAGATCACTAGTCCTCGTGCGACATAGACATCACACTTATGTGGTAATAAATCAAAACATATTACTCTCCTAAAATCAACCACCAACCAGATTAAAAAGTCCAAAACATGATTAAGATAAAACTCAGAATCAATGGACTTGTTTCTTACGAACCCTCACTCACATATTAAATAAAACTTGTTCTTGGAAACACTGATTGCTCAGATAAAAAAAAATATCAACAATGACCACAAATTTTATATGTTCAATCCAAAATGAAACTGTTTTGACTGGCTATCTTTGGTAAAATTCTCTGACAACAACTTTCTGAATACGCTGCAGCAAAGACCTCACAACACCTGGGTCTCTAACAAGACAATAAATGTAACACAGGACCATTCCTGTTTACCCGACGGACTCATGTCAGGACATTACGTAATCACTGGAATAACAAATTTCCTAAACTGGTCAAAAAGAATAAATATGTCCGATTCTTGATGTACTCTTAAATATTACATGCTTATTGACGACAACACAAAATTTATTATGAATATGGACTAAATATGTAAATAGTTATATAATAATGTAATATAATTTATATAAATACTATGAAACTTTTAGGTAATGATGGGATCGGATGATATAACCTGTCTTCTCATTTTCAAATGCCATGTAAAATTTTATTACGAATAAAAGACGCTTATCAAGGTATTTTCATAATATATAAAAGAGAGATATTCTCAACCACTAGTACTTATTATAAACCAATAAAAATTAGATTTGTCCTTGATCTCAGTAACCACTAGTACTTATTATAAACCAATACAAAATTAGATTTGTCCTTGATCTCAGTAACCACTAGTACTTATTATAAACCAATAAAAATTAGATCTGTCCTTGATCTCAGTAACCACTAGTACTTATTATAAATCAATACAAAATTAGATTTGTCCTCGATCTCAGTAACCACTAGTACTTATTATAAACCAATTCAAAATTAGATTTGTCCTTGATCTCAGTAACCACTAGTACTTATTATAAACCAATACAAAACTAGATTTGTCCTTGATCTCAGTAACCACTAGTACTTATTATAAACCAATACAAAATTAGATTTGTCCTTGATCACAGTAACCACTAGTACTTATTATAAACCAATACAAAATTAGATTTGTCCTTGATCTCAGTAACCACTAGTACTTATTATAAACCAATACAAAATTAGATTTGTCCTTGATCTCAGTAACCACTAGTACTTATTATAAACCAATACAAAATTAGATTTGTCCTCGATCTCAGTAACCACTAGTACTTATTATAAACCAATACAAAATTAGATTTGTCCTCGATCTCAGTAACCACTAGTATTTATTATAAACCAATACAAAATTAGATTTGTCCTCGATCTCAGTAACCACTAGTACTTATTATAACCAATACAAAATTAGATTTGTCCTTGATCTCAGTAACCACTAGTACTTATTATAAACCAATACAAAATTAGATTTGTCCTCGATCTCAGTAACCACTAGTACTTATTATAAACCAATACAAAATTAGATTTATCCTTGATCTCAGTAACCACTACTACTTATTATAAACCAATACAAAATTAGATTTGTTCTTGATCTCAGTAACTACTAGTACTTATTATAAACCAATACAAATTAGATTTGTCCTTGATCTCA
This sequence comes from Potamilus streckersoni, assembly GCA_016746295.1. NCBI lineage: Eukaryota > Metazoa > Mollusca > Bivalvia > Unionida > Unionidae > Potamilus > Potamilus streckersoni. The sequence goes on along the minus strand of JAEAOA010000805.1, from coordinate 170,819 downwards.
GTAACCACTAGTACTTATTTTAAACCAATAGAAAATTAGATTTGTCCTTGATCTCAGTAACCACTAGTACTTATTATAAACCAATACAAAATTAGATTTGTCCTTGATCTCAGTAACCACTAGTACTTATTATAAACCAATACAAAATTAGATATGTCATTGATCTCAGTAACCACAAGTACTTATTATAAACCAATACAAAATTAGATTTGTCCTCGATCTCAGTAACCATTAGTACTTATTATAAACCAAAACAAAATTAGATTTGTCCTCGATCTCAGTAACCAACAGTACTTATTATAAACCAATACGAAATTAGATTTGTCCTCGATCTCAGTAACCACTAGTATTTATTATAAACCAATACAAAATTAGATTTGTCCTTGATCTCAGTAACCACTAGTATTTATTATAAACCAATACAAAATTAGATTTGTCCTCGATCTCAGTAACCACTAGTGCTTATTAAAAACCAATACAAAATTAGATTTGTCCTTGATCTCAGTAACAACTAGTACTTATTATAAACCAATACAAAATTAGATTTGTCCTTCATCTCAGTAACCACTAGTACTTATTATAAACCAATACAAAATTAGATTTGTCATGATCTCAGTAACCACTAGTACTTATTATAAATCAATACAAAATTAGATTTGTCCTTGATCTCAGTAACCACTAGTACTTATTATAAACCAATACAAAATTAAATTTGTCCTTGATCTCAGTAAACACTAGTACTTATTATAAACCAATACAAATTAGATTTGTCCCTGATCTCAGTAACCACTAGTACTTATTATAAACCAATAAAAATTAGATTTGTCCTTGATCTCAGTAACCACTAGTACTTATTTTAAACCAATAGAAAATTAGATTTGTCCTTGATCTCAGTAACCACTAGTACTTATTATAAACCAATACAAAATTAGATTTGTCCTTGATCTCAGTAACCACTAGTACTTATTATAAACAAATACAAAATTAGATTTGTCATTGATCTCAGTAACCACAAGTACTTATTATAAACCAATACAAAATTAGATTTGTCCTCGATCTCAGTAACCACTAGTACTTATTATAAACCAAAACAAAATTAGATTTGTTCTCGATCTCAGTAACCAACAGTACTTATTATAAACCAATACTAAATTAGATTTGTCCTCGATCTCAGTAACCACTAGTATTTATTATAAACCAATACAAAATTAGATTTGTCCTTGATCTCAGTAACCACTAGTATTTATTATAAACCAATACAAAATTAGATTTGTCCACGATCTCAGTAACCACTAGTGTTTATTAAAAACCAATACAAAATTAGATTTGTCCTTGATCTCAGTAACAACTAGTACTAATTATAAACCAATACAAAATTAGATTTGTCCTTCATCTCAGTAACCACTAGTACTTATTATAAACCAATACAAAATTAGATTTGTCATGATCTCAGTAACCACTAGTACTTATTATAAATCAATACAAAATTAGATTTGTCCTTGATCTCAGTAACCACTAGTACTTATTATAAACCAATACAAAATTAAATTTGTCCTTGATCTCAGTAACCACTAGTACTTATTATAAACCAATACAAAATTAGATTTGTCCTTGATCTCAGTAACCACTAGTACTTATTATAAACCAATAAAAATTAGATTTGTCCTTGATCTCAGTAACCACTAGTACTTATTATAAACCAATACAAAATTAGATTTGTCCTTGATCTCAGTAACCACTAGTACTTATAAACCAATTAAAAATTAGATTTGTCCTTGATCTCAGTAACCACTAGTACTTATTATAAACCAATACAAAATTAGATTTGTCCTTGATCTCAGTAACCACTAGTACTTATTATAAACCAATAAAAATTAGATTTGTCCTTGATCTCAGTAACCACTAGAACTTATTATAAACCAATACAAAATTAGATTTGTCCTTGATCTCAGTAACCACTAGTACTTATTATAAACCAATTCAAAATTAGATTTGTCCTTGATCTCAGTAACCACTAGTACTTATTATAAACCAATACAAAACAAGATTTGTCCTTGATCTCAGTAACCACTAGTACTTATTATAAACCAAAACAAAATTAGATTTTTCCTTGATCACAGTAACCGCTAGTACTTATTATAAACCAATACAAAATTAGATTTGTCCTTGATCTCAGTAACCACTAGTACTTACTATAAACCAATACAAAATTAGATTTCTCCTCGATCTCAGTAACCACTAGTACTTATTATAAACCAATACAAAATTAGATTTGTCCTCGATCTCAGTAAACACTAGTACTTATTATAAACCAATACAAATTTAGATTTGTCCTCGATCTCAGTAACCACTAGTATTTATTATAAACCAATACAAAATTAGATTTGTCCTCGATCTCAGTAACCACTAGTACTTATTATAACCAATACAAAATTAGATTTGTCCTTGATCTCAGTAACCACTAGTACTTATTATAAACCAATACAAAATTAGATTTGTCCTCGATCTCAGTAACCACTAGTACTTATTATAAACCAATACAAAATTAGATTTGTCCTTGATCTCAGTAACCACTACTACTTATTATAAACCAATACAAAATTAGATTTGTTCTTGATCTCAGTAACCACTAGTACTTATTATAAACCAATACAAATTAGATTTGTCCTTGATCTCAGTAACCACTAGTACTTATTATAAACCAATAAAAATTAGATTTGTCCTTGATCTCAGTAACCACTAGTACTTATTTTAAACCAATAGAAAATTAGATTTGTCCTTGATCTCAGTAACCACTAGTACTTATTATAAACCAATACAAAATTAGATTTGTCCTTGATCTCAGTAACCACTAGTACTTATTATAAACCAATACAAAATTAGATTTGTCATTGATCTCAGTAACCACTAGTACTTATTATAAACCAATACAAAATTAGATTTGTCCTTGATCTCAATAACCACTAGTACTTGTTATAAACCAATACAAAATTAGATTTGTCCTCGATCTCAGTAACCACTAGTATTTATTATAAACCAATACAAAATTAGATTTGTCCTCGATCTCAGTAACCACTAGTACTTATTATAACCAATACAAAATTAGATTTGTCCTTTATCTCAGTAACCACTAGTACTTATTATAAACCAATACAAAATTAGATTTGTCCTCGATCTCAGTAACCACGAGTACTTATTATAAACCAATACAAAATTATATTTGTCCTTGATCTCAGTAACCACTACTACTTATTATAAACCAATACAAAATTAGATTTGTTCTTGATCTCAGTAACCACTAGTACTTATTATAAACCAATACAAATTAGATTTGTCCTTGATCTCAGTAACCACTACTACTTATTATAAACCAATAAAAATTAGATTTGTCCTTGATCTCAGTAACCACTAGTACTTATTTTAAACTAATAGAAAATTAGATTTGTCCTTGATCTCAGTAACCACTAGTACTTATTATAAACCAATACAAAATTAGATTTGTCCTTGGTCTCAGTAACCACTAGTACTTATTATAAACCAATACAAAATTAGATTTGTCATTGATCTCTTTAACCACTAGTACTTATTATAAACCAATACAAAACTAGATTTGTCCTTGATCTCAGTAACCACTAGTACTTATTATAAACCAATACAAAATTAGATTTGTCCTTGATCTCAGTAACCACTAGTACTTATTATAAACCAATACAAAATTAGATTTGTCCTTGATCTCAGTAACCACTAGTACTTATTATAAACCAATACAAAATTAGATTTTCCTTGATCTCAGTAACCACTAGTACTTATTATAAACCAATACAAAATTAGATTTGTCCTCGATCTCAGTAACCACTAGTGCTTATTATAAACCAATACAAAATTAGATTTGTCCTTCATCTCAGTAACCACTAGTACTTATTATAAACCAATACAAAATTAGATTTGTCATGATCTCAGTAACCACTAGTACTTATTATAAATCAATACAAAATTAGATTTGTCCTTGATCTCAGTAACCACTAGTACTTATTATAAACCAATACAAAATTAAATTTGTCCTTGATCTCAGTAACCACTAGTACTTATTATAAACCAATACAAAATTAGATTTGTCCTCGTTCTCAGTAACCACTAGTACTTATTATAAACCAATACAAAATTAGATTTGTCCTTGATCTCAGTAACCACTAGTACTTATTATAAACCAATACAAAATTAGATTTGTCCTTGATCTCAGTAACCACTAGTACTTATTATAAACCAATACAAAATTAGATTTGTCCTCGATCTCAGTAACCACTAGTACTTATTATAAACCAATACAAAATTAGATTTGTCCTTGATCTCAGTAACCACTAGTACTTATTATAAACCTATACAAAATTAGATTTGTCCTCGATGTCAGTAACCACTAGTACTTATTATAAACCAATACAAAATTAGATTTGTCCTCGATATCAGTAAACAAAACCAAGAAGATTCAAACAAACATTCCAAAATTTCTACTACTTTTACATCAAAATACCATCTTATATGATTCAAAGTGGTCTATCTGTTTTGAAATCAACCATTTCCTCTTTTTTTATATATCTTTATCAAAAGCGCCACCTAACTATTTAAAGTGAAGTAATGTTTTTTAAGTGGTGAAGACTTTAATTCAAAACTCGGGAGTTAGCGTTGGAGCATACGAATAAGACGCGTCACCTAACCATCGACGAGGAAAACGATGATTAGGATTTTGCAGCTGAAGAGAAGTATGAGCTTGAAACTATTTTGGATATTAAGTGTCTTTCATTAACGGATCAGTTGAATTGAACCCAAGATCGAGTAGGGCAACGTACAGGATACAGAAACATTATGTTTAATTTGTTGTTGTTGTTTTTGTCGTTGTGGTGCTTAACGCCATTTTTCAGCACACGATAGGCTATATATGGCGGCCAGTATTAATGGTGGAGGAAGAAACCGGGAAATCCGCGGAAAGAACCACCAACCCACGAGAAGCTACTGGCATGCTTTATCAAATTTGATATTTTATTTTATTTTTTCTGAAACGGAGGGGAAGACAAGTAAATGAATCTGATGATTTTCTTTCGAGTTATGTTAATTTTAGTAAATGAGAAGAAAACGAAGAAAATGAGGAAATTCCGGAGAGTGACTGTCTTTTTTAGAAAAACATATGCACAAAACAGAGTTGTGAAAGAAATCTTTGAATATTTCAAAGATAGCATAATATTTATATTTCCTTTTTACCACTGAACAAAGAAGTGAGAATAGAAGTCTTATATATCTATATACTTCACCACGAGGAGAGCGAACTCTTCTTCTTCAAACAATGTGTTGAGTTCCTCATGTACGTGTGGTGAGAGGTCAAAGTGAAGCTAAAAACAGGTTAAAAACATCTCTGGTTGTTAGCTAAGCGATTCCCCCATTATCCCTTACTCTGAAAGTATCAATTAATTAAGGGTTGACTGTATTGGATGGTTATGGAGTTCCATGGGTGTGGAGTTCCACGGGTATGGAGTTCCACGGGTGTGTTACTGATGGGAAGAAGTAGTCCTTACATGCGTTGTTTGTGGAGACGAGAAATCTGCATGAATGTCCTTTTGTTTAAACTCCTGTCTGTTGGAGGTAAGATGCTGCTGGGATGTCAACTTTCTGGTGTACAGTCCGGTACATTATACCTGCATTTACATGCTCTCGGATCACATCAAGCTCATCAAATATTTACGCATGTTAGTGACGCTCTTTGTTTGGATCTGCCTCAGATGCGGGATGTCGTGGGTTCAAACCCCTGCCGAGTCATACCAAACATATTAAAAATTGTGCTAACAGGTTGTATTATGACCGGTCGGCCTGGTGTCAGGATAATGTCAATGGGTGGGACATTATGCTACTTGCCCGACAATGATGTATAACAAGGAAACTAAGGCTCTTGCAGACCATATCAGGCTGGTCATTTTTCAGCTTGCACAGAATGCTTTCCTTAATCCATGACCTGCTGATATTCCTGCCAAACCAGGTTTTTAGCCCCTGCACCAAACCCAAACCTGAATTTTAACCTTAGATTTTTAATACGACGTGGTTAAGTTTATGGACGCAAATAATTATATTTGTGAGCAATTACTCTCAATTACATATTATGGTTTTGTAAATATGACGGTGAGGCTATTTTCGGAGCCAAATATAAAGTGTATGGATTTATGACAACTTATAATCAACACCTATTAACACCACGTGCAGTTACACTTGCATTTAAATGTACATAGACTACTGACCCGATTGATAGCTTGAAATGCCACGAACGCATGTCTTCGTACGCTGATAATTTGTTGGGGACTTCAGTTGTTAACTCGCTGTTTACGGTCATGGAAGTGAACCTTCTAGGGTGTCATATGACCAGATTTGATTTACTCGCGATGATAAAGTCAGTCAAACATTGGTGAGGTGTCCTTATGTAGAATTAAAATTCATCACTGCTCCCCACACGTGGAAAACCGGAATGGTTAACCTGATTTGTCATTAGGACCTGGAACTCATTGGATCGCATAAGTGATAACGACTCCACATATTGTGTATTTTGAATCGTTCGATCTTGCACCGCCACTTGGAGGTCGTTAATTATATTTTAGATGGCTTGCCACTGGATGACCGTTGTTTTATTCAACGCTGCCGATACAAACTCTAGCAGATTGCACCTGTTTATTCATTTTGCATTGTCGGTTAAAATCTACACTTCAAACAAAAGAAATGACAGCTGACACATACGGACGAACAAAGTCGATTATGGCTGGTTGAATAACTGGGGTTTTATTGCCGTCGATCCAAACGAGCTTGTGATTTCTCAAAATCGACCTGGAAAACTGCATACGTTGAACGTGGACATCTACGATCTTGTTTTAAAGCCGTGAGCTGCCATCGAAAAAAAAAACGTGGCGGAAATCACTGAGAACGTGGGAATTCAGGACTTTGTCTTTTTATGAAAACACTTTGATGTTGCTAATGCTGTATGAGACCTATTAATCGTGTCATTAACAATACACATGTAACTTTATGAAAAAATTCGTGGATTATTAACCTGCAAAGTAGAGGAAAATACTGACCTCTTAAGGTTAATAAATGGGGCCGCCATGCTTTCCGTTCTCTTGAAAATGGTTTTGAAATGTCATATCTTAAAAAACGAGACCGGATTATACTTGGTTATTATAACCAGAAGTAATGGCGGGTGGATAGAATGGAAATGATGATAAATGATCAATTGCATCTTAATTGTTTGTCACCAATATGGCGTATGGACAAAACCGGCACTGTTTAGGATTTTTTTTTCCCTTCACATTTATAGTATCAGCCTTATTAGTCATAGGAGATAAATTCAATTGAAATGACATATTTCGGCGTCTCACTCTATAAACTGTGATATTAGGTTAATATAAGCGATTTAAAGTTTTCTTGTACAACATTCTACAATGACGTTTCTGGTGCTTTATTGTATTCTTTGAAAAGTTCCCGCCGTGCTCGCGCCATCGTGAACCCTAAACTGGTTCATTTATCAAGCGCTCAAGATACGTAGTTGAAACATTACAAAGCATCATTTGAGCCTATGAACAAATGTATACGATGCATTTAGACCGAATAGCAATTTAGTCTTTCCTGTGATGTTACAACCATACCATTGGTCTGCTATTCAATTTCTCGTATTATCCATACACCTGATATTTTTTCTCACAACGTTGTACTTGTCCAACGGTAGTGTTTTTAATGGCATGATGTACTATTTTACTACAATAACGATAGTGTTTTTAATGGCATGATGTACTATTTTACTACAATAACGATAGTGTTTTTAATGGCATGATGTACTATTTTACTACAACAACGGTAGTGTTTTTAATGGCATGATGTACTATTTTACTACAACAACGGTAGTGTTTTTAATGGCATGATGTACTATTTTACTACAACAACGGTAGTGTTTTTAATGGCATGATGTACTATTTTACTACAATAACGGTAGTGTTTTTAATGGCATGATGTACTATTTTACTACAATAACGGTAGTGTTTTTAATGGCATATGTACTATTTTACTACAACAACGGTGGTGTTTTTAATGGCATGATGTACTATTTTACTACAACAACGGTAGTGTTTTTAATGGCATGATGTACTATTTTACTACAACAACGGTAGTGCTTTTAATGGCATGATGTACTATTTTACTACAATAACGATAGTGTTTTTAATGGCATATGTACTATTTTACTACAATAACGGTAGTGTTTTTAATGGCATGATGTTCTATTTTACTACAATAACGGTAGTGTTTTTAATGGCATGATGTACTATTTTACTACAATAACGGTAGTGTTTTTAATGGCATGATGTACTATTTTACTACAATAACGGTAGTGTTTTCAATGGCTTATGTACTATTTTACTACAACAACGGTGGTGTTTTTAATGGCATGATGTACTATTTTACTACAACAACGGTAGTGTTTTTAATGGCATGATGTACTATTTTACTACAACAACGGTAGTGTTTTAATGGCATATGTACTATTTTACTACAATAACGGTAGTGTTTTTAATGGCACGATGTACTATTTTACTACAATAACGGTAGTGTTTTTAATGGCATGATGTACTATTTTACTACAATAACGATAATGTTTTTAATGGCATGATGTACTATTTTACTACAATAACGATAGTGTTTTTAATGGCATGATGTACTATTTTACTACAATAACGGTAGTGTTTTTAATGGCATGATGTACTATTTTACTACAATAACGATAGTGTTTTTAATGGCATGATGTACTATTTTACTACAACAACGGTAGTGCTTTTAATGGCATGATGTACTATTTTACTACAATAACGATAGTGTTTTTAATGGCATATGTACTATTTTACTACAATAACGGTAGTGTTTTTAATGGCATGATGTACTATTTTACTACAATAACGGTAGTGTTTTTAATGGCATATGTACTATTTTACTACAACAACGGTGGTGTTTTTAATGGCATGATGTACTATTTTACTACAACAACGGTAGTGTTTTTAATGGCATGATGTACTATTTTACTACAACAACGGTAGTGTTTTTAATGGCATATGTACTATTTTACTACAATAACGGTAGTGTTTTTAATGGCATGATGTACTATTTTACTACAATAACGGTAGTGTTTTTAATGGCATGATGTACTATTTTACTACAATAACGATAGTGTTTTTAATGGCATGATGTACTATTTTACTACAATAACGATAGTGTTTTTAATGGCATGATGTACTATTTTACTACAATAACGGTAGTGTTTTTAATGGCATGATGTACTATTTTACTACAATAACGGTAGTGTTTTTAATGGCATGATGTACTATTTTACTACAATAACGGTAGTGTTTTTAATGGCATGATGTACTATTTTACTACAATAACGATAGTGTTTTTAATGGCATGATGTACTATTTTACTACAATTGTAAAATAGTAAATCACCATCTGTCTGAGCTGTAGCCTTCATACTGACAAGTGATTCATTTATTGACAAAATCTGGAATTTTGCGGGTTACAATCACGCATTTACATGATTGCAAAAGTATCCTCGATGGAAGTTTAACTTTACTCAGGGAAGCTACGGTAGGTACTAAGGATGGGAAAAGCGGTTAGCTCAGCGCGGTCTCAACACCGTTTACTTATCAAGATTATCGCAGTTCCGTACTCATATTTGTCATAGAAAAAGGTAAACCTCGTTAAATAACCGCGGTATTAAGTCTTTTTAATTACACCAATACTTTTATGTGCACACTATCAAATGATTTTTACAAATCATCGAATACGGCATAACGAAATTTACTCTCACATATTTTCTTATTTGCAAGATTATATATAAAAATCACATTAACATTTCATACACTCCTTCCTCAAACAAACTGAGCGTCAGAAATTTAATCATCTTTTTTCAGCTCAAATGCAGAAACTATCATTATGAGTACTAGCAAATATTAATGACCAACACTCACGATGGTAAATCGCTGTAATTTTTGACGGAATAAATATTTTTTTTACTTGCATAACTATTCATGGAGTATACATTTTCAAAATGAGTTAAATAAAAAAAAAATATTTTTCCATAATTTGATCATGGGGTTTATTACAATTTCTAAAATGTTGTGGGATCCATCTTTTACATTTGAAAAACAATTTCTGGACGTTTCTAGCTGTATTCAAAGTTGGACTTCTACAAAATTGATTTAGAATGACAGATCATATCAATCATATATTTAAGATCTGTCTCCCTCATAGATGTTTCATAAATTTTAAGTTGTCATGATATTTATTATTTTCAACAGTTTATTTTTCTAAAACTCTGTCTTGTTTCTATTTGGATATAATCCGTAAAATATATAGTGCCAAAAATTTTGAATTATTGTTATCTGAAACAAGAGAAACATATATCATTCAATGCTGCAAATAGCATTTGAACATCGATACTTTGAATCTCAGCATTAATATATTAAAGAAAATTTACACACATACAATACACAGAAGCCCTTCTAAAGAATTATTCTTAATTTTGAAAACGCCCAATAACATCCTTATTAAGTGTACTTTACTGAATAGATCATGTTGTACACGTTCAAGGTATATACTTTCCCGAACTGATTTGTTATGATGTAATTTTTGACATTATTAAAATGTCATTTTTTGGACTTTTTAGAAAGTGTCATCTTCGGAATTGTAATTTAAATTTGTGTAATAAACATGATTTTTTAATGACAAATGATTGCTAGAAGTTTTGCAGAATGTGATTTTACTACGATACCTTAACAAAGTTTATCAGTGTTACAGCTATATCATCGTTAAACAACACTTGTATCATGTAAAATAAAACCTGTGTCATGTAAAACAACACCTGTGTCATGTAAAACAACACCTGTATCATTGTAAAACAACACCTGTATCATGTAAAACAACATCTGTATCATTGTAAAACAACACCTGTATCATGTAAAACAACATCTGTATCATTGTAAAACAACACCTGTATCATGTAAAACAAAATCTTCAGTAGAGGTTATCATTTGGAGGATTTTCAGACAGACTAAAACTAGTTTTGGGTCTACGTTGCGCATTGAATTAATTTTTGACGAAGCAGCATCACTGGAAACAGAATAAGGGTCTCGTGGTTATTCTAATTACGAGGGTCGTGTGTGTTTCCAAGATACATAAGTGAGGCTGAAGATTATAAGTCATGACCTAATGGCAAAGCAAATGTCTCCCAGAATGGCGACCGTTATTTATGTGCCAGCTGTCACGGCTTGATCAAGAACTGGTGTATGGCCGATTCCTGACTTCATTCTGTCCAGGTAAGAAGAACGTAATTTAGCTGTAGTTAGAGATTTTACTTAGGTGTATAATGCATTCAGGAATAGCATATTTATAAATTATTTTACCTACCTATAAAGAACCTGTAACATATTAGTAGTAGTAGTAGTAGTAGTAGTAGTAGCAGTAGTATACAATATGATTTGTTAAATATAGTGTCTAGGATCGTTTAAATTTATCAGAATTTGTGTAACTTTATACTGTTAAGTTTGTTTGGGGGGTTTTTTTGTAGAAATAGTTTACTTCCAAGTTCATGCTACAAAATAATTTATTTAGAAACAAAATACTTTTGAAATTACAGGAAGTAAATAAAAGACTGAAAATAATTTTGGAATTAGTTTGTATAATTTAATTTTAAGCATTTTTTTCATTTTTGGTATTTTATTTGACATTTAATTTTAAAATACAGAAACTATTTATCCAAAAATCAAACCATCATTAATGGGTTAAATTTACTCAATAACATATTCTCGTTCATGAAAGATTCTTCTGTACATCTACAAAACATGTACTTTTCTAAAAGGACTCTGATGTACACTTGCCAAGTGTGTCTTACTTGAATGGACCCTGATGTGCACCTACAATATGTGCATTTTCCTGAATGGACCCTGCTGTATACTTACCAGGTGTGTCTTACCTGAATGGACCCTGTCGTACACTCACTAGGTGTGTCTTAGGTGAATGGACCCCGATGTAATCCTACATGATAGGCATTTTCCTGAATGGACCCTGCTGTACACTTACCAGGTGTGTCTTACCTGAATGGATCATGCTGTACACCTACAAGACCTGTACGTTTCCGAAGGGACCCTTCTGTATAGTTGCGATGTTTTTTACTCTCCTGGATGGACTCTGCTGTACACTTACAAGATATGTACTTTTCTCAACGGACATTCAAAGTTATAAATGAAAATGTGAGAGGAACTGCAATATTATAAGTGAATCCAAAATAAAAGTTCTATAAAAAGCAAAACAAAGAATGAAAACTTCCATATAAGTTTCAGGTCCGGAAATGGAATGGTCAGACAAGAATCATGGCGTTGTTAAAATGGCATTCTCCAGAAATCCTTTAAATACTTCACGATATTTCCAAACTATATTGTAGTCCCATGAGCGCATTTTATTTCCACTGAATAAGCCAGACAAATGTTATGGGTTTTTGTTCTTTCAAATAATATCTTAATGCAAATTAACACGTTTGCAGATTTGATGTTACAAGCTGAACACAAGAAATAAGAAAAAGAAAATTCCCCCGTCTAAGCTACTTATATAAAGGATAGAAGCCAACATACACATGTTATCACCACTGCTACATACGTACGCATCAAATCGCAATTTCCAACATTGTAGAAAAAGTCACAAAATGCAGACGATCTAATGGGAGTTAACTAAATTCTTCTATTATACCATCTGACAAAACCTGTCCAGTGAAAATAAGTCCGAATCTCGTAAACATATTTCCGAATAACTTTATTATTAGTAACTGTCAACACATATGACTAATCCATTTATAGATACTATGTAATTTTATTTCTGTAATATCATATATACGCACAAGCGAAAATCAGCTATTGATAAAGTCTTCAGTGTACGGCACTTTTCTTTTTTCAGAGAGAAGCTTTAATTAGATAAAGATGTCTAACTACACCCCTCACACACAAAATGTGAGAACACTTTTCTTCTCACATACCACAACTACGTTTCCCACCAACAGGCAAATGAATTGATTCAACCTTCTATAAGAAAAAAAGCGCTTCGCTTTTGAATCTGACACGCTGACACCTTTGTGTTTCACTGAGTGTGATTGTCGTTGAGACTGTGAAAGAAATATGGTTAGCACAATCGAACGCTTAAACATCTAAATAATGCTATGTTTATCAACCGAAGAAGTTTTATATTTGCAGACTTAGTTCGGTCACTACTGATTCACACACACACACACACACACACACACACACACATATACACACACACACACACACATATATATATATATATATATATATATATATATATATATATATATATATATATATATATATATATATATATATATATATATATATATATATATATATATATATATATATTTGTCATCATGCGAGTAGTTGTACGCTCCTTTCCCTCTAAAGACAATCGATTCTCATTATATATTTAATACTGCATCTTAGTGTACTGAAGGAACAACTTATATTAAATGCTGCATCTTAGTGTACTGAAGGAACAACTTATATTAAATACTGCATCTTAGTGTACTGAAGGAACAACTTATATTAAATACTGTATCTTAGTGTACTGAAGTAACAACTTATATTAAATATTGCATCTTAGTGTACTGAAGGAACACCTTATATTAAATACTGCATGTTAGTGTACTGAAGGAACAACTTATTTTAAATACTGCATCTTAGTGTACTGAAGGAACAACTTATATTAAATACTGCATCTTAGTGTACTGAAGGAACAACTTATTTTAAATACTGCATCTTAGTGTACTGAAGGAACAACTTATGACAGCTTAGGGACCAGTAAGTCAGTCAAAATACCTTTTTGGAGGTGACTTAACGATCCATAAACTGCCACAAGCCCTCCATCGTCATGCAATACAATATTTCTGCGCACACGTATGTGTGTGCGTGCGTGTGTGTGTGTGTGTGTGTGTGTGTGTGTTTTCATTTTTGTTGAATCTTAACATTCGTGGTTTGTTACGAACGCCCAATCCAAGGAAACGATAAAAATTACTGTATTTTGAACATTCTCCGTGGTGGAAAAATATCCTATAAAAAGGTATTTTTGTACAAAAAAGTTTCATGTAATTTCTCCTAGAGTACAAAATAATAGACATAAACGGTTGGTCAATATCTCTAAGACTAAAATACCCTACAGTATGTACACATTCCTCTGTTGTGTTACTTAGTTCTGTCATAACGTTTAGCCTAACTTGTTAAGTTGCCACATTTGCATTCACGATAACGAGATATCCGTGCTTTCATCAAAGTGAAATAGATTAAGTTGCAATCAAATGACGGACTAGCTACCGAAAGGGTTAATATTCGAATCCTACTATTGGATGGGTCAACTATCCATGGTGCATTCTTGGAAAAGGCACTTAACACCAATTCAATGAGGCGGATTCTCAGGGTAAAACTACGTTTTATCATAGTGCTAATGATAATTTGACCATGATTTCAAGAAAGACATTTTCATGTACAAAATGTCTTTCTTGAAACCATGGTCAAATTATTATTAGCACTATGATAAAAGATATTTTACCCTGAGAACCCAACACATTTAAGCTTTCTTCAGGCAAAATTGAAAGATATAAATTTATTTTCTGGAAAAAAACTGTTTGGTTTAATATCTCCAACTGACATTTATGTGCTAAAATCATATAGAGGATATTATATCCATTGATAGTGCCAGTGTACAATTGCTACATGGATAAGGCAAGAGATTTATTTAAATTTTATAATTAGCAATTTTAAGAACGATGTACTGACAAGATTGTACTATCTAAAAATCTCCAAGTTTTAGTGGATAACCAGATCTTGAAACATCTTAAAATTATAATACTTTCTATAAAAACTCTTCTTGACAGCTAAATGTGTGATATCAAATCACCAGATTTTGTCAAGATAAAACTAAGAATTAATTCAAAGTTTCGTATATATATCAATTTTTATTTCAGTCTCAGTTTCAACAACTCACAAGCTATTTAGTGCGTTATCTGAGACAATATACAATTCTGACAGAGGTTTTGTAATATTTATTTATTTCTGTTTCGAATTTCAATTTGTTCTTCCTAGTATTGAAAGAGACTTTGAACATTGTTTCGTACCAAGATAGTTGTTACTTGTTTTATATGTCGAGGTAATTACAAAAAAAAAAACAACACATGTTCAGTCTCTACGTAATTCCTTAAAAAAAAAACAGATGCATGAAAGATCAATTATTTTGTATCCTTGTCATTAGTGTGAGATTCAATAATTTGTCAGAAATCTGGTATTTTTATTATATGGTAATTTCGCGGTAGACAGTTATCTGCTTCATCAGTCTCGGGTGTTTTGAGTACATGTGAGCCACTAGCCCTTTACTTCATAAATCTGATGCTATCGACTGTGAGGCATTTATTTACGTGCATGTAAAAATATCAACAGATGAACATGAAGAGTAAATGATGTGGTATACAAATGCGAATTCATGTGCATGTTATGTGGACGCATGGTTAATTAGGTACATACATACATACATACATACATACATACATACATACATACATACATACATACATACATACATACATACATACATACATACATACATACATACAATGAATCGGGGAAGCACTGTCTTGTACTACCTTATCATCTACCTAGTAACTTTATATCTCGCTGTGCGAACCAATTTACCGGACTGAATCGGCAGCTAAAGTTTCAGAGTAAAGTGATATTGTAGTTTGAGTCAGTCAATAGGCTTGATTGACACTCCTTCAGTCATATTATTAAATGTAGTCAGTGTATCAATTTTAATGGAAAAATTAGCTCGGGAAGAAAATGATGATATTTTGAAAAATTCGCTATAAAACCCAGAACCTGAGAAGCCTGATCACCTTTCAGCACCCTTAGGGAGTTATTAACAATACAGGTTTCGTGTAACCTCAGATTGAAAGAGCTTCAGATATCTGCACAAAAAAAGAAATGCAATAAATAAAATCTTCATATAATAAATGATAAATTATTTAGCCACTTTCCACAACAATCTCCCAGTGTGATTGTAATATTATAGAGCAAAGACGATTGAACCGAGGCGAAATGGGCAACGATGGGCTCAGAATATTTTTTTAAGTTGATGAATTCTAGTTGAAGCTTGTGGAATTTGGTCATTTTATTATACGATTACTGTATTATTTACTTGGATAGAATACTAATGTTTATAAAAAAAAAAACACTGCTACACATCCCATGTTTCTTTCGCGTTAGACTGGTTACGAAAACAAATTTAAACTGCCAAGCATATGGTAGCAGTGAAATGGAGCACTTTGGCGACAAGGGGACTTATATTTTAAGAAAGGTTCTCAGCACTTTGGCGACAAGGGGACTTATATGTTAAGAAAGGTTCTCAGGTATTTGGCGACAAGGGGACTTATATGTTAAGAAAGGTTCTCGGCACGTTGGCGACAAGGGGACTTATATGTTAAGAAAGGTCTTCGGACTTATATGTTAAGAAAGGTTCTCCTCACTTTGGCGACAAGGGGACTTATATGTTAAGAAAGGTTTTCGGCACTTTGGCGACAAGGGGACTTATATGTTAAGAAAGGTTCTCGGCACTTTGGCGACAAGGGGAATTTAACATGGGTGGGCATATAGAGCAACAAGTGAAATCTCAACGTTGAGATCTATAAGGAGCTAAAAATGATGTAATTAGCTGACCTCAATCGGGCGGAACAGTGTTACAAGAAGATGACTTGAATATCCGCTATTCTACGTAGGAATAAATACAACATAGACAGTCGTTTGCAAATATAAACCTGAGATTTATATAGATAAGCATTATCTAGACATAAAATTATGCTGGCGGTGTTCGTAAATTTGCATAATTGTTATGATGTCATAAAATGCAATAATGAAGGAAAAGACCAAAGACAAAAAGTAAAGCAAACGTTACGAAATTGTCCAAGAATTTAACAGAGACTAAACTTATCCCGGAACATTCCCTCACTATAGAGACAAAATGTATTCTAACAGGGATGGGACTGTCATGAGACAATGGAAAATGAACATAGCAAAAATGGATTGGGACTGTCTAGGGAAATAGGAATTTAACATTTACATATATAGACATATACAAACAAACAACCAAATACATCAAAATAAAGAGAGAATATGCGTCTTTTCGAAACAATTGAGGAGCGCTGAAAAAAGCCTTTGGGGGGTTTTTTGTTGTTAATATCATTCAGCTAACATAGAGGGCATATGATAAGTTGACTTCTCTTCCTCAAACTTCGTCTTACCTCTGAACGGTCGATTAATGCTCTCTTCAAGCTGCCAACAATGAGTTTATAGTCATACTACTTCACATTAACACAACTCATGCATGTAAGAACAAGGAGTTTATAGTCATACTACTTCACATTCACACAGCTCATGCATGTAAGAACAAGGAGTTTATAGTCATACTACTTCACATTCACACAACTCATGCATGTAAGAACAAGGAGTTTATAGTCATACTACTTCACATTCACACAACTCATGCATGTAAGAACAAGGAGTTTATAGTCATACTACTTCACATTCACACAACTCATGCATGTAAGAACAAGGAGTTTATAGTCATACTACTTCACATTCACACAACTCATGCATGTAAGAACATAGTCATACTACTTCACATTCACACAAATCAAGCACTCATGCATGTAAGAACAAGGAGTTTATAGTCATACTACTTCACATTCACACAAAAGCACTCATGCATGTAAGAACAATGAGTTTATAGTCATACTACTTCACAGTCACACAACTCATGCATGTAAGAACAAGGAGTTTATAGTCATACTACTTCACATTCACACAACTCATGCATGTAAGAACATAGTCACACTACTTCACATTCACACAAATCAAGCACTCATGCATGTAAGAACAAGGAGTTTATAGTCATACTACTTCACATTCACACAAATCAAGCACTCATGCATGTAAGAACAAGGAGTTTATAGTCATACTATTTCACATTCACATAACTCATGCATGTAAGAACATAGTCATACTACTTCACATTCACACAAAAGCACTCATGCATGTAAGAACAAGGAGTTTATAGTCATACTGCTTCACAGTCACAAAACTCATGCATGTAAGAACAAAGAGTTTATAGTTATACTACTTCAGTCACACATCTCATGTAAAAACAAGGAGTTTATAATTATACTACTTGACATTCACACAATTTATGCATGTAAGGAAAAGGAGTTTATAGTCATACTACTTCACATTCACACAACTCATGCATGTAAAAACAAAGAATTTATAGTCATACTGCTTCAGTCACACAACTCATGCATGTAAGAACAAGGAGTTTATAGTCATACTACTTCACACTCACACAACTCATGCATGTAAGAACAAGGAGTTTATAGTCATACTACTTCACACTCACACAACTCTTGCATGTAAGAACAAGGAGTTTATAGTAATAATACTTCACATTCACACAACTCATGCATGTAAGAACAAGGAGTTTATAGTCATACTACTTCACATTCACACAAAAGCACTCATGCATGTAAGAACAAGGAGTTTATAGTCATACTACTTCACAGTCACACAACTCATGCATGTAAGAACAAGGAGTTTATAGTCATACTACTTCACATTCACACAACTCATGCATGTAAGAACATAGTCACACTACTTCACATTCACACAAATCAAGCACTCATGCATGTAAGAACAAGGAGTTTATAGTCATACTATTTCACATTCACATAACTCATGCATGTAAGAACATAGTCATACTACTTCACATTCACACAAAAGCACTCATGCATGTAAGAACAAGGAGTTTATAGTCATACTGCTTCACAGTCACAAAACTCATGCATGTAAGAACAAAGAGTTTATAGTTATACTACTTCAGTCACACATCTCATGTAAAAACAAGGAGTTTATAATTATACTACTTGACATTCACACAATTTATGCATGTAAGGAAAAGGAGTTTATAGTCATACTACTTCACATTCACACAACTCATGCATGTAAAAACAAAGAATTTATAGTCATACTGCTTCAGTCACACAACTCATGCATGTAAGAACAAGGAGTTTATAGTCATACTACTTCACACTCACACAACTCATGCATGTAAGAACAAGGAGTTTATAGTCATACTACTTCACACTCACACAACTCTTGCATGTAAGAACAAGGAGTTTATAGTAATAATACTTCACATTCACACAACTCATGCATGTAAGAACAAGGAGTTTATAGTCATACTACTTCACATTCACACAAAAGCACTCATGCATGTAAGAACAAGGAGTTTATAGTAATAATACTTCACATTCACTTAACTCATGCATGTAAGAACAAGTTTATAGTCATACTACTTCACATTCACACAAGTAATGCATGTAAGAACAAGGAGTTTATAGTCATACTGCTTCACAGTCACAAAACTCATGCATGTAAGAACAAAGAGTTTATAGTTATACTACTTCAGTCACACATCTCATGTAAGAACAAGGAGTTTATAATTATACTACTTGACATTCACACAATTTATGCCTGTAAGGAAAAGGAGTTTATAGTCATACTACTTCACAGTCACACAACTCATGCATGTAAGAACAAGGAGTTTATAGTCATAATACTTCACATTCACACAACTCGTGCATGTAAGAACAATGAGTTTATAGTAATACTGCTTCACAGTCACACAACTCATGCATGTAAGAACAAGGAGTTTATAGTCATACTATTTCACATTCTCTTAACTCATGCATGTAAGAACAAGTTTATAGTCATACTACTTCACATTCACACAACTAATGCATGTAAGAACAAGGAGTTTATAGTCATACTACTTCACAGTCACACAATTCATGCATGTAAGAACAAGGAGTTTGTAGTCATTCTACTTCACATTCACACAACTCATGCATGTAAGAACAAGGAGTTTGTTAAGGAAAAAAACACTCACAAGCACCCACGCCAACTCACACGAACAAAAATATGGAAACACGTACACACACGCACACAAACAAAAATACACACATGCGCATTCCCGCAGGTGTAATTACAAACAAAATTACACACAGGTACACGCACTGAGCACAGACACAAACAAAAATGCACATGCAGACACATACATGCACGCACACGCACACAAAAATTCACACATATACGCGCAAACACTGACAAAAATACACACATACGTGCGCACACACAAACAAAAATACACTATCTTACAAGCTAGGAAAACGAATTGTTTATAGACACTTATATTTATTACCTACAGACACAAATACACAAACGTTTGGCAATTTGACTAGTATATATTTTCTAGATTATTGAGGTAGCACTGAAAAGGGCTCTTTTGTTGAATATGTGTATTTAGGCAATATCTCTTAACGTCTGGGATTCCGTCCCTGTCTGGCTGCATTCTTTTCCACCGGATAGGGCCTGCTTATTTTACAAATAAGAATTCCTTGGTATCCACTCGACATTCCACAAAATATCTGTCTCACTCCTCTGTTGTTCTTGCTGCTGCTGCTGCTGCTGATGATGATGATGATGATGATGATGATGATGATGATGCTTCTAATGTCTGTACTTCTCTGTCTACATTTTTTATTTCGTGTGCCACTGTCAACATACTGACATTTTCAGTCACATCAAACTTTGACATCAGGTTTTGCCTGACACGAAACAAATGGAGGTGTGTTTCGTTAAGCTTTGCCAGTTTAGAAGACAGCTTTATAGGTTGACGAATTAACAATCGATGGACAGACTGGAGACCGCCCCGATTTATATATCTCAAGAGTGGACGCGGAAAAAAATCATCACAACGGATTTTTTGTAGGAATGCTACAAAGTCCAGTTCTTCTTCGTAATTGATCAGGATTTAGGTATTCGGACATCTCCCCCTGGATATCTTCCCCTCTCCCCGACTTCCCCTTCCTCCCCCGACATATCCCCTCCCCAGACACTTTCCTTTGGATTCCCCCCATCAGATACGACTTTTCCTCCCAGTCATTTTACCCCATTATCTTTATACTTTATTTATAGTAACATATAACTTTGATGTATACTCGCATCCCGCATCACCCTTAGTGCACAGATATGACTGTTGTGACCTGAAAAAAAAATGCATTCTCTCTCTCTCTCTCTCTCTCTCTCTCTCTCTCTCTCTCTCTCTCTCTCTCTCTCTCTCTCTCTCTCTCTCTCTCTCACACACACACACATACAGACAGACACACACACACAATTATGAATCTTAACAACTAAGTCTGTTCTTCGAGAATTGCAAACTTCAACAATCGTGACATCATAGAATACTTAAAATCAATTGCTTACAACATTAACTTTTAAACAATGCATTTTTAATATGTGAAAATGTTAACTTTGTTTGACACTTACTACTGAAATTTATTTCAAATAACCTTTTTCTATTAACATGACCTATAGCCATCCTATAGTTTTTTATATTTTATTGGCAAAATGTCATATCAAATAGATTACGTTTTAAGATCATGGGGGAAATGACTGGGGAGGAGTCCTATTCGATGGAGGGGGAGTCCAGGTGAGGAATGTCCGGGAGATATGTCTGTGGGGAGTCGGGGGGAATGTCCGGGGGGGGGCAGATGTCATAGACTCCAGTATCAAGTATTCACGAAGGACTTCTACATGTTACTTGTATTAAATTTTGTCGTAAATTATCTGGAAATAACGGAAAGGTACTGTCAAATACTCCGTCTTGAGTAAACACGGACGTTGTACCATTTGTCCCCACAAGCGATTTAAGAACACTTTGGCAAACGATTGTCCACCTTTGTTTTTCTCGATGTGATCTAAGGTTATGCATTCCAGCTCTAAGTATTTCTTTTTGAATTTCTCTTGGTCTTCAGAAGAGAAGCACCAGAAAGGATAGACTCGACAATTTGTTTCAGTTTCACAAAGGCATCCACGTAGCATGCGAATATGCCTTTATGAGTCTGGTCACCCTTGTGATATTATTCTGTCCTGCGAAAGTGGTAAATTTCATACAGGTTTAGCAACTGGTATCCCAGTCCAGAGCTTTAACGCTGACCCACATTCCTGTCAATGCGCGCTCTTCCTGGGTGCGCTGACAAGGTTGGTCTTGGTTGAAAATTTGGCATAAGTACGACACAAGGGGAACATCAGTTTTCCCTGGCAAGGGTGAGGTAAAACAGGATGTTACAAGTCCGTGGGAGGAAAGACTTTACATTTAATCAATCCTTCCTATTGTCGAATGTTGTCCACGTCGATGTGTTCGGTCAGCAATTGTGGATACCCTGCATAAAAGTAATAATCTTTGTACACGTAAGGATGCAGCGGTTTTCACATGGTGGTCGTACTCGTGTTCCCACTTTTCCAACACTTTTTATCCTTGCTGTTCTAACTTTAAGCGTCGCTGACAAGTGTCCTCTTACAAATTTTCCATGGTACGCTGTAAAGACTGATTCTCCATGAATAATTCTCGAAATTTTCCACAGCATCACCGAAAAATGTCCACGTCGGAACGCCAATACTTAAACATTTCTTTGAAAGACGGAGAGGCAGAGGCGTGAGTCTGGTACCAAACGTAGAAAGCTTCTCGTGTTTCTGTGCGCATGTTGCAGTCGTAGTAGTGAGTATCAGATAATGGGGCAGAACGTCGTGTTAATTGGATTCGAAAATTGAAAAAGTGCGGAAATAACTTTTGGCAATTTCTGTCATTCCAAATGTTTTAGGCATTCCACTCAAAGGTATAAAAGTTCTGAAAGATATTCATGAAAATTTATTCTGGAATAATTTGGAAGCAAAAACTGTGATTCACTTGAGGACTTGTTGATATTCGTGCAGTGGACAACATCTAGCGTCATCGCCTTCCATATTGACATGTCGTCGAGATTCGAACCTGGATTCCAATATAACTATTTTATAATAGGAATTGTGCTTTCATTCTTAAAATCAAATGTTGGATTATATTCACAAACTGTAAGTCATATTTACCAATTTGTACATTGTTTTATATGGAAAAATACTTTGTTAAAATATACAAAGCTTGATTGATTACAATCTTTCGTGTGATACTGAATACGAGCCCTTGTCACGTAACAAAGACAATTGGATATCTCTTCCTTGGGATATAAGAAGAGTGATTAAATATTTCAGAAAGTTGATTTTGCAATTTAAATTCTCATAGTTTCCTTGTCCCAAGTACTATTTTACATTTTTATTTCACATCTTAAGTGGCAACAAGAGCCATTCATTCATGATATCATCAAAAGAGGAAGCTTTCATTTCTAATCCAACTCAGGAGCAATTGGATAGTCTGAATAAAGATGAGTTTCTTCTGAAGCGAAAGCTTCCTTAACGAAAGGAGAAATTAAAAATATTTTTCCAAAATTTGGCGGAAAATATTTTTGATAAACGTTTCCTGGCATCAGTGAAAACGTCTTTGATAGACACTGACATTAGAGTAATGGAATTAAAAATTATAGATAAGATAGAAATAGATTTAAGGAAGATCGAGCTTCAGAAAGAAGAAAAAAAGAAGCAAACGTTGTTGCAAAAGAAACAATTGTAGTTGTAATTTGAAGGAAAGCAATTGCAAATACAATTTGAGAAAGTGGAAATAGAGACAGGAAAGGTAGAAATAAAAACAATTACAATTTGAGAAAGAGTAAAAAGAGATACAGGAGAGGGAGAGAAATTAACAGTTGAAATAACCAAGATAGCAGGATGAAAGGGAATTTGAGCTTGCAAGTGGCTACCACGATTCCACTTCTCACGCATATTCAAGTTTCGACATTACAAAAAGTATTAGGGTAGTTCCCACTTTTAGAGAAAAGAAGTAGACAAATATTTTCCTTATTTAGAAAAAGTTGTGGAACATTTGAAATGGCCAAGGAATTATTGAATTCAGCTAATTCAATGTGTACTAGTTGGTAAAGCTAGTGATAGTTGTCAATCTATGTCAATACATCAGAGCTATGATTATGATTCGGTTAAGGACTGCATATTAAGGGGTTATGCCTTAGTCCCTGAGGCTTATCGGCAAAACTTAAGAAGCTATTAAAAAGAGGATGGACAGACTCATGTTGAATTTTCAAGAGAAAAAAAACAGTTATTTGAGAGATGGTTATTAGCCAGGAAGTTGAACATGATTATGAAAGTCTTAAAATTCATGTATTTCAAGAGTTCAAAAACAATATCCATTATGACATTAAAACTAATTGCATTAGATCCAAACCTTGGAAAATGCAGCCGATGAGTATTCTTAAACTGATAAAGTTTCTGTTGTAGGCATATCATTCACACAGCAGTCTACTGGTAGACAGGTATTTTAGTCTAATACGACTCCTAAAATTCAATATGACACAACTTCTATTGCAAAAGGTAATGACACGTCATTTCTGATTGCTTCAAGTTGAAATATAGGTATCAGAATCAAGATAGAACTATCCCAATGCTCTTATTTCAAAGATGTGAAGGTCTCAGTCGTATAATGAAAGCAATGCATTTGTTTGTTCTAATAAACCCAAGTCTGATTTTATTATGGAGAATTATGAACCATTCATATCAAAGGGCTCTATATCACACTTAGGTTATTCGGCCAATCTTTTTCCTACTAAAATTTTAAGGGATACGGGATCTTCTCAGAGTCTTTTTTGTCAGGCATCTCGTCTTCTGAGAAATTTTGTTCTAATGACAGTGCTCTCATTCTAGGAGTAGAGTGCGGTTTTGCTAATGTTCCTCTCCATTCTGTACAATTATCCTCAAAAAGTTTTAGGACCTGTGATAGTCGGAAGAGTGTATTACTTACCCGATGTTTGAATTCATTTATTGCTAAGCAACAACCTAGCTGAAGACAAGGTTGTGGTTAATCTACTTATAATTGACATGTCTTCTTTGGATCAGAAAGTTGATCCTATTTAAAAAGAATACCCTGCGCTATACCCAGATTGTGCAGCTACCAGATCTATGTCACAGAAACAGTTTGAAAATGATTTAGATAAGAAAAAATATTTCTTTAGCTGACACGAAATCTCATATTTTAACCAAAAAAAATAAAGACTCCATTTGTAAAATGGAGCCTTAGCGATTTTGTCGTAAATATGTTGTCATAACCACCCTCAAAATTGCTGCCATCTACGTCGCAAATATGTTGTCATCTCGCCCTCCCTGCTGCTGATTAATACAAATGATTTAACCAAATATTTGATCAAGTCCAATACGATATCGTGACCGAGGGTCGTGTAAATTTATTGTTATAAATCCATATGGGACTGACTGAGCATGACTAAAGTAATTTTTAAATCCATTGAAGTCCATAGCGGAACACCATGTCTGCCAAATATTTCGTAGCGTATGTGTATCAACGCCATTGAATACAGCAAGAATATTACAGTTATCGCGAATCACTTTTGAAATTTGAGTATATCGTTGAGTGACATATATCACATCAGTGTTTTTATGCCTACCTCGGGAAAATATTCTAGCAGGGTTCTTTTGATTATCTAACATTACATCATCGTACACTACAAGATTGTTTATGTCTCCATCTAGATCTTCTACTGATGGTGCATCATTAATATCAGTAATAAAGTCAATTACACTTTCACCTTTAATTTCTGATGCATTTTCATTATAATCTTTTAGCACTTCATAGCACCGTTGATCATCTACGGATGGGGCAACTAAATATAATTTATCCCACTTCATAAATCGCATTATCAAATTAAGCAGCAATTGTGTTTTACCCGATCCAGATGGTCCGATTATAATGGCACGGACAGAATTCGGAAGCGCTGCGTGGTGTTTCACCGGTTCTCTTCTTTTAGTCGCTGAAAAATCAATTATATTCATAACGCTAAATATAAATTATGGATTTATATTGTGTTAAATGTAAACAGCGTACTGATACAACCGATCAGACAACCATTACAACTAAAAACAATAGACTAGCGCTTACTGGTAAGTGTGTAACATGTGGTACAAAAAAAATTTAGATTTTTAAAAAAAAGCAACTCGGAGGTGATATTGCCGCAAAACTTGGAAAACTCCCCGGAACCCCATGGGCAAAATACCCCGGAGAAAAACACCTTCCAGGAGATAGTTACTGTGGTCCCGGAACGAGATTAGATATCAGACTTGATGATCAAAATCAGCCCAGGCCTGGTGAGTGTCCGATAAATGCTATTGATAAGGCATGTCATGCTCATGATGTTGCATATAAAAGTAATAATTTGCAACAAAGACATCTCGCGGATGTAAAATTAATTCATGCGTTAAATGCTATTCCCGATAAATCCTTCAAAGAAAAATTGGCTTCATGGTTGGTCAAATCAGCTATGAAAGGCAAATTGGTGTTAGGCGCTGGTAATTATAAACACTAGTGTTTTTATAGCATGGAATCTATTTATTATTCTCCGAAAGGATACTGGAGGGGTAAAGCAGCAATTAGTAAACTCGCTAACGCTGCAAAAGTGAAAAAGTCCACTGCGGAAAATTGGTTATCCAAACAAGCTATATGGCAAATTTATCTACCACCGCCTAAACAAATTAATTATTCTCATTTTGATGTTACCGTACCCAATGAAGTTCATCAGGCTGATTTATTGTTTTTACCACATGACCATGGCTACAAATACGCGTTAACTGTAGTTGATATTGCGAGTCGATTTAAACAGGCAGAACCATTGAAAACAAAGTCAGCTTCTGAAGTCGCTTCTGCATTTGAAAGGATTTATCGACGAGGTCCTCTAAGATGGCCAAATCTATTACAAGTTGATCCTGGCAAAGAGTTTCAAGGTGTTGTTCTATCAACAATGAAAACTCATAATGTTACAATACGACGGGGACATACTGCGTTACATCGTGATCAGGCAATTGTAGAACGATTTAATCGAACTCTTGCAGAACGGTTATTTGGATATCAATATGCAAAAGAATTCATCCAAGAAAAACGATCTCGTGAATGGGTCCAAAGGTTACCGAGTGTAGTTGCAGCGTTAAATAACGAGATTACTCGAACTATTAATATGAAACCAAATATTGCAATAAAAAAATATATACCCGAACAACCACATCGGGTTAGCACTCAGACACTTCTCAGTGATGTTACTGTGAGATATTTATACGAACCAGGAGAACTTGAAGGTGGTAAAAGAAGAGCTACTGATCCTATATGGAGTGTTACTACGCATAAAATTTCAACTATAACGCGATCAACTGGTAGACCTCCAATCTACAGATTGGATTCAACTGCACCTCAGCGTGGTTTTACACGCAAACAACTACAAGTCATTCCGGACGATACTCAATTACCGCCATTTGGTCTTAACTAGCTCCGTTACGTCTATTACACTCAAGACAGGTCAACATCACATTGTTTCTGACATGACCAAGACTGTTATATTTTCTGTCTACGGTGAATTGTCGAGGGTCTTTATCCGAATACTGCCAGTGCATTATACAATTGCAACTGGCGCAGTGATTATTCTGTTGTTCTTTTAATGCGATTATTACTTCAGCATCAATATCAAATTCTCGTTGTTTTGTTTTTGTCCTGCTGTTTGTAACCAGAGAGTTTTTTTTATTAATGATGCTAATATCAGTGTTATCATCGTTTGCATTAAAATCATCATCGAAAACAATCCTTCGTAGTTGATTTATTCGTCGTACTCTGGACACTGCGAGATAGACTAAATTTGACCATTCAATGCGATTATCAACTATCCAAACAATTGTATCCGTGATGGTCAATCCTTGTGACGAGTGTATTGTTGTTACATAACCAAGCATCCACGGTGATTTATCAGCGCATAATGCATCTTCTACAGTATTGATATCAACCAGCACAATATCGTTTAACACTAGAATCTGTTTCTCCGTCTGGCCTGGAATTTCAACTTCAATATTCTGCTTTCGTGTATCCAATGGTCTATAACACAACGGTACTGGAAACGTTGGGAATTTTTTCTTGTGTAGCTCAAACAACTTTTTCTGAAGTGCGTCTCTGACTATCTTTCTACTTGCTACTACAAAATCATTTGGTCTCCATGTTTCCCAAAAATTATTCATAGGTGTTTCAGAAATTATTTCACGCGCTACTTCACATTGAATTCTATCGGGTTGTAATCTAATTAGTTTTTTAAACTCACGTAATTGCTCATCGAGTGCTCTATAGTCAGTATCAATTTCTTCGTAATAATCAACAAATCCTTTTAACCAATTATGCGGACTTCTACCAACAAATGGTGGTGGTTGACCATGATCGCCGCACAATATAACTTTTGTATTATTTTGCAATAACCAATCAAGAAACATTTTTAATACATCTTCTGAAACAGTACATGCTTCATCCCAAATAATAACCGAAGGAATAAATTTCTCACCCATTCGCTCAGGAGTCCAAGTATCACCCTTGTATCGAAAAAAACTATGATACGTGCAAGCTTCAACATTTCGTTGTTTTATCTCTCTCGCTAGTCTATGGGTTGGTGTGAGTACAATCATGGACGTTCTCTCTCGATATAATTCTATCACACGTGTTGTCTTTCCAGATCCACCACAACCGTTTAAATAAACTGTTTTATATCTACAAATTGGATCTGATATCGGTGGTGCTTTAGACATAGAAAATCCTTCGGATTTTTCACTGATAGAATTATCGTTTTTCAGGTAACTGATTTTAATCTTAACGTCTGCTGATTCAGAATAATCACATTGTGTTTCACGTTTAACTCGCCATGTTCCCCAAGTCTCTTCGCTATTAGTAAATTTAGTTACCTCTTTGATATATTTTTTATCGACATACATTGAATCAATTGCAACTCTAACTGCTATACTAGGAAATCTATTTATCATTGCAAATAAATTGATAGATGCATAACCCAGCATAGAAGCCCTCAAATGTAGATATGCAGAGCTTTCTCCATCACTGTAAATAATAATTCTACCTAACTTTGTTTTATTGGACAAGAAGGCTGTTTTACAATTTGCGTATCTATTTTTCTCTACTGCATCTTTAATAACGAAGTCGTATTCGGCATCATCTATAATCAATCGTGAGGATTGTCTTTTAATGTTGAATTTTTTTCCACCTTGTGTAAATTTACCGATTATTCTTCGGCCGAGATCCTTTGCTTCACTATTTCGTTGATCAAATATCTTTTTTGACCATTCAATGATGTACTCCTCGTCAGCATCAATATGTTTTCTAGACTTATCGATTATACTATCAAGACATTCTGGTTCTGGTAACCAGACATTGGTTTGTTTTCGATATGAGATAATCGCTTCGCTGACAATCAACGAAACTAACATTTTACAGTCAATCATATATCGCAATAACACTATTGGTAACCACATCCTTTCAGTCATGTGTCTACCAATCCAAACATAACAACACGGATGAAGTCCTTCAGCGAATTCAAATGATACTACGCGAGCAAAACCGGTCAAATCAAAATCAGGCAGTGGTCCATTAATAGCAACGCGAGTCATTTCATGTGTGGGATGTCCAAACCGTTTAAAATACTCACCAGCGAATCCATATCCTAGAAAACTTCCTGGATAACAGGCAACGATATCAACTGATATCATACTTTCAGGATTGTACTTAACGTTCCATAGACCGCCATGATAATATTCCAAACAGCTGGATTGAACATCCTGTAAAAACTCTTTTCGTGTTGGTTTCCAATTATTTTTCTTTCTTGCAAAATGAGCTGCAACCGATGGAATTGTAAAACAATTTGTAAGTAACTGTTCGTAATCGTCGGATTTTCCATTAAAAACGCTAGCGTTTTCACTGAGACTTATTGCTAGATTTTTCATCCTATTATGTAGACTTTCAGTACGATATAATTCACCCTTAGGTCTCACAAATTGATTGAATTGACATTCTTCATCTTAAAAACTATGAAGTAGCCATACTGATACAGGGTCGTTTTTACACAAACTAGCAATAGCATCGAATAATCTTTCTTCAGTGAGAATACCATCCTTGGTGAATTCTCCTGGGATATACTTCACTATTCTGTCTCGCGGGAATATTGTAATCGCGGATGTCCATGCGTGTTTGTTATGATCAATAATTTTGATTGGAGCTCCGTTTTTATTGTATTTCGATTCGTATAATACTTCGCCAGTTATCGTTGAAACGGTTATCGGAAATCTCAACGACTTTTCCAATCTAACTATATCGGAAATAGTTGCTCCGTTCTCTTTCACTGTTAGCTCCCATTGATCTATTTTTTTACGTCTTAGATCGGTTAATTTATTCCCACGGAGTGCATTTGTAAAGTGTTCTATGACACGTTATGCCACACAATTGAGTGGTTTTTCTACTGACGTTGACTGTTCCATTGGTGCTAGTTTTCCAATGTCAGGTTTTTTTTAACAGATACATCCCATAAACAATTGCTGTTTCTTGATACGCTTTTTCATAGTATGGTTTATCAATTCCAGTTAACAGCCCTGGTCTGGAATCACGGCTAACAATGACTGTTGTCCTATCTTTGAGAATTGGCTCAAACTTGTCTCTTATAACCCAATCGCCCGATTCTAAATTGATAATGAATTTCACTCTGAGAAAATACCTTTTATTGCCAAGTTATGATAGTATCATAGCTGCTGTTTCATCATTCATTCTAGCATCAACAACACCATCAATTTTAAATGTTGACCAGGTGTGTGATGCACCGTCCTGTTTAAACTCATTAACACAATCTCGTATTTTTCTAATCAGACTTCTATTATTTATTCTCTCTTTTGGTACGTCTTCGAGGGTTCTATCAAGATTGAATTTAATATTTTTCCAAGGCGTGATTGCCGATAATCTCTTGAATTCTTCATTCATATAAATAAAGCAAACATTTAAATAGAAAATTTTGTTTATATATAATGAATCACTGCAAATGGCTTATGATTGGATCAGTAACCCCATGCCATAAATCGTGTAGAGGTGAATTCTGTGGACATCACTTACAGAGTGTCAGAAATAATTCGACAAACCCGTCCCCATGCATAAATTGTGGGGTGGGTGTGAGAGGAAAATCACAATTATGTATCAATTGTGGAGGTAAGCGGTTTAGAAAATTGAAACTTTATTATGATAAACGAATAAAAAACGCTATCACTGACCCTAACCATGACTCTGTCAAAGACAAAATCATAAAAACCCCTCAAGACTACATTAATAAATTTATAAATAAAGCAAATAATGAATTAGACAAATAGTATTATTATATATAAATGGAGCAAGAATTCAGACCACATCCAATACTCGTTAATTATGAAATATCTGCTGATGGTGATGTTAGAAACCGCAGACTGAAAAAGCCAATTGGTTTTGTTAATAATCAAGGATATTTGTGTTTTACTGCTGGAAGAAAGGTATATCTCTGTCATAGGGCAGTCTTTGAGTGTTATATGGGACCGATTAAAGATGGCTGTGTTATTGATCACATTGATTCTAATTTTCAAAATAATTCTCTTCAAAATTTACAATGCATTTCTCAAAGTGATAATACAAGAAAGGAAAAGACAGGGACTTGTAAGTCAGTTGGAAAGAAACCAGTACAGTCATTTGATACAGCGACAAATGAAAAAAGAATTTTTCAATCAATGAATGCTGCAGGGAAATATTTTGGAATATGTATGCCTTCAGTACGATACGTTGCTGAAGGGATTTGTCAAATAGCTATCTCAAAGAAAAATGGACATAGAATAAAGTTTTCTTATTTACAAGATAACTCTCAATAGTGAGTTATGCTATTTTAGTTATTTTTGCATGATTTTACAATTCAGACCAATTACCATAGGGTAAAGTAGTCGATTTTTCATAGGGAAAAACACTAAAAACGTTTCGCGCATTAATATCATTATGTACCGCGATTGATGTTACAGTATACTCGGTATCTGGTATAATGGCCGGTGCTGGTATTATACTATCTTCAGTAACAATGGTAGCTCCGATTGCTGTCCCAATTGCTATTTCCGCGGTGACAACATTTGCTGGAATTGCAAATGCTATTACTAAAAAAATATCATCCTGTTCTCAAGAAAAACTTAACGACTATATAGTAAAACATCAAGCAGTATCTAACGGTTACTCACAATTATCCTCGTTGATGTCATCATCGATTGATGATACGATAATTACCGAAGACGAATTCTCCGCGATGATACGTATTTATGATACTACGATTAAAAACGCTAGCGTTTTTTCATCTATTGCAAAATTAGACATTGTAAATAATAATAATAATGTAGCAAGAGATTCAACTACTTTAGCGGATAGCAGAAAATACCACTCCGCGGAAAACAAGCATGATATCAATATCGTCAACAAACCCTAAATTCAGTGTGAATTTTCCTTCCCCTGTTTCAGTAAAGGAAATCGCGTTGGCAAAATTACGAGTGTATCTTAGTTGGCCTAATATTAGATCGGTTCCATTTGGTGGTCAGAGACCTAATAATTCTCTGGTATTTGCATATAGAAATAAAACAGATGACACTCCAGATTGGAACGTTGTTTCAATACCAACTGGGTCCTATCAAATTGAGCAAATTAATAATGAATTACAACGTAGAATAAAATCCATTACTAGAAGGGAATCAAAAATTGCGATAACAGTTCATGAACCAACACTATCATCTACAATTGAAATAAGCTCTCCTGGGTATGTTGTAGATATTTATAACAGTTCAATAAGAACAGTATTAGGACGGCCCGAAGATCCACCTAGAAATGCTGGTAATTCCACTCCCGAGCCTGTAAAATCTGATTACGTCACTGATGAAATAGGACCTGAAAATCCATCAAAAACTTATAAAAAATTCGAGGATATAAACTTCACAAAAAGATATCGATATAAGGATCAATATGGTGAGGATGCATGGATAATTCCACTTTTTAATGATTATATTATACGAGAGGACGAAATTTTGGAAATGCATGATACAAGTCCAACATTTGTAGATATTAAAAATCACATCCTTGATAGAATGAATAATGATTTTTTGTTGTTAT
The DNA here is from genome assembly GCA_016746295.1 of Potamilus streckersoni. Taxonomy (NCBI): domain Eukaryota; kingdom Metazoa; phylum Mollusca; class Bivalvia; order Unionida; family Unionidae; genus Potamilus; species Potamilus streckersoni. Next base: position 137,640 of record JAEAOA010000805.1, on the reverse strand, counting down.
TACCCTCGTTAAGATCTGGCCTTCTTACACAAGCTGAGTTTACTAGTGTAGTCGCTGCGTGTAATAAAATCATCGATGACATGGAAATACTTAATTTGAGGATTACTAATCATTTTACTGATGAAAATAACCCGATTTCAAAAACTAGTTCAGCCCAAGATTATAAAAAAAATATAAATGAAAATCCAAATTATAAATTACCAGGATATAACATTCCCGAGTTAAAGATAAAACTCAGAACTGCCATCGACGAAGGATTTAATAAAATTTATCAATCATGGAAAGATAGCCAGCCAAATCCTATTATCCTCACTCATAATAATTCTCCCGACGGCGACGGTAGACATATCGCACCGAACAATGTGGACATTTCTTTGGTGATCGCGCTTAATTTAACGTGTGATGTAATCGAAGGAACTTATCAAATTAATATGGAACAATCAAATCAAGCCCGACAAGGTTACATTCTTTATTCATTTGCGCCAACAGCCCCTCCAGGATTTTTAATTGTTGAGAATCCGACTAATCCAGTCTATATGCAATGTCAAAATGATTCGCTAACTAGAATCAATTTTACACTCACCGATCAGTCAAATAATTTAATTGATTTACGTGGTGAAGTATTATCGATTAGTCTGTTTGTGAAAAGCTAACAAATATTTGGTTAAATAATTTGTATTAACCCTGAAATCCTTTCAGCAGCAGGGAGGGCGAGATGACAACATATTTGCGACGTAGATGGCAGCAATTTTGAGAGTGGTTATGACAACATATTTACGACAAAATCGCTAAGGCTCCATTTTACAAATGGGGTCTTTATTTTATTTATTTTTTTGGTTAAAATATGAGATTTCGTAGGAAGGTTCCATTTGGCATTCTGAGGCTTTAATCGATTTTGTCGCAAAATTTTGTAGGGTTCGCCCTCCCTGCTGCTGCTCTTTTTACTACATTGTGATGTATTTTATATTACGACATCTGCTATTTTGTTACCTTATAACGTCTTTGTTCGATCATCGCTAGCAGAGAATCCTAGTTTTACCTCTGACATATTATGCTAAATCTTTACATTTTACTCGAAATTCTCATAAGAGAAACGATTACAACAATACAGCCTTAATTGTAATCCATGTTCGTCCACATGATATCAATGAGGATTAATTATTTTTTTTAATAATAGCATTTTGTAGTATAATTGCATGACTGACAAACTGATCGGACTTATCATGTCCAGATGAAATACGCACAGGCACGTCTGGCCAATTGCCCTTTTTCACTGGTACAACTGTCATGCAATCATTGAAAATATTTTCTAAGTGGATATTTAAATGTTTGGATTTTGTCCGTCTTGTGGGTCAGTCACAAGTTTCATTTAAAAAGACACCGATTACGTCCGTAACATTTACCTCAAACGATCATCTTTATCCAACAAATCATGTATGGACAAGTTTCATTTAAAAAGACACCGATTACGTCCGTAACATTTACCTCAAACGATCGTCTTTATCCAACAAATCATATATGGACAAGTGCATCCTTATCTCAAACGATCGTCTTTATCCAACAAATCATGTATGGACAAGCTTCATTTAAAAAGACACCGATTACGTCCGTATCATTTACCTCAAACGATCGTCTTTATCCAACAAATCATATATGGACAAGTTTCATTTAAAAAGACACCTATTACGTCAGTTACATTTACCTCAAACCATCGTCTTTATCCAACAAATTATATATGGACAAGTGCGTCCTTATCTCAAACGATCGTCTTTATGCAACAAATCATATATGGACAAGTGCGTCCTTATCTCAGTGAATGTTGGTGTAAAATATTACTTTTGAAAGAAAAGAAGGATCCGGGGTGAATACAGCAGTGAATTCTATTTCGCTATTATAACAATAATCCCGGAGTGTTTTGCATCTAGTGTTGCAGCCAACGCTTAAGCGTTTTCACGTGGACGTGCGACAGTTTCATCTTAGCCTTATGTTGATAGTGGTACATCATGATGGTTCAAACTATATATTTCTCTTTAATGCTTAATATGATTATATTTTAATGTAAACAAGGGTCTAATAACACAACTAATGCAGATATTCGTCAACAAGCGGGGAGAAAAATCATCATCAATGTTAGCGTCAACTGTCAATTGGTATAACATCCCGTCGGTAAAATTCTACAACCCCATCATCTCGGATAGAATAAGTTACTTCAATGCGATAATAAATATAATCTTAAACAGAAACGCGAACAACGGCTAAGTAACCTGACTGATAGATTTGAACTGGATTTCATTTTTATCTGTCATTGATGTATACGTGAAAAAGTTTGGACGACCGTTGTCAGATCAGTTACGTTTCATCACTCATTCACCGGTTTGATTATTTATCAATGTTGCTAACTGACTCCATTCACTTTCATAATTGGATATAATAAATAAATACGATCCAGACAGGCGCGCCATTACGATGTTAGAGTCACGTTTATGAAAATCATTTTAAATTATCTTAACAAATCGAACAGTTACTGTTTTAAATTCGATTGTTTCCTCTTCTTTACTTGGCAGCAATTGTAAGACAGCTGTAAATGAACTTATTACGCGTGGTGGTTTGTGAGAACATTTTTTTATCTGTTCATCCATGTATTGCTTCATTCCATCACTTCTGTGTCAACGTACTCTTGGATATAAGCAACCTACACACCGCTCTCCCTGATTCAACCATTTTCATTGATTTCATCCAGGTTCTTTATTACAGCGCATTTTAGCCTGACAACAATATCTTGACTGTCCACATCAGACGTTTAATGTTTACTAGTTTGATTTTCAAAAAAAATCACAAAGTCACTTGGATCAACACCAACAATAATAGCAAGACAAGTAATATCGGTCAAATCCGCTTTTGTGACAAACTTGCTCAGATCCGCATCACCACCGCGTTTTTCGTAAATAGTAATGCATATTTTTATAATATAAACGTACTTCAATGTGAAATAAGTAAATGCTTGATGAACACGTGCTTAACGCCAATGCATTCAACGTTTCAGCTGCAAGATAACCGTATCCAACCGAGTTTATTATGGCATAGTTGAATAAAACAGCGGAAGACAACCCTGTCGTCCAGGTCTATCATTGTTTCCTGGTAAATTAAGGCATTTTTGTTTTTATACACCTAACAGGTAAGTCTCCCACTACCTTTCTCGGCGTTATCCAGGATGCTATTATAACAGCCTCCAACACTGCCGCTTTTGTAACCTCAGCAGCCAATGCTTCTGTTAGCAACGATATTCTACCTGTCTTTTGCATTTGTTACACCGCTGAGTAGGATAAGTTTAGCACCTTTGAGGTTTTATAGTGTTTTGGCAGCATCAATATGATTGAGTTGTGGGGGTTTTTTTCAAGTTAAATGTGTTGGAGAAAGTTTTTACACTGCGCTTGATAATTGTGTAGATTTGTAGGTTTAAACACCACGGATACGTATTTTAGTGATGTAAGACAATACTGAATACAGCATTGGAGTTGTTCTTCCGGGTTAATGTGACTGTCTATTTGGCCAAAAAAACTAAACTTGCGAAAATCTCTTCAAAACCCAAGTATGTGACAGAGGGGAACTGTACATGAACCTCCACGACATTGTTCTTGGCGCTGTGCAAATCAATTGTTAAAAGTGTAATTATGTCCTATAACTACAGTTCTACATCTGCATTAGCGTTGTCTGTATGATTTCGAGGTTTACTATTTGTAACTCTTGATAATCCGCATTATCAGACGCATCCTTGAGAAACATCGTGGTTGGACCAGCTGTTGTCGTTGTCTTGTAATCATCAATGTATCTGGCAAGTCAAAACGTCGCCGTGGCAACATCAAATTTGACATGAATGAATTGAATTTGCGATCATCACATCTGACTGTCGTTGTTGAGTGGCTTCATGGATGACTTTTACCAACTAATCAGGTATTGCTTTGGTCGATGGTAGGGTTTGACAGTTAGTGCAAACCCAAACGGTATATAACCCTGAACAAATTTGTCTGTGGTTTCAGACCTGTTTTCATAACTATTATTGATGGCTTCGCATGTGAAATTGATCTGCGTAGTTAATGTTATTCTGACCGTATAAGGCGCGATGTGACACCAGTCCCTCTAGGCACTGCACACAAATGTTGATTATTTTCGGGAGCATCTTTAGGCTAAGCAACGACTGTCCAGTATTAATCAAATGTTGTGGATATTCACTCTTTCCATTAATTTTCAACTTTTTCATCACGTTCACTACTAAATACATTAAGAGTGTTTCGAAAACTAAACTACCAATTACCAGTTGATTCCTTCTATCCAGTAAAATTCCTAAATACCAGTTAAAGCCATTCAGTGTCCGTTTGCTTGTCATGTGTCTTTGTGTGAAATTTTATTAGGTTATCTTTCCACTTGTCAAGTGTGTAAAGAGTGAAAAGCGGAGTCGTGTTGGAGATCTCCTCACGACCTACTTCGCTAATGTTTGGACCGGTGTTAGCATCTTCATCTTCTATTCAGATTTTGCCAGTCTGTATTCCCTGTCAATTGCCTTTCTAACATTTTCATCAAGTGTACTGGTGTCTTTTGTGAAATCATAATCACCGCTAGAAAGAATACCAAACGATTTTTATTATCTGCTATTTTTATATTCTTGATGCAGTCAGCTATTTTACGAACTACACATGATTTTTCTTCTGCTGCTGTTAGCCTGCTGACAGTTCCACTGTTGCATATGTAGCTTTTTTAATATCCTCAGTACGTTCCCAAGTTTGGTTTCTTGATTTAATCAGCGGAACAAATATTTGTTCAAAGCCCGCTGTTGGACCTTCCTGTTCAGTTTGTCGTGAGTGTAACATGTCTTTGGCACCTTTGAAGCCTTCGATAACATTTGCAATCAATTCCTGGTGTCTTCTATGATATCACTGGCGGACATTTTATATGATTGTTTTGATTCTTATATTGTTTTATCGAAATTCGCACAATATTTTCCCTCATTGGAAATGGAAGTTAAGGTCAAGTCAATAGTGACAATATATGCATGTACTTAGTGTTCCTTTATCTAATAACCAATCAAAGCCTAATGAAGCACCGGTAAATGATTTTGATGCTGCATTTTACTCATATGACGTTGATTATTATGGCATCAAGTGGTATCCGTGGAAGTTAACGTGCCCATGTGAATCATTTTTAGCCTTTTTATTTTCTTGGAGCCATCAGCCACAATCGAGTACATTTTAGGTTGACGTCCCGCATATTCTTCAGTTGGTTTTACTGAGCATTCGCCTTTGAATTTATCAAAAACCGTTTTATTGGCATTGCCAAATAACGAAACCTATTTAGAGATAATCATCTTCACCAGCCAGGGTTCCGATATGATAACTCTATCTATACCTTCTCGGATCGAACAGATATTTCAGTGCTCTGTATTAGCGACATCAATTCGATTTCATGTGTTGCCTCCTGTAGAATGTGTTGCCAAATAACCGTTAGCGTCTGACAGTGTTGTATTGTATATCGGCCGAAAATGGTGTAGGTACATGATTTAAAAAGCATCGATGGTATGACCATATACTGGAAAGAAGCCATTACATTTATTTGAGCGAAAGGTTTTTGTACAAACAAGAACGGACAGTGTAAAATTGCTTATTTATCAGTCCATTCAAGCTGTGTGCCGCTCTTGTCTTAATCATGTATGAGCAGTGTTCAGATTTCAACAGCTTAATTTTGATTCGATGTGGTAGCTTGCACAGACCTGAAGAACAGAAATATCTGCTCGATACTCCAAGGTATAATTAGGGTTATCTTACCGGAATCTTGGATAATGAAGATGTCGGATAATCTCTGTTATGAAATTTATTTGCAAGAGTGAATTATGCGACCATAATAAACGTCATCGGTGGTTATATAAATTAGCAACGAAATAATGTCGGTATAAGACATCATGACACGATCTGTAAAACGATTTGATCTTTTTGCAATAAAACTTGCACATCAGCAGCTTCGACATATCCAGCAATGAAGATCCGACATAGATTGGTTTTGTGAGCTTCAGTTTCAATTTTAACTGTAAACGAAATCAAGTTCATCATCAAACATCTTTCGTGATTCAAAGATTGAGTTTGAGTTGAGACTTCAAGTTTGTCTTGTTTACTATCACGGACAAGGTCTACTTAAATCCGTTTACGCAGGTTCTCCATCGTTTTTCCGAACACATCACTGTTCATGAGTTTACAGAAATCTTTCTTAGATTCATTGGCAGCTTTTTTTCTCATATCCAGTACTCATGAGTCTATACGTGCTCATCCATGCTTGTTGGTAAAATCCAAACACTCTGTGGATCCTGGTCACACACTGGCCCAAAGCTAATGAAACTGCTGATTGATTTCCTAAGTGTAGTACATAATTGTACTGAGACTTGGAATATGCTTAGAGCATTAAGATATTTACGTCCTGATTCATTCACCTTTGCGTACTGATAATGTGGACAGTAACCCACACAAAAGTGACTGGCACTAATTGAAAATCTTTGTGTACATCATGCAGTGTTTACCATATTCTATATTAACTTCAAGGTAGTATCCTGTGTCACTGTTGTGTTTTGTACACGTGTAGTTGTCTTTATATGTTGAAGCGTATTGGATAAATCCACTGAAATAACCTGACAAATAATGATTGTATCATTGGCTACGGTAACGATTATTGGTGTCAGGATACGTGATGTAACTGTTTGGGTCAGCCGCGTCCTACCCGTGTATATTTGGTTTGTTTCCGTGTGAATATCAATGACTTGCCCTAGAAATTCCGCCACAAAGTGAGCGCTCCATAAACAGATGTTTGTCAATATTGAGTTATCATTTCAACTCGATTTTGTATTGTTTTGTTTACAACAACAAATCCCGTGTCATTCCTGGTGTTGAAAAGTAATGTGAGGGATCGGCCTTATACACTTGCATGGCAGTGTCACAAATTTTTAAGAATTTAAGAAACTGTAATGAATCGATGAACTGTTAACCCAGCCAGAACGTTATTTAGTTTTCCGCATTTTTTGGAATAGCACTTATTAGTTATTTTGACGCCGTAGCTGCTATTTGCATATTAAATAGCCATCATACCCACACGGTTATGAAGCATCACATGATTTTAAATTATGATTCGGTAAATTAGTATTTGTAGATCAAATGAGCTGCGTGCAGTTCCTTTATACCTGCCAGTGACGTGACAATGGTCACGTACATTGTCATTAATCTCTAAGGGATCATCTCAGATCCAACAAAACGTTTCCTTATAAAACATATTGATATCATCATTAGTCCTAATCATATTAGTGGGTGAGTTGTCGAATCCATTTCCATGGAACTTAAAGTGATTTAAGAAAAACCTCAACTGGTTCCAGGCCACGATGCAACATTGGCGTCTTCAGCATACCCGAATCCAAATGGGACTTGTTCATCAGTTTGTGATGTATTGTCGTTAAAATCTTGAGCTGCATTTCGTCGTTCGCTGAATCACTGAAACATGTATAGTCAGCCTAGATGATATAAATTACATTCATCTTTCGTTGTTGTGAAGTAAATTTCCAATTAATTTCAAATTATTTTTTGCGAGATGTGTTATTATCGTCTACTGCATTTTTTTTAACTGATTACACCATAGCTGAAGTTATAGTCAGTGTGCAGTTGTTGAGTGTTAAATACATGCATGAAATGTCTGCATAAAAAACATTTTACTTGTGTGTTTACTGTATTGGTCAAGTGAACGGGCAAGATTCTTTATCCATACGTAACGAAACCAGTCATATCATTGGGCAACAACAAATTAGCCCGGACCTTCACCCTAAATAATCCCCGTATTAACTCTTTCAGATTTGTTCAGTGTGGCCTTAGTAACATGCGCAGGAAATTCTATATCACCAAAATTAAGTTAGCCCATATGATGCGAGTACTTTGTCTTTATTGTTACCAGTTGGATAAAGTGCTGGCAAAATCATCTGTTGCAAAAATTCTTTACGCTTTTTACTGTCCGTGACAGAATTCACTTTGATAATGGTATATAAATGGATCCACGAATCGCTTGACGTGGATAGATGTAGAGCTCGACTGGTATGAATGTCCATCCTTGATTCTGAACTGATGCATTTTTTTTTTCCAGCGCCTCGAGAATCTTTTAAACTCTTTTATTGATTTGGTCTTTGAGTTTTTACGATTCAGGATTGTGCCGGAACCGATCTGAATCTGCGGTGTTGTAATTTTAAATCTAGGATTGCCACCACAAAGAAGCATAAACAAATGCTCATTAAGGACAATATCTGCTTCAACAACAGAGCGAGCAGGAAGTTTATAACATCAAGGTGATTACAGAAATCATATATATATATATATATATATATATATATATATATATATATATATATATATATATATATATATATATATATATATATATATATATATGTATTGTATTGTTTAATGCAGGTTTCTGTTGTTTTTATAGTATAGTTGAAAGCAATAATATAGGCCTGACTGAAAACTTTACCATGCGGTTTATTATTCACAAAAAACAAAGAGCTGTATATGTTGTACGACTCTTGTTTGTGTGACATCACTTCCGTGAAGTAATAGTCCATGGGTAGCATCATGTATGTGGCTTGCTTGCTAGAAAGAGTAAAAGTCAGGGAGATAGAGGCTGTGACATAGAGCACAAATAAAAATCCAAAACAGATGAATTCACTCTACTAAGAAGACAACCACTGTGAGGAATATTGCAAAATATTACAGTATAGGAGTTGTAAGCCGCTGGATGGCGCTGATGACGTGAATCCAAGATAAATAAGCAAAATTTCAAATGACCCATTCGGAACAGAATTTGTGGCATAGCTTCATATGTGCAGTTAACTGGTGAAAAATGCCGATAAATCATTCTGACAAGGACTATTCCAAGCTGTCTTCAGGAAAAACACGAAATTCTAAATGACAACAGTAGGTAGAGTTGTGCTATTCTACGTGCAATTACAACTAGTCAGACAGTGGATTTTATCTGGAATTATTCTGCATATATTGCCGAAACGACCCTTCCGCTGACCTTAACTCATTCATGGCGAGATAGACAGGTAAGGGTTTGACGTGTACACTGGTGTGTGCTGACGAAAATATCTGAACGCAATTTAACATCTTAAATAATAGGCAAGGTCAGCCCTTAAAATTTCAGTCAGTATCGGTATAGATGTGGGTTTGTTTCAATGGCATCCTGGCGAATCTGCTTACTTTATCCGATTTCATGATCACAGTTTGACGTAGGAGCGGCTCATTCGATCAGTCTGGTGCATTTGCTGATCTATTAGCAACTTTTAAATCGTCTTTAATGTTGTTACCTACGGAAAGGTATATATAACATATTTTAAAGATGCACTCAATTCATACGACAATTTCGAATATAATATAAGGAAGCACCACTTTACCATCTTATTTTGCCGACATTGCATGGGTTTGATCGCACTTTTGTGGGTATCACTCCATCACATACATTTAAGCAAATACAGTACTAACGAAAGTTACATAACTTGATCTTCGTTTGTCTTTAGTTTATTTATATGTATCTTTAATTTATATCTGAATTCGTTAATGGCATCATAGTTCAATTCTTAAATGTGCACTAGTGTTTTAATTACACAAGAATGATTCATCTTTGAAGAATCAGCTGCTTTGGGTAATTCTACACCATATATTAAGGTTAATTCATTCTACACTATAACCAACATTGATCAAATATTCTGTAGAAAGATTTTTGGCAATTTATCAAATTTAAATTTCATACATCTTTACAATCGTTCATTGTTACAGTCTCATACATGAAGAATCACTGCCAGAATGAGAGAGAGAGAGAGAGAGAGAGAGAGAGAGAGAGAGAGAGAGAGAGAGAGAGAGAGAGAGAGAGAGAGAGAGATGCAGTTCTACATCGATATAATTGCACACTGCTTTATAAAATGGATTAGTTTATATCAACCTGGGACGCAAGCTGCACATGTAATGTAAACGAAACAACTCATGAAATCACGACCACCATGTGTTGCATGTTTTTTATGACATTATGAGCTGTTAGTACACTTTGAAGTGTTAGTGTTAGTACACTTTTAATCCGTCAGGGCACTGCATACACATGGAACTCTAAATTATAAAAAAAAAATTCAGGGTTAGAGTCTATGTCGAGCTGAACACCGAATTTCTGGTAAAGGCCATGTTTTATTGGCATAAATATTTACATTTTTAATGAAATCAATATGAGCCATCTGGCCTGTATTTATCTTTAGTCAACCACTGGTGTAAAAAAACGGCATCAGCACAGCACACGTCATTATGATTTTGTATAGGGATATCCTATGGTCTGCTGTGTGCAAAAGTTTGACTAACGCGAGAAAATAATTTAATCCCGAAAGTTCAAAGCATTTACAAGTGCTTCTGCAAACATACATACATACATACATACATACATACATACATACATACATACATACATACATACATACATACATACATACATACATACATACATACATACATACATACATACATACATACATAGCGAACCTTGAAAATATCTATATTACTACGTCATTAATCACTGGTATACAAATTATATAAAATACCTTTAAAGAGAGATTTTCAGCAAAACAAAAAAATTCTTTAATTAAATCTATTCAAATTACACGTTAAGTTTGGTTTCGACATGGCTGATATTATTGTTATGTATATGTAATTTAATTTAATTATTTCTGTGTTGGTTTTAATTTTTTAAATCCATTACATGTTATTGTAATGATATCTTTTTCTACTGGATTTAACATTTTTAGAAATGTAATTCATTTCTGTTTGAACTTACTGTTAATTATAATAAACATCCATTAATGGAAACACTGTATCTAATTGCTGACCTTGATTCGGAAATCGATAATTATTCTGGTATACAACATTCTTTTTTAAATTGTATTTTTTGTAAGATTCATTTAGTAGAAACAAAGACATACCTGGAGTACGTGATGTCAAGACATGTAACAAGTTTCTATGTTGTTCTAGAAGAATGGTCACGTGACCCTCATACGGAAATCTGTTTTGCGTCTCAACTTAGAGTATAACTGTTTTCTTCTTAAGAATTATCCAGTTGGGCTGTAAAAAAACGTTGTTATGTTGTGATTAGTTTGAGTTGAATTTTTGTATGAAATTAGTTATTCTTTTCCCTGAAAAATACAAGTGCTCATACAGAATTCTTGGACAAAGACAGTCACTGAAATTTGATCGGAATTCAAACGTGGAATATTATTTTCAGTGTTTCAACAAGGAACTATTGACACATCAGTACAACGCTGACTATTGGATACTTCATCGCCGTCCATCTTAGAATTTCATCGAGACTCGAACTTAGATTCATTTAAGACCTTTTAATAATAGGAATTCTATTATTTAATTCTCGGATTAATTTTGGATTTGGTTCGTAAAACTGTAAGCTCTATTTCTCATTTTTACTTTGAATTTCTAGGTAAATAAATTATTTGTTACTTTTATAAAACTTATTGTCTTCACTCTATTCTTGTTACGTTTTGTAAGAGGTTAGAGTCGTAACACAACAAGATAATAAAACAGAACCAGCCCGATCATTCAAAATATAAATGATCAACTCCATTAATGGAAAAGAATCAGCTCTGAGACTTCATGCTTGTAGGCTATTACGTGATAGCTAAGTTCTGACCGAAGGTGTGGCTTCAACAGTTATCCGTGTTTTTCTTTTTGGTGTTTCTTACTTGTGTAAATAGAAATTCCGATAAGGAGGGAATGAGAGTGAAGATAATGATCATGATACCAAGTTCTCATATAACCTACATTTCTCCATAATAATCCATACATGAGCTACAAAACAAAAATGAAAAAGAACATGAAAAGCGCCATTAATGTTATATAACTGGAACGAGAGTACGGACATGGTATAAAATATTGTAAACTTTTCTGATACATTGATCCTGTGCTCATGTGAAATAGGTAAGTGCATGTCTTGTCACCTAATGAAGCGATTCAAGATAAATCGCACGTAAATTACTTTAAATATGCTTTAGTTAAATTGGTGTGAACTTTATCAGATAAAATATTGGTACCAGTTTGATTTAACATAATTATAATACACGGAAATTAGCCGCGACGAAGTGATTTCCAGTTTTTCACCTTCACGTTATTAAACCACAATTGCATATAGATAAAAGTAAAAATGGAGACACGATCGCCCTTTTGCTGGTCTAGTAGTTTTCATTTCATCCATAACGACTGAACCGAGATTCAATCAAAATTTGTCAATGGGTGGATGTAGAAAGTAAATTTTGTTTTGATTATTGCCCTGTGTAGTTATAATTTCAAATCGTCTTCCCTGAAGCGAGATGCTTGTGACCACGTTATGATACTACCCTTTTATATCAAGATACGATTTAAATTGAAGTTTCATCAGTAGAAAGATATATATTCACACACACACACACACACACACACACACACATATATATATATATATATATATATATATATATATATATATATATATACATACATACATACATACATACATACATACATACATACATACATACATACATACATACATACATACATACATACATACATACATACATACATACATACATACATACATACATACATACATACATACATACATACATACATACATGCATGCATACATGCAATGGGGTCGGGACTGCTATTGCAAGTCTGCGAGGTAATACGGTTTCATCAACGTGCGATGATGGCTTCATACTTCGAGATAAAGACCGGCATGGTTGCCGCGAAAGAGTTTGACAAAAGACTTTATAAGTCTAATCGATACCGGAGAAACGATGGAAAACTTGAGAAAGCTATTCCGCGTTGATCTTGTTAGAGACTACGAGCAAGGTACACTTGTGAGGATTGTGTAAGGTCTCTTTGGTTAGTCTTCATATCCTTGGTGCAGCTCTTAATCTCTAAACATTGCAATCGAGATAGACAGTCCGCATCCGAATTTCTCGATCCGGGTCTGTAAATTATGTCAAAGTTGTAAGCAGCTAGAGCATCTAACCATCGAGTCCCAGTTGTATCGAGTTTGGCTGATGAAAGGACATGCGTGAGCGGAGGATTGTTGTCAGTGTACACAGCAAAGTACTGTCCATAAAGATAATCATCGAAGTTCTCAGTCATTGCCCATATTAATGCCAGGAATTCCAGTCAATGCGCTGAACAATTTCGCTCACTTTTCGTTAACCCACTGCTGGCAAAGCTGATTGCTTGTTTGATGCCATCTTGAATCTGAACTTCACCAAGGCCATGTTGTCAGGTATCTGATAATGGTCTGGCTATCTTCGAGAGGTTCTTTACATCCTCAGTGCTGTGTGGAGCTGGCCAGTTTATGACCTTGTCAATCTTGACTGGATCTGTCTCATTATCTGCCTCTAATATAGCATGGCCAACATAACATCCTTGATTGTCATTTTATTCAACTACCAAAAATCAACACACATGCAAAGTTTTCCCTCCTTCTTCTTCACAAAACGACATTGCTGGCCCAAGGACATAGTAATTTACGAATGACTCCGCCATAAGTAACTGGTGAAAATGATATTTCACCTCACTGTAAATGAAGTTGGTATCCAACAGTATCTTTCCTAAAAGATGTTTCGTCAATCAGATTAATGTGATGTCTTCCAGCTGCCGTTGATCCCACATCTGTATCACTTCTGGAAAAGATGTCTTCAAAAATTTCATTATAAGCTATATTCCTTTTGTAGATCAATTTTAGACAGTTAATCCGAAGTGATGCCCATCTGACTGAGAAGGTCATCTACTCGCTCCCTTCCAACCACATCTGCTGGGATATCAGCCACGGTTACTGGTTATAAGTCCTGGCAGGCAGTCACGTTTGACACATGAGCTTCTATCAGACAATGCCTCGTGTAGTTGTACGTTACCAGACCTAGAGAAATATCTAAGTCTTCATTTACTGTGAACATCACTGAATTCTGAAGCAGAGAACATGTTGAATGATAAGGCACCTCTTCATAAAAGAAGGTTTGCAATATCACACTGCTATTGCTTTCATAAATAATATCATGGGATTGCACTATTCAAAACACCTAGACCAATGTTTCTCTTTGCTATCTCCTTTTCTTGCAAGGTCAAACATCTGAATGTCAAATACCACAGATTTCTATCGTGTCAGTTCCTTTATGCTTCTTGGAGCAATCTTTTAGAAAGCCTACTGCTTGCCCCCAGTCATAGGACTCGTGAAGTTTAAATCCCGTTTGGAATGATCTTGTCGAACACGATAAGCAGACGCAATGTGACCGATTTGTCCACAGCGGCAGCATATTCGGCCTCCCTTCTCATCAGTATTATCTGCCCTTAATTGATTCCTATAGTGTTGCTGGTTGTTGGATGCGTGGGATACTGAATTCTTCTTAAGCATATCCACGTCATGTGACAGCTGCTGGACAAATTCACTAAGCTCATTGCTATGATTGAAGTGGATGCCATAGAAAGATGGGTAGTTCTCTTGGTTCGTTACAGCTCATTTTCCCGTTGCCTGTGTTCAGATTTCACACGACGAAAAGCTCCTCTCAATTTGTCAAATGTCTTGAGTGAGTCAAACCTATGGCCAGACACATCCTTAAGTAATGTCCATAGCATAGTCCGTAACGTATCATTTGTCTGGCTTTCACAACAAGACATGAGGATCATTGGGTCCCACATGTGGTAACACCTTGGGATATTTTGTATTTTGTTTCGTACGGTTTTGCACCGGAATGTAAAGTCCTTAATTATTTAACAAGGGGTGAATCTTTGAATATTTCTTTATGATCTATTGTTGCTCATAAGTATTGGATTCTGAAAGTGGTGATGATGTTGCGAATGTTTGACAGGGAATACTAATACTGACAGCGATTTTATTCTACTTGTCGATGCGTATCTGCGCGACAATAGTTTTACCAGGCCTTTGATTAAACTAAACAATGATTTACGTGAAGGTAAGACAGAAATTATACATTGGGGACACCCTGATGTACCAATATCAACTGAGCCCAGCATGGAATCGTTGCATTATCTTGAAAAAAGGCCTTGTCATAGACCGCACCGCCAAGAGGTTTAAAAAAAAAACTCAGGGATTGTGATACCGCACTGAAATGGAATTCATCAACAAACCTAACTCTGTTGAATTCCCCGTTAATTTTGTTAAACAAGAAGAGAAAAATCATGAATGTCATTCAGCAATGACGCACTTGTCCGCGTATCTGCTCTTGGACAAAAACGATAACGATGGTTTAAGACACCAATCAAATGTGCAATCAATCTGGTCCTAAGTGAACGTCGCAATTGGCGCTTCTAAATCACAATCACCAGATATAAATAAATATTCATGCAATCGGTATTCTCTATGACTGCATGACAGAAGCTGAAGTAAGAAAGGTAACTGTTTGCAAGTGCGTGTGCTTGTTTCACCGGAACAAGGTCAGCCGTTCGAGCAATTATAGTAATAAAAGAACACTCCAAGTTACTGACTTGAAAAAATAATAAAAGTGAAACAACATCTGCCGGATGAAATCACATCGAAACCTGCTGGACACGCGAAATATAAATGCGTGTGTGTGTTGTCATGGATACGATTTGTGAAAACGTTGCGGAAACAATCATTGGACTTGGTGTGGCGGGAATCACTACTAAGGTGATTATAATGGGCACGCTGATCGGAATTGTTATTGGATGTTTATGGACAGTGCTGGTAAAATGACTGAATAAGGATCTATGCTAAACTACTTGCAGGACATAGAGTGGTCTCAGTAAAATTACCAAGCTGTACTTCATGGAGATCGAAGATAAATCAATTAGCTTTGGTGATTTCAACACGATATTGGTCGAAATGGTAAACCACCGAAGTAACCGAGCACAAAACAAGTAGCTGATTTACAGGAAGTGAATTCCAAGTAAATGTTTAATATTATATATCAGTTGTAAATGTGTGTTGGTCTGACTGGTGCTTTTCATGATAACTTGGGGAAGGGGCTCCCGCTGTAGGATTTTCTCGTGACAGGCTCGCCGTTTACGCTAGCAGATTTTCCTTTGCAAAATCGTTTATGCTAGCAGATTCTTTTAAAACTCTTTTACGCCAGCTGTTTTTTCTTCGCATAATCGCTTGCGTTAGCCAAAAGCATTTTTCTACTAACCAAGGTTTAGTCACTCGGCACGTGCATATAATACATTTGCGAGTGATATGAGAGTAAACACTAGCAAAGTCATTGGATATAGAAGGATTTGAACAGATATGTAACCGTAATCTAAATACCCTATAATCATCATACTACTCAGTTATAATCTTGGTGATGTTCCAAAACAAATACTCAAACTGCTTTTCTAAGGGAATGAGGTATTATAGCAATTAAAATTTTACCTTATTGAATCATATGCATTGTAGTTCAATATATATATATATATATATATATATATATATATATATATATATATATATATATATATATATATATATATATATATATATATATATATATATAAATCTATTCTGATTCATAGGGACTGAAAATCTATTCTGATGTATAGGAACTAAAAATCTATTCCATTGTATAGGAACTAAAAATCTATTCTGATGCATAGGAACTAAAAATCTATTCTAATGTATAGGGACTGAAAATCTATTCCAATGTATAAGGACTGAAAATCTATTCCAATGTATAGGGACTGAAAATCTATTCCAATGTATAGGGACTGAAAATCTATTCCAATGTATAGGGACTGAAAATCTATTCCAATGTATAGGGACTGAAAATCTATTCCAGTGTATAGGGACTGAAAATCTATTCCAATGTATAAGGACTGAAAATCTATTCCAATGTATAGGGACTGAAAATCTATTCCAATGTATAAGGACTGAAAATCTATTCCAATGTATAGGGACTGAAAATCTATTCCAATGTATAGGGACTGAAAATCTATTCCAATGTATAGGGACTGAAAATCTATTCCAATGTATAGGGACTGAAAATCTATTCCAATGTATAGGGACTGCATGTCAACTCTAATCTATAGCTTGTAAAATATGAATAGCATACTCAATGTAAAAGAATTTTAGAAATACGCACACCATATGTATTTGCTTACAAGTCGGATCCAACTTCTAACAACATAGACCTTAGTTGCATAATGCACTGGCAGATCTGGTTCTATGTTCTTCGTTTTACTAGTTACTCCTAACAAACTGTACATTCAGATCTGCATTTGGATTATGCCGCAGTAGATATGGTTCTGTGCAATATGGTTATTTGCAGCTAGACCAAATTTCTAGGTGAGCATAGGTGAGTATTATTTTTTATTATTTTTTTTTTTTTTTCCATCCTGTATGCATTAGTTGTGTAAAACAGTAAGACTACCTTTCACCGTTTTCAAAGTCAGTCATTCGACACAAAGAAAATATTCATAGTCTGTAAAGATCATTATGAAATAGACAAGGAAAAAGTAAATAAATTGATGTATGGTACCTGTCACAGTATCTCATTGCGCCGGATAACCTGGAAACATTGAAATGGAAGCTAATAATAGCATTGATATATGAAGCGTTGAATTGATTGATCGTGTCCTATCTTCTGGTGGAATCTCCTGAGAAGAAGTCACTGTTATGGTTGTCGTTACGGTTCTTTGAATGGTATCCCTGGACCACACCGGCTTCAGTACGATTGTATCATATATTAATTCATTGCACTTAGAAGTCTTAATTAGATATGACATTGTCCTAGACTTTTTACCGCCGGTGAGCACCATCTCTTTAAAACGAAAGTAAAACTTTGTACAGCCAAATGTCATCACAGCAATTTTTTTTTAAATAGAATATTTATTTTTACGACAGAAAACTGAGGTAGACAAACACTAATTATCATAGTCTTGCTTCTCTCTTGTGAATTACACTCAAAGGAATACTAGGGCACCATATCCTACCACATAATAATGTAGAAAGGACTTTCCAACGGAAAAAGCTATGCTTAATTTTGGTTTTATTGCATTTGTATGGGAAACTATGAACGAGATTTTCATGCACGAAAATGCTCTCCTGTGCTAATTTTATAGACCGAAGTGCAGGGGAAATGCTTATGGTTCTAAGTGATTTCTGTAGTTACTTGCAAATTTATCACATGATGTATTGAACAATTTATTCAACTCCCTACTCTAACTGCAACTTTTGAAGCAACAGGCATTCATATTTCATTCATAGATTGTTATTTCGAGCGCTGTTGTAATCCTGTTGATACCGTGGCAGAAAAAGGATTGAACACTCACGTTATGTCTAGAAGCATTGGTTTCAAACAGAGAGAGAGAGAGAGAGAGAGAGAGAGAGAGAGAGAGAGAGAGAGAGAGAGAGAGAGAGAGAGAGAGAGAGTATGGAACTTTTGGGAAAATAAAAGCAAATAAACAGGATAATGATGTACTATTCAGGTTATGTATGTACATTTACTCATCTTTAATCAAATGTAAAATTATTTTAAAAAATACAATACTAATTTTCTTCAACCAAAGTTTATTCAGTCCTGATTATTCGTTTTGTTCTATACCTTAACTATCAACAAGAATCTTCCATGCGAGATTTATAAATCGCCAAGGACTTGTACAATGGTGGGCACGTACTAAATTGAGTCAAGTAATGAGCAGCTCGAGTGTGTGTGTGTGTGTGTGTGTGTGTGTGTGTTGTGTGTGTGTTGTTGTGTGTTGGCGCGCGTGAGAGCGTAAGTGTGTGCGTGCGCGTGATTTGGAGTTTTAATATACCTTTAAATTTTTAAAGTCATATCGCTTTGATGTCTGCATTGTAGCAATTTATAGTAATGTCTAACACTACGGTATCATGCCGCAGACATGTAACGTCATGTCCCACCCAGTTACAATAACACTAGGCTGACAAGTCCTAACAATAACCTCTTAATGCTGAGAGCCATGCGAGGTATCCGCTAGTTTCATTTTTATTAGTCTTTGGTATGACCCAGCCTGTGTTCTAAAATGCTACCTTCTGTATCGGAGGTGGATGCTCTAGCCACTTAGGCCACCTCTGCATGCATAAACTGTAACCTAAGTTATTACGCAACAAAATGTTCTGAAAAACTGAAATTTCCGATGGAAAATTCCACCAAGTTGTTAACAAGTGAGCTTCCAGGGCCTTCAAAGCTCGTATAAAAAAAGTCAGGTCTTGAATGCAAGTTCAAGTAAACAATTTGTTTACTCCTTATAACCATGATAAAATCAGGAAAGAAAAATCTCACATACATACATACATGCATGCATGCATGCATGCATGCATGCATGCATACATACATACATACATACATACATACATACATACATACATACATACATACATACATACATACATACATACATACATACATACATACATACATACATACATACATAACGCATTTAAATTGTGTCAAATATATAAAGTCATACAAGCACTTTTGAGATTCTTTATTTTAAAAAATTTACTTTGCTAGTTTTCTGGTTGTTTGTGTTTATAATATTAATTTCGTTTATAAGTCTACTCCATTTGTAAATTATGTTTAAAATAACTTCCTAATGTCAAATGCTCTGGAATACTTTCTATGATTACTACTGATAAAATAAATATAAACTTTGGATGCAAACGAGCCAAGGTACAAACTGAAATATGAAGTATTTGCATATTGTTCCACTCTCATCAACCACTATGAGATTCTCTCATGTGTTTGTATTTTGGGCATAGTTCTGCGTTTGCTAATTTTGGGCATAGTTCCGCGTTGGCTAATTTGGGCATAGTTCTGCGTTTGCTAAATTTGTTCCGGTCAGTTTTATTCCTCTATGATCAGAACAAAATTAAACTAAAGGTATTTAGAACTTATTGATGAATCCCTTCCTCGGTCATGTCCGATATTGAACATGCATGCGACGAATATGAAAAGCATTCATAATATTATGTCAAAAACAACAATATCGAGCTATTTGTTTTCAATCCTCTTCTGTAGGCAAATAGTGGTAAGGAAAACTCTTCCAATAAATAGATCGCTAAATGTATGTCCGGGTTTTGACGAACAGAGAGAACACGTTCATCAAGTTCATCGTCCAGCTTTGTATAGAGCTGACTCGGCTCTACAACCGCATCAGATGAGGGTCTGTTTTCCGCTTCAAGTCATAATGGAGCCCATAGAGCAGATTCTGATGAGTCTGCGCATTAAGTAATGGTAGATCTGAGTCTATTTTGTTCACTTGTTTGGTTCGTGTTGTACGAGACACAGGCTATACTGTTTTATCAAGATCATATGATACCGCTGTAATTCAATGGTGACCTCGTACTCCGAGTGATCAATTTGTCTCATTTCACTAAGATCATTCATTTATTATAAAACCACTTCATTACTTTCTCCTGTTCCAAATCCTTGATAAACTTGTCTTAATAATTGATGAACATAAGGCTTGACACAAGTACTCGAATCTGGGGTGCAAACAACTTAAGAGTTTGTTAAAAACGATCTTCTTGTAGCTGATGTACTCTTTTCCCCGATGTTTATTAGATCCAATTTATTTTACGAAATAAAGACAACATTATTTTCGTCCATAAACCTGCCAAACCACCAATGGTTTCAGTGAATATACCAAGGCACAGAGGGTATGGGGTCTTGGCTCTTTCCATTATATCATCAAACTTATGCCAAACGTAACATTGAAATGGTCCGTTACCAAGAAAAAAATTGGCATATTAATAGAATTCAATTAACATTTATTTATTTATTTTGACCCGGTTTCTATCAACCAATGCATACTATGGCCGCGGTTGCAGATAAAAGATTCGTGTCATGGAATATTTTGACACCACACCCTTCATTATTGTTTCCTTTGGCATAATAATGCGTTGTAGAGTTTAATTGGATGTCAAACTTCATCTACATACGATCGACTAGATATGAAATATGAAACTTTAAAATTGGGTGTATGTATGTATGTATGTATGTATGTATGTGTATGTATATATATATATATATATATATATATATATATATATATATATATATATATATATATATATATATATATATATATATATATATACCTCAAACACTGAAATTATACTATTAATTATCACATGGATATTATCTTATTAGTGGATTAGTATTGAAATTTCTCTGTCGTATTAATGATTTTTATATTTGGTTTTAGTTTTCCTGTTTATTTATGTTTGTTCCTTATATTCAAATATTGCATGACAAAAGCAAGATACGCTTACGATGGTGTTGAATTTTGCGCACTGAAGTGGACAGAGTGTAGTGAAGTGGACGGAGTGTAGGGAAGAGGACAGGGTGTAGGGAAGTGGACGGAGTGTATGATAGTAATAATAAACTTTTCATTGACACCCGTATTTTCTTGCGTATGATGCCTGCCTAGCTACAAATAACGTAGACCAAGATCCACTGTCGAATAATGATAATGCTCCTCCAACATATGATGTTATGCAAATAGAATATTCACTGACTTACTGTATTATGGGAAATCTGGCTTAGATCTGTGTGACGGTTTGTCTGACTTCCCATTTCACCAAGAGGCGTGTGCTACATATTGTATGTCTATAGTCATAAAATGCTAACAGTTTTGTTTCCTTTTTAAATGCCATCTTTACTTTGAAATTTCAGGACACTAAACACTCACACAACTTATGTGTTTAACAAATCTTTGCAAATTTATGCAACTCTATTCTAACAATCTACATCCGAAAAGAGACGAAATGCTACCTAGAGTATACCATTAACACAGCTGGGTCATATATTATCATATAGACTGATTTTGAGTTCGTTAAACGACTGTTGCACGCCAACATCTGTAAAGTTTGAAAGCGGCCCACATAGCTATCAGGTAAAAGTAAAATTCCAATAGACTCAAAAGTTATCTCTAAAATGTTATAATTTAAGTAAGTTACCTCTCAAAATAACCTCATTTAAATAAACTTGACCAATGAAAAATGCACTCTGTAAGCAAGACATACTATATAATTCCAATTGCTGCAAATAATTTTCTCAGAAATGTCATGATTCGAGATTGTATGCATTTTCCAAATAAATCCAACGGAAGGCAGTAAAAATATATTCTATTTTGCTGATATTTATATCCTTGGATGTACACACTTAATGTCTTTCATTTTGTCGTGTAGGCCTAAATAAACACTGACAGCAAACGGTAATATCATTACAAAAAACAATTTCCTTTTGTCGTGTAGGCCTAAATGGACACTGACAGCAAACGGTAATATCATTACAAAAAACAGAATTTTAAAAAGAATTTGCAACTGGCTTAGGCTAAAAAAAAAAAAACACGTTGCAGGAATATAATGTATGATTAGGCAACTAGGGATCCTGTATTTCATGATGACAATAATATCAACAACAGCAATCCTATACCCAATTTTAATTATAAACTTTACCCAAGCACAAAACCTCAATTTACCCCTGATGGTTATGGGTCGAGGGACTTACAATATAAAAACTCTCAAACTGCGATACTCGAGGTCACTGAAAATAGAGAATGGTACAGGTAAGAATGTAACGTACTAATAACGTACATTGGAGGTGATGACACGAGAAGGATTTACAAAGAACATTTGGGCAAATTACGTACAGCCAATTCATACGGGTTAATAGCGGTATAGAACTTTATGATGGCATAACAATAGTTGTGATGGCAAATTAAAACCAAACAACAAAAACGAAACAAAATAAGGAGGGGGTAAGGTGATCTTCTCCACTGAAAGAGACAGAAATAGGCCAGTATGTGATGAGGTTTTCATGTGTGAGAATCTTCATTGAAATAAATGATCTAAATGATCTATGGTCTTCCATAACCTCAGTCATCGAGCGGTTAGTCAGAACGACACAGAAATAAAACCTCTACTATGTGAGGGGGTGGGGGTGAAACAAATGATAAGAAACAAAAGATTATATGACTGAAGCAAGCTTCGTCATCGGTGCAAGTCTTACACCCTGACAAGCATCAGCACGAAAAATATATACATTTTTAAACATAGCCTGAGTGAAATGTGGTTGCTACATAGAGAAAACCTTTGGCTTGAATTCATGTCTAAGCCCTGACCTCCTCCTTCTCGTTATCTACGTCTTTCTAGCACTATTGACAAATTCAATGATAGGCAATACAACTCTTTTTACCAAGACAATTATGAGTTACTGTGTTTTCATATATATAATTTACTGCTAGACGATAACAGTTTTATGCCGCCTGATAGTGGAGTTTCGAACCTTATCAGGAGATTGGCAGATAATTTATAAGGCCTATTTATCGTGCATCTATTGGTTTGTGTAGACCTACCCACTTCACATTTATTGATTTATCTAAATATTTATCTAACTTTTCACGAATACAGCTCACTGTCATCTTCAGTTTGCTGTTAGCTATTGTCGGAGTATTTGAATGCCAGACCAGAAGTAAATCCCAAGCGGTTCCCCAAGGACGGTGGAACGTTGATACGGTTTCGAAGTTCAATTTTCCTAGTGTCAGAGCGACTTGACCCTAGGTTGTAATTTCAGTAATCCAGATTTAGCCATCTCGAAACTGGATGAATTGATAGAATCTTTAAGAGCGATGTGCATGGATTTTCTTTTGATCGCGCCTGTGACTGGAGAGGCACTTGAAAAGGAGGTGTAGGCAACTGGGTAGTAATACAATATACATTCCATTATAAGTATCATATCACTGTGATACATGAAACTCACAAACGTGAGCCATCTTCAATAGTAGTAATAGATTTAGGGCTGGTTTCGAATATCCTACACAATGTTTGAAGTTGTTGAATTAGTATTGTAGAATTACTTAAGGAATTATTCGTATGTCTCTCGTTCTAAACACCTGACTAGATAAATCGCACGAAGTAACCTCGGGTGACAATTCAACTAACATCCTCTCTCCAAAAAAAAGGACAACACTCAGAATGAGCTGCTTGTTGTCAAAACGTAATCATGAATTTAAAAAAGAATAAAAGAATATGCAAAATTTGGGATGATGGGGGAAATAACCGGATATTCTCCACTGTTTTCTATTATTCATTCACCATTTGGGCGTAAAATATTAATACGCAAGCCATATTTTATTTCTTTTTTATTTTATTACATGTTATTGCAATGATAACTTTATTCAGTGGATTTGACATTTTTAGGAAAATTCAGTTCAGTTCAGTTTTGACCAGGTAAATAATCAATAATGCTACATTGTAATTTTAGCTGACCTAGTTCCTGACCTTGATTCAGAATTGATAAACAACTTTTTTTCTAGAGTGAAAATCATTGGTCGTAATCAAGGACATACTTGGCTTGTGTATCAGCTATGCTATTTTTTTATTCAATATTGTAGATTCGTTCAGTAGAATCAAATTCATCTTTGGCGTACGTGTCATCTGGCCGGTGCGGTTACTGCGCTATTCAAACTAAGTGACCACGTGACCACATCACGTCATCTAAAATTGCGTTTAAAACAAGCTTTTAATAGTGATTCAATACAGTTGTAAATTAATACCTTCGGAACTCAAAGATATTTTGTGTTGTTATCAGTATGAGTTACGTTTTTTAGTTTTTGGAATTAGAAATTAATTTCCCTGGAAAACATACAAGTACTCCTCTTCGTCAGTATTTTGGACAAAGATATAGACAATTATTGGAAATTATTCTAAAGCCGGAATGTTATTCTTCATTCATAAAATTCAACAAGGAAGTGTTGACACAACAGCACAAAACAGGATATGGAAGACGTCATCGCCTTCCATTTTAGAACTTCATCGGGATACGAACATTGATTTCATTTAGAATTTTTAGTGATATGACTTATTCATTCTAGGATTAATTTTTGGATTAGATTTACACACCCTATGTCCTTTTATTTATTTTTTACCTTGTTTTCTAAGGAAATAAATTATTTTGTTACATTTTACAAAGCTTGATGTCTTCACTCTTTCCTTCGTTACTTTGTGCGAGCCTAGACTCGTAACAATATATATATATATATATATATATATATATATATATATATATATATATATATATATATATATATATATATATATATATATAATCGAGTTCTTTAGTGTATACACGATTGTACAACGGATGTTCTTAGTTCACACAAGCGTGGGAAACAAATAGTGAAATTTGATTAATCCTAAGGGAAGCTGAACTGTTTGGGTTGATTCGTAACGCAGGAATGAGTGCTTAGATATACCCCTAGCTATACAGGGATGTCAACTCTTCCAATCACAACCTCTACCACCACCACGTTTACTCCTGATATAACATTCAAAATTTTATCTATAAACATATATGTCGCCATCAGCAAAAAGAAAAGTTATACAGAAGTTTTGAAGGCTTTCAATATAATTCGCTGGTTCTTGCTGACAAAGATTGCGTACCATTCACTTTCCTATCCATGCATCTCGGTTCCTACTATTTATAGATATTTATAGACAGGCAGACAGATGTACAGACCGACATTTTTGCTTGCGTACTTGCTCGACCTAGGTTTTATACTGTCCATTCTAATATTTACATAAGCCTTTGGCAAGGGGGCAATATGACACACTAGGTAAACTTTGTACATAATCCAACTTTTTACTATCATTTTGACAATGGTCTTCTTCCTTCTGTGGAAAGAAATAGTTTCATTTACGAAACTCCGTGTAAAATCACATTGGCTTGAAAATAAACAAAGTAAATATAAATATAAATTATTCATTATACCTAAAAATGTCAATGGGTGATTCAAGATAAAAAAAAAAATTAAAAATTTGGAGTTGTAATTAATAAACAAAAATTACGGTAAGAACTAATTAATATTCGTTCTTGAAATTGATATAACATATTTATAGGTCTCAACAAGTATTCCGCTGGACCATAACCACACTTTGCAATAACTCTATACACTTTTCTTATGATATAAAGAAAAAACAAGAGTTTGAAACGACTTCTCTGTACTTAGACACCTCCACAAATAGGTTGTTTCCATCAACCGACTGGCAAATCATTGGCATCTTTAAATATTGCCTTAATATCATATTTGATTAACCTTCTACGTTTTATGATTAGGCGAACTGCTTTGGTATCAAATTTGATTAAATCTATGATTTATCAGGCGGAATGCCTTAACACATGATTTGTTTAACTCTACCTTTCTTGTAACCAGCTGAATGCCGTAATACCAAATTTGATTATCAGACGGAATGCCTTAACACATGATTTGTTTAACTCTATGTTTTTGTAACCAGCGGAATGCCGTAATACCAAATTTGATTATCAGACGGAATGCCGTAACACCAGATTTTATTAACTCTACGTTTTTTTATCAGGCGGAATGCCGTAATACCAAATTTGATTAACTGTACGTTTTTGTATCAGGCGGAATGCCGTAACATCAGATTTTATTAACTCTACGTTTTTGTATCAGGCGGAATGCCGTAACACCAGATTTTATTAACTCTACGATTTTGTATCAGGCGGAATGCCGTAACACCAGATTTTATTAACTCTACGATTTTGTATCAGGCGGAATGCCGTAACACATGATTTGTTCAACTCTACGATTTTGTATCAGGCGGAATGCCGTAATACCAAATCTAAGAGAGATGCCTCTAATATTAATTAAAGCAAAGGTGTTCCGAAATAGATGGACTGAAAAGCAAAAGTAAAATTCAAACCTTGTGGACACCTCAGCCTGTGTATACCTACACATACATCACAGCCTGCATATACCTACATACAGCTAGCGTACATATTTTTGTGGATATCACGGCCTATGTATACCTACATACAGCTAGCATACAAATCACTGTAGACACCCCAGCCTGTGTATACCCACATACAGCTAGCAAAGAAATCCTTGTGGATACCCCAGCCTGCGTATACTTACATACAGCTGGTGTTTACATTCTAATAGACATCTCAATCTCGCGTATACCTCTCTACAGCTAAGAATGCACATCCTTGTGAACACAGCCTGTGTATACCAACATACAACCAGCGTACATACAAAAATCACAGCCTGTGTATATGTACATATAGCTAAGGTATATATGCTTGTGGACATTCTAATCTTTGTAGACCTGCATACAGCTAGCGTACATGTCCTTGTGGATATCACTGCCTGTATATACCTACATACAGCTAGCGTACACGTCCTTGTGGATATCACTGCCCGTATATACCTACATACAGCTAGCGTACACATTCTTTTGGATATCACTGCCTGCATATACCTACATACAGCTAGCGAACACGTCCTTGTGGATATCACTGCCAGTATATACCTAGATACAGCTAGCGTACACGTCCTTGTGGATATCACAGCCTGCGAATACTTACATAGACCTAGCGCATATTCCTTGTGAACATCCACAACCTGTGTATATTTACTCTACAATTTATTAGCAAAATTATGTAATCATGATTATATATTCTTAATTAAGTTTGCACCTACAGAGTATATTATGTTTTATATTATTAAGTATAGAATAGAATATAATTTAGTTCGATGGTAGTAGATTTGGAAGTCCTATACAGCTTACCATTTTCCCAGGAGTTTTACTAATCTTTACATTTTGTATGCATCTGAAAGAAGTAGTCTCCATTTTCACACAATCGATTATAGAGTTTCAAAATCGATTATTTTATTGGTTCACCCAACCAACTGATCATCGATTATAATCGATAATCGGAATAACACTAATACCCACCATTGATTTACCAGCCCACTAACGTCAGGGGTCAAATATATTACCTTGGCATAATTATTGTGAGCATAACATTGACTTACAATAGTTTTCTTTTTTTGTTTTCTGCCTAATAAACACCACTCTTTTATCCACAGACAACTGAAACCAAGTTCCCAGATTCCATTATGTCAGGAGGATTATTGCACAACACCATTTAAGGAAAATGAAAAAAAGCCCAGAAATCGTGAAATATTTGTGGGGATAATCCCAATTTTTTCTTTCAATAAATAGTGCAATCGAAGTTCAGTCAGAGAAAATATTTATTGCCTCCAAACGATATAACACGCGGAGAGAAAGGGGAAAAAATAATGCCTCTAAACGATATATCATATTAAGAAAATGGGGAATAGACGTTGAATGTAGATGAAGGTAGTTTAACATTTTGTTAAGTACTTGGGTTGTTATCAAATTGACTTATATGAAATATATTACCCGATGTACCTTAGTCAAAGGTTTGGTTCCATTTGAAATTCTAGAGAGGCCCATCTTGAAGAAATATTCAATTCTACAGAGTTCTCATTAAAATAGATACGAGTATTCTGCTATGGGTTTATGACAGTATCCATTTTATGCCACTTTGTCTTTCATGCTTTAAAACATTTCGTAAAACAAAGAATACAGAGATAGAAAGAAAGAAAGAATGAAATAATCTTGCATGCGGCTTTTAATCTTTTAATCTTGCATCGTTTATCTTCAATACTCAAATAAATCAACAAAATAAAGTCCATGTTAAATATGAGTCTTTAGGAACATAGAAGTACGATTACCACATTTGTTTTATAATTTAACCGTTTCTTTCTTTAAAAATAAATCCAACAAGGCATCCGCCTTTGTGCGATTTTGCACAAAATGGGCTCTAGAAGCAATATACAGCTAATGATACAGTGCTGTTTTGTCACAAGAGGCAAATAACAATACAGTACTCAGATGAGAACAGTTATTATTAAAATTGACAATATAGTACTCATATGAGAACAGTTATTATTATAATTGACAATATAGTACTCATATGAGAACAGTTATTATTATAATTGACAATATAGTACTCAGATGAGAACAGTTATTATTATAATTGACAATATAGTACTCATATGAGAACAGTTATTATAATTGACAAATATTAGTTCCATATAAAGCTCATCTCAATCAAATAGATTCTTCCTCTTCAATTCTGTGTTGTTGTCATGGTGAAGCTTCTTCATAACGGGGTCAATATCCAAACCAACCAAAACCAATTTCTCGAGAAGAAAAAGAATAAAAAAACGAGATGAAAATATGACTGATACAGAATCAAAAGTTACTAATACAATGAACTATTTCTTCTGCATTAGTATGATGTCACCGTCTGTTCGTACTCGCATCCGTTAAATTATACTTGATAAAGCAGCGTACACTGACCAAAGAAAATCTATGAAAATTATTTGTCATCGTGGACAATTTAAGACCGATCACCACCAGTCTGCTCATGAAGACTGTCACAATACCAATTTAAAACTAACGTTGACATATATGAATATTGTCATTGACAATGATTAACTGATTAGTTAGCTGAAAAGAAATGAAACCAGTCTAATAAGAAACAGTGTAAATATATCTGGTATAATAACTTTAATTTCAGTCCAATTTTGTGCTAGTACATTGTAAGAAATATACTCACTGTTTCCCATAAAAATTTATCCCGTATCGCTTACGTGAGGGAATTTTATGAGCTATTCAATGATTTGTTTTACAATTAATAATGGACTGGAAAAATTGATATGATGTTACAAAACGTACAAATTAATATATTTGAAAATGACGGACTTAGTGTTACTTTCGTAGAAGCATGCTTTAAATCTATGAAATGTGGATTAAAAGATAACATAATCCAAACTCTCCACTCAGAATGGATTAAATGATATCTGAATGGATAAATCTACACTCAGAATTAATCCACTTTATTACTAGAGCTACGTCTATTTCGCACTGACCTCAAGTGAACTGTCTGAGGTTCAAAAGAATATGTGCCTCTGTTTTGAACGGTCCGAACCACTCATTTAAACTTATTTAAAAAATATTTTCGGAACAAAATATTCATGTATAACCATTTGTATCTTTGACAACTGCAACAACTGTTGTTATTAATATGTCTATCTGTTGTATAGTGCTGCCACTCTATGATATTAAACTAAGTAACAGAAAAAGAATCCCAACCATTATGTTTATTAAAATTAAACAAGTAAATGTATTTGTCCAGGTTGCAACGTGAAAATTTAAGAGAACGTACAGTATCAGGAATTAAATACCAAATAATCCTACATGTTATAACACAGGCTAAAACAGATAGAGTATTAAATGTGCTGTAACGAAAGTCTTAAGTCGGTTGATGTACAAACAGTCTTCTTGTATCATATTAATATAATCCAAAATGTCTTTGAATGAATTCACAATAATCCCAAAATTGCGATTTATTCCAAATTGACAATGAGCACATTGTAATTCCAATGAATATTTTTAAATAAATGATTCCTCTCCAATTATATCTGAACAAAAGGGTAAATAATTCCAAAGACTGCAATTAAAGTAGAAATTAAATAATTTGTCGACAACCTTGTATAAAAATATATGGCATATGTAGGACAAAAGATAGTTCAAGATCATTATCACTTTTATCTATACTTATACCTTGAAGTAAGACATAAGTCAGCATGTTTTAAAAATAAACACTAAAAGTTAGATAGTCTAGTACTGCTCTATTCTTATTGATGGACAAAAGTCAGAGACACAAAATAAATATACTTAATAATATTCATGTATTTCAGGGAAATGAAGAGACTAAAACATGCTATTCAAACTTCTTCAATAATAAAGATTTCAATTTTGAAAGCCTCTTCTTTTATTTTGTATCCCTGTATTACTCATTCCGATGGTATTGTAGCAGTTTTATGTCTGTTTTAAATGTGTTCGTCTTATGAATCCTCTAACTGCTCCGTCGAATAAGTCAAAAGGTGACCATGACAGAAGAGCATGGGATGACAGGAACTGACACATTTCTCCACGCCCTCTGGTATTGTAACATTCAGAAAGTATATGGTAGAAGTCAATAGACAGACCGTATTGCAGCATTCAACCACCTATTGTAGAAGGTAATAGACAGACTGTATTGCAACATTCAACCATCTACGGTGAAGTCAATAGACAGGTGGAACTGTAATATTCAACTATCTAAGGTAGAAGTCAATAGACAAGACGGTATTGCAACATTGAGCCATCTACGGTAAAAGTCAATAGGCAGATGGAATTGTAACATTCAACCATCTATGGTAGAAGTCAATAGACAAGACGGTATTGTAACATTCAACCATCTACGATAGAAGTCAATAGACAGACGGTATTGCAACATTCAGCCATCTACGGTAGAAATCAATAGACAGGTAGAATTATAACATTCAACCATCTACGGTCATCATCATTATCATCATCATCATCATCATTATAATCATCATCATCATCATTTACTTAGTCTGGTGTTGTTCGTTCGTCGAGTCGACGAAGACCACTCTAGTCATCCATGAGTTGGAGGGGCTGGTTCTGTTCGGTGTGTACGCAGGTGGCTAATAAAGCCAATCCTTGCACTGAAGGTTTGGTTGCAGAATGGACTCTGGATAAGTGGGCCATCTCCAGGAGGGTCGCTGGCACGTGCTTTTCTGACTTGCCTCTTTATCTCTGCAGCTGCCATCCTGCTGGATTCAAACAGCCTGGAACTTTTGTGAAGATATGAACGCCAAGTGACTCAATCGCTAGCTTGAGTCAGGGTCTATGCTGAACACTTTCAATGCAGCTTTCAAATTGTCTTTCAAGCGCTTCTTTTGACCTCCGTGAGATCTCCTTCCCTGCTGTAGCTCACCATAGAAGAGTCTCTTAGGCAGCCGGTGGTCTGGTATGCTTACAACACGTCCCGCCCAGCGTAGCTGGGACTGCATCAGGATGGTGTGAATGCTGGAGAGGCCTGCTTTGGCTAGTACCTCGGTGTCTGGGACTTTGTCCTGCCGTTTGATATTGATTATTTTCCTGAGGCTAGTGGTGTGAAAGTGGTTCAGCATCATGGCATGGCCTTTATGTACGGTCCATGCGAAGAGTAATGTGGGGAGTACAACTGCCCTATAGCCCTTTAGTTTGGTCATGATGCTGATGCTTCCTCTATTCCATACATTCTCATACAATCTGCCAAAAGTTGTGCTGGCTCTGGCAATACGGAGATTCACCTCATCGTCAATGCTGACACTCTGTGAAACTGTGCTGTCAAGGTAGATGAAATGGTTCACTACGTTAAGATTTTGGCTGTTGACGGTGATGTTTGGCTCAGTATAGGGCTTTCCCGGGGCTGGCTGATGCAGTACTTCAGTCTTCTTAGCATTGATAGTGAGATCAAAGCTTGTGCAGGAACTGGAGAACTTGTCAACACTGCATTGTAGGTCTGCTTCTGAGCCAGCATTGAGGGCGCAATCATCAGCAAATAAAAACTCCCTGATGTTGTCTGTCATAACCTTTGATTTTTTTTGTAGCCTCCTGGGGTTGAACAGTTTTCCATCTGTACGGTACCTGATGCTGACTCCAACAACTCCGTCTCTGAAATAAATAGTCAGATAGTGGAAATTAAAAAGATTAAACAGTGTTGGTACCAAAACACAACCCTGTTTGACGCCATTGGTTACTAGGTATGGTTTAGATGACTCTCCATTTTCCTGGACTCGCGCCTGGATTCCGTCATGGAATTGCTGACCATGAATATAAAATGTTTGGACAGCCATATTTGGCCATTACCTTCCATAATCCTTCTCTGCTGACAGTATCAAAAGCCTTTGTCAAGTCGATGTAGATAGAGAAAAGGTCAACGTTTTGCTCTTGACACTTCTCTTGCAGCTGCCTTGCAGCAAGCACCATGTCAATAGACCCATGTTTTTTGCTGGAATCCACATTGGCTTTCTGGCAGGAGTCCCTACTCAAGGTACACTTAGGCTGGTAGATCGTTGGGGTACCGCAAGAGACCTAACAACCATCTTCTTCTATTCTTCTCGATTTTCCCTCTTTTTCAGTGAGTCGCCCAGTGTCAAGTCTGTCCACTCTCGAATTTTATCTTCCCACCTGCCTGCAACTCTTCTTTCTTCCTTGTATAGTGACTTGCGGGATTGTCTTGGCAAGTCCTGATGATCTTGAGACATGCCCATACCACTGCAATTTACGCTTTCTAACTGTGGTCAGGAGATCCTCTTGAGGCCCAATGGCTTGTATGATCCTTTGCCGAATTTCTTCATTGTTGAATTTCACTGAATTGTAAAAATTTATTTTGTTATTAAGTAAATGTACTCAGGTTTCGTTTTTAGTTTACAACGATACCCGAGGATGATCAATGTATATTTTATAATATTTCGGAAGAGTGTGTTCGGTTCATCCTACGCCGCACGTAGGGAGTGCTTTAGGTAGGAATACCCGAATACATGAATTGCACAGACGATGTTGAGCTACATTTTCTGTGTATAAATTCAACATGCTAAAATCAAATCCTTACATTACGGAGCGTTTTGTCAATCAGAGGTCTACTTTGATACTTACATATCTCGAGCTGTAGAGGTATCTGTTTATATGTATTGTAAGTTATAGCTATTGTATTATGTCTAAATCGATCGATTTTCTGTCGCTTCGATTAGTTTTAGTAAATGCCGTTTAGTAAATGCTAATATGTTCTATTCTTATCTGTGATTTAGCAAGAACTTTACAAGATTGCATTTAGTGAATAACCGTTTAGTGCATTATGAATCTTGGGATTCACTAATTTACTTCTAAACCTGTTTATTGTTTGTCGTTTCATAATGCAAGACTGTTAATGTATATAACTTGCCGTATGTACCGTCGTTATATACCAGTGTCATGCGTAGTACACGGTATTGAATATATTTTCAGCTGTGCGTATGCTGCCTTTGCAGTGCTGTGCTGTGCGTATGCTGCGTGTGCAGTGCTGTGTTGTGCGAATGCTGTGTATATAGTTTTGTAAACCTGCGTGTGCTGTGTAGAGCTGTGTATGCTGCGTGTGCAGCGCTGAGCTGTTCTGTGCGTTTTTCGAGTGCTTCGAATATTCCAACGGTGTTTGGAAAGATCTATGCTGATCGTTACTAGCCGGATTGAGGGTGATCACGCGTTGCAGACCAAAGTGGTGGACGCTAATTGTCTAACCCAGGAATTAATGGTGGTCGGTGACTACGGATAATCTTTACTTTTTAACCAGAGGAACTGGTAGCAAAGAGTTAAGGGAGTATATACATTGCTCCAGACATATAATATTTTGGCTGTGAGCTATTTCAGTAGTTATTGTAATATCCATTGCTTTGCTGTTGTGAGTAAAACTATCAATTCGTTATTTTGAACGAAACGTATTTTGTTTTGCTAATGTCAGTAAAACTATCAATTCATTATTTTGAGCTAAACATCATTTATTTTGCTATTTGTGATACAATATGAATCTTCTTTCTTTCATTTGTCTTGATACCGTATATGTCAATGTGTTTGCATTTGTATTTATTGCATTAGTAAGATCGTGCTAATTATTTGGACCAATGCACCCAATATTTGGACTCATGCACATACGTATCTATCATACTTCACTTCTTATTTTTTATATAACATTAAATATCGTATTGCATTACCATCAATGGTGTTTTGAGGTTAATCTGAAGATCCCAAACTCAGTTATCTTGTTACACTGACACTGATTTTGTATGAGACGCCGAGGATCTTTTAGAAGGATCTAATCTCTGTGGTCTGTGTTCTCTTCTAAGTCAGCTGTTATCGTAAATGATTAACAGGCGTAGAGAAATATAGAGATCATCATTGAGCGCATTAGTCTCACCTTTCAACTGAGTTCGATGTTCTTGTCGCTCCAGATGGGCTTCAGTTTCATCAGCGCTGCTGTTGTCTGTGCAATCCTGAAAAGTAATTCAGGCTTCAATT
This sequence comes from Potamilus streckersoni, assembly GCA_016746295.1. Taxonomy (NCBI): domain Eukaryota; kingdom Metazoa; phylum Mollusca; class Bivalvia; order Unionida; family Unionidae; genus Potamilus; species Potamilus streckersoni. Next base: position 102,798 of record JAEAOA010000805.1, on the reverse strand, counting down.
CTTCATCTGTTACAATTGCCCAAAAATACCTGAAGCTGTGAACTGTTTCTAGCTTTGTACCTTAGACCCTGATGTTAGTGATGATACCCTTGCTATTGTTAGTCATCCGTTTGGTCTTCTCTGCTCTGATTTCTATGCCGTAGGCTGCAGATGTTTTGTCGAGGCTCTCTACTTATCTTGCTAGTTCTTGTTCATTCCCTGTTAGTTCATCAATGTCGCCTACAAAACATAAGTTGGTGACTGTTCTGCCTCAGATGCTTACTGTTTCTTTATGCTTTTCAAGTGCGTCAGCCATGATTCTCTCCAAAAAGATGTTGAATAATGTCGGAAAGAGCAGACAGCATTATTTGACGCCGACTGTCGTTCTAAACCAGTCCCCTGTGCTGCCGTTGAAGTATACTGTACTGATGGCGTTGTCATAGAGGTGCTCTGTTACTGTAATGAGGTTGGCATTGATTTTGTACAGTCTTATGGCCGCCACAAGGCTGCTTGCCATACCCTGTCAAATGCCTTTTTGAAATCCACGAAGATGTGGTACAGATATTGATGCTATTTGATGTACTTCTCACACAATATCCTGAGGTTGGAGATCTGCTCTGTTGTGCTGCGCCCTGCTCTGAAACCTGCCTGCTGATCGGCAATTATTTTTCAGCCTGTGGCTCTAGTCTGTTCAGCAGGATCATCAACATGACTTTGCCTGGACGTCTTAAAAGACTGGCTATACTGTGGTTTTGACACTGTTGCAAGTTGCCTTTCTTGAGGAGGGTGATCATCAATGATTGTGTCCACAGCGATGGCCACTCTCCTGTTAACAAGATCCTTTTGCAGATGTTTGTGAAGGCTCTAATCATTTCTTCTCCCTCTGCTTGGACAAGTTCTGCTGGTATGCTGGGATGATGTCCACTCCTGCTGACTTCCTCTTTTTCAGGAAACTGACTGCTGCTTCTACTTCTTCACGTATAATAGGGTGGTTGTCGTTATTGGTTGCTGAAGTTACGTCCAGTACCTCTGGATCTATTGTGGTTTGGTGTTTGTAAAGTTCTGCTCAGTGATCTGTCCATCTTTGCAGAGGCAGTTTTTGGCTTTTTCCTGCAAAGAGGTAACTCGCCGCTGTGTTGTGATTGTTAGATCTTGGACCAGTTGGTACGCTTTCTTGCTGTTGTTCCTTTTCAAGTTCCATTCAATTTATTTGGATTGTTCTTCTATCCATTTCTCTTTTCCTTTTCACATGCTTTTCTTGACTTCCCAGTTGGGTACTGCTCTACCCTTTCTATATCGTTCTTCTTCTTCAGCTCCCTCTTGTCACACAGATTCAGGACTTCAACCATGACCCATAGCTTATTGACTGGGCTATGTCTACGAAGGATCTGGCTGATTGTTTCGGTCGTTGCTGTATTAAAGGTTGTGATCAACGTATCCATGTCTGTATCGTCAGCGTCGAGGATGGTGATAAGTGCACGTTTCCCACCGATTATTGCCCAGAAGGCTTCTGCTACTTAAGAATACTTCAGTTTCTCGAGATCGTCTACGGTAGAAGTCAATAGACATACGTTATCGTCACATGAAACCGTATATGGTAAAAGTCAATAGACATACGTTATCATAACATGAAACCGTATATGGTAGAAATCAAAAGACATACGTTATCGTGACATGAAACAGTATATGGTAGAAATTAAAAGACATACGTTATCGTAACATGAAACCGTATATGGTAGAAATCAAAAGACAGACGGTGTCGTGACATGAAACCGTATATGGTAGAAATCAAAAGACATACGTTATCGTCACATGAAACAGTATATGGTAGAAATCAAAATACATACGTTATCATAACATGAAACTGTATATGGTAGAAATCAAATGACATGTTATCGTGACATGAAACCGTATATGGTAGATATCAAGACAGACGGTATCGTAACATAAAACCATATATGGTAGAAATCAAAAGACAAACGGTATCGTGACATGAAACCGTATATGGTAGAAATCAAAAGACAGACGGTATCGTAACATGAAACCGTATATGGTAGAAATAAAAAGACATACGTTATCGTGACATGAAACCTTATATGGTAGAAAAGACGGACGTTATCGTAACATGAAACCGTATATGGTAGAAATCAAAAGACAGACGGTATCGTGACATAAAACAGTATATGGTAGAAATCAAAAGACAGACGGTATCGTGACATGAAACAGTATATGGTAGAAATCAAAAGACAGACGGTATCGTAACATGAAACCGTATATGGTAGAAATCAAAAGACAGACGGTATCGTGACATGAAACCGTATATGGTAGAAATCAAAAGACAGACGGTATCGTAACATGAAACCGTATATGGTAGAAATTAAAAGACATACGTTATCGTGACATGAAACCGTATATGGTAGAAATTAAAAGACATACGTTATCGTGACATGAAATCGTATATGGTAGAAATCAAAATACAGATGGTATCGTGACATGAAACCGTATATGGTAGAAATCAAAAGACAGACGTTATCGTGACATGAAACCGTATATGGTAGAAATTAAAAGACATACGTTATCGTGACATGAAACCGTATATGGTAGAAATTAAAAGACATACGTTATCGTGACATGAAATCGTATATGGTAGAAATCAAAATACAGATGGTATCGTGACATGAAACCGTATATGGTAGAAATCAAAAGAAAGACGGTATCGTGACATGAAACCGTATATGGTAGAAATCAAAAAGACAGACGGTATCGTCACATGAAACCGTATATGGTAGAAATTAAAAGACAGACATTATCGTAACATTTATCCACCTATGGTACAAGTCAATAGACGGACAGAACATCATATATTATCAACGTTGTACCTAACTTTTATATTTCTTGTCATTTAAATTGTTTTAAAATGTTCATCCATTTTATGGCATTCATCTAAGTCCATCTTTATCTACACCCTATTTTAATTGTTATTGTCTGTTTACCATATTTTTATATAATCCTTCAAACATTGAATGCAGTAACCATTACAGTCCAAAAAGTTATCGTTATTTTATATTTTCTGTTTGAACATAACTTGATAGTTCTTATTTATACTTTTTTATTTTATGTGCAGTTTCAGATATAACTGCAACTACTACCTTCGTGTGATATAACATTTATTCGCTAATAATTGCGAGACGAGTTTCGGTCAACGTAAGTGAGACGAGTTTGAGTCAACAATAATTGTGAGATGAGTTTGAGTCACTCATAAGTGTGAGACGAGTTTGAGTCAATGTTAAAATTACGTATAAAACTATTGTAATAGCACATCTAACAATTGAGATAGCTATAAAGGTAAGTTTCAAATCACGCAAACGAAAAAGACACCGCAAATAAGTTTCAAATCGCACAAAAGAAAAGACACAGAAGCTAATTTTCAAGCAAAAATAACCCACAAAAAGTAAAGACACCGCAGATAAGTTTCGAAAATTCGAAAAGAAAAGGCAAATTAATATGCAAGCAAATTTAAAATGCTAACTTCATTCCTTTTGTAATTTCATTGCAAAAAAACTGAAGACGACCAACACGAAACCAGAGGAATCTACAATTGATAAATCACCAGAGAAGATAACTTTGCAAAAGAAGAAAGGTCCTCGTAGAGTCTCGCTCGAGAAATAGCTTGAGGAACATTAACGTGAACTTAAATAGCCAAACAACAGAAATTTTAAGACATGAGCAAGAGAAATAACAACTGAGTAAACAACTTTAAAAAGGACCACGTGAATATAAAAGTGTAAAAAAACAAAGAAGAAATGTTAAGACAGGAGCAGGATAAATCAATTTTGCCTGAAAGTTAGCTTAAAGTCAAAGCAGAATTTGTTCAGACAAAATGTTACTAATTAGTTGGCGGAATAATTATTTTAGGTGTTGCGTAAATGTACAACAAATTGCAAAAGGTGTCAAAAATAATTTGGTTAAATTTGTTAATGTACCAAACAAATAGTGTAATTTATTCCCACAAATGTTTTGAAAATATAGCAATAAATAGCAAGTGAAGCAAACAACATAATTAACGATATTTTCAACAGACGATTAACTCAGCTGTTGTATAACTCATTATTCCGATATGACTGATAACGTTTACAAAGGACAACCTTTAAAGCAATGCATTTTACCTGACCATAGTAACAAAAAAATGTTGTAATTGATACTACATAATTGGAACACTTTTTTACGACTGCATAATTGGAACACTGTTACGACAGAACTCTCATTTGATAAAGAAATATTTTGCCGATGCAAGTAATAATAGCAATATGCCTGTGAACTCCCAGTCTACTTGAAGAGAAATATTTCCGGTGAACTAAAAAATATCCTAATACGTTCAATTGCACTAACGACAAAAATGAAACTGATAGATTTACCATTTCCTAATGGTTATTGTAATTTTGAACTTTTGCTAATTTGTATTATTGGTTGTCTTATTTGATAGCATGTCGGCTTCGCTGCTAAGGGTTTAATACCGTTTGTACCTTAGTGCCTTCTGTCGAATTTGATTAAATATTGTTGAACGGTATTTGAGGAAAAGTCATTTCAAGTATTTTGTTTCTATTTCGTTTAATAATATCATCCAAATTGTACGACAGATCGGTATCACTTCTACAAATCTGAAAGCACTTTATGTTAGAAAGCCATTAGTCAAGTTTGGTCCAGAAGTTGTTTAAGGTTGTGGGGATTTTTCTTCTCGTTTTAACAATGGTGCCCATAGTTAATGGCTGATAGGCATCAAATTATAAAGACCTCTATGACCGTGTGCTTCCTGCCGAATTATTCTGAGAACCTTTTGAAAAGAAGCTGAGTTAGAGGATTTTCTATATTCTATTTTTAGTAACACATTTGGTCAAATTATGTTCAGCAATCTGTCTTAAAGACATCGAGTTAAGGATTTTTACTTTCTTTTAGCATCGGTAGTCATATTGGATCGAGGGTTGACATTATAGATTTAACAGGTCATCATTTTAGGTTTACCATCTTAATTTTGCCAAATTCTGTTGAGCAGTTATTGAGAAAAAGTTATACATTACGTTTTTGTCCAGGTGAAACATAACTCAATCTGAAAATCAATAAAACGCATTTAACTCCGACGTTATGTTGGCAAACTCTACTTTATTGTTTTGTTAACTCCGTGCTATATTTAGCAGATTTTACTTTTTCTTAACGTATGAGAGTGTTGTCAGGGCCAGAAAGTTTTCGTTAAATTTCCAAATATATTCTTGGACTCACAATTATGCAAGAATCTACTAACTGATGCAAGAACCAGTCTATTTTTGGTGACATTTAACTGTAAACAGTTGTACATGATAAAGTGAATACAAAATCCAATGCTTCAGTAGAAAAGGAATAACTGCTATTATTAACCGGTATTATAATAACAGATTTGCATCATTTAAATGTTTTTAATACTGTATGCCGTGAAGTATATGTGGACGTTTCCATGTACGAAAACGACTCCTGCCACTTGTACTGTATGCCGTGAAGTATGTGTGGACATTTCCAGGTACGAAACCGATTCATGCCATTGGTACTGTATGCCGTGAAGTATGTGTGGACATTTCCAGGTACGAAACCGATTCATGCCATTGGTACTGTATGCCGTGAAGTATATGTCGACATTTCCAGGTACGAAACCGATTCCTGCCATTGGTACTGTATGCCGTGAAGTATATGTCGACATTTCCAGGTACGAAACCGATTCATGCCATTGGTATTGTATGCCGTGAAGTATGTGTGGTCGTTTCCATGTAAATATATATTGCTTCCCATGGTACTTGGGGAGAATTATTTAATTGTTATAAATCTATTTAGAAATAAATGCTTTTTGTTTTAGACTTGAGTTTGGAAAGTCTTATCCTCCTTTATCTTTTGGTCTGCATATGTGATTATTTTTGACATAGTGTATTTTATCGTTCAAAATAAAGCTAAATATTTTTCTTTCAATATTATGAATCATGGCTTCTGTGAGATGAATTGTGCTCATTATGTAATTCAGTTGACTATATATATATATATATATATATATATATATATATATATATATATATATATATATATATATATATATATATATATATATATATATATATATATATGTGTGTGTGTGTGTGTGTGTTTTTGCTACCTGTACACGATCCATTCGGTCAATCTTTGTGTTCGACTCAAGTTTCTATTTGTGTATCTATCTTTTTTAAAAGCTCACAATAGTTTGTTTTTTTAGCAGAGTTTTCCCCATATATTGTTCCTAATGCTTTTACATTTTCTTTAATTTTGTCGGGGGATAACCCAGGATGGTTACCTCTCTAGTTACCTATTAGTAAAATTTCTGTCTTATCGTGAATAATCGTAGAACCAAAGGCTTTTCCAAATTGTGGAAATTCATATTGTAAATGTTTATATGTTGAACTATCTCTGGTAAAGTTTGTGCAGTCATCTGCATGAAATATAGTTTTAAAATCTCGTTTTATATTAGGTATTTTTATTCTCTGAATATTAGTGTCATTATTTATATTTATGTTCAGGGATTCTATAGCAATCACATATAGTAGCATAGATATGAGGCATCCCTGTCTAACTGATCGTTGTATATTTATTTTCCCCTAAAAAGGGCACCATTAACAATAATTTTCGAATTAATGTTTTGTTCATAGCCTTAATTCAGTTAATAATGTTTTGGCCAAAACCGCATATTTCTAATATTTTAAAAATGACATCATGTTCTATCCGATCAAAAGCTTTTACTTGATCGAATAGAAACATAATTCCCTTCTCTCCTCTAATATTTAGTAGTTCAGTTACTGAAGAAATTGATAAAGTATTATTTATTATGTTTCTACCCATCTCCCACAGCTTTTATTAATGTCGATTATTGTATTTAATCAGCTTCTTATTCTATTCGTTATTATTTTATTTAATATTTTATAATCGTTATTTAATAAGGTTATAGGTCTCCAGTTTTTTTAAATCTTTTTGTCCCCTTTTACTTTATATATTAAGGTTATAATTCATTTTTTTTAAACTTCTCGGCATTTCTCCATTTAAAAGTATGTTATTATACATCAATTCTAAATTATCTACAAGTTCGTGTTGAAATGTGATGTAAAACTCTGATGTACTGCCATCCGATCCTTGGGATTTCCCTTTTTTAAACTATTTATTGCTTTTAATATCTCCCCCTTAGTAATAAGTTATTCATGAAAAATCTGTGAAGGGCCTTTAAATTCATTGCTTTTATTTATTTATTTATTTATTTATTTTCATTTCTGTTCATATCAGACACATACTAATGGAATATAGCGGCATTTAAAATTAAACTATATGAAAACAATAAAACTAGATCACTAATTTTTGGATATTTTTTAAAATTAATCAATGATAAAATACTCATCATTTTCTATAAACGATTAATTGCATATGACAGATAAACCACTAGAAAAAAAAACACATTTTTTAAGTTCGGATATTTTTAGCATGTGTAAATGTTGGGGGGGGGGTCGGATCATACCTCAACCGAAACGTAAATTATAGTATATTGTTTGTTTTGGTTCTCGTTTTCTTGTTTAGTTTCCTCTAATAATCGTTGGAGTAATTCCTTTTTGGCATCTTTATTGTACTTTCATATTTGCTTTTGTTTTTCAGTTTCCTTACGTATATCTTCTGAGTTTATTTCCACATACTTTGTAGCACTTTGTTTTGCAACGTTTATATAATTTTATAAATTACATAGCCCCAAAAGGTCTTTCAACTCTTTCATCATACTTTCCAATACGTGATAATATGTAATATCGTATATGTACATCTGACATATATTTTAATGATTTGGTTTTTTTCCACATCTATTTTCTTAGCAACTGTCAAATTTTACGGTTTTCATATAACTACCACCGACTACAATAACAACAGTATATGTACCAAAAATTGGTATTGTTTCGAGTAGTAGATGTAATTTGAGTAGTTGAAAGACTAGTATGGCGGATAAGATATCAAAATTATCTCTGTCTGAAAACAAACTTCGTTACAAAGTTCACAAACCCCAGAATAAAAAAAAGTTAAAAACCTAAAACATTTTACTGTGTTAAATCAACATTCATAACATTACCGCTGTAATCAATCTTCTTATGATGGAATATATTCTTGTCGTACACACACACACACACACACACACACACACGCGCGCGCGCGCGCGCATGCATGATGCACTGTTTTGCCAGATAAATGTGATCCAAGTTTATCTTCGAAACCTTATGTCCTTGAATAGTAGACGCACATTATGCCTTTGCTTTACGTTGCACTTGTTTTCAAGATGGCATCTCAACCAGATACATAAGGCACATTAATGTGACCTAATTCCTATAATATTGATTGGTATTCTAAACATGAATGTACACTTAATTCACCTGAATAAAATCTTTGGGCTCTTCAGCCTGCAGGTGCAAATTCTAGAAAAGACTGTCATGCCTTTGTACTTGCAATAAATTGTTATTTAATGGAGTTCTTGTCAGCCACGTGAGAATTGCATCAATTGGCGTCCTATGGGTATGCTCAGAATGATACATACTGTATTTTACATCATCTTGTCGAAAATGGGCAGAATGATTGTGGGTCAGGGTAACTTAAACACTTACGACAACCACGGGAGGTGGTAATTTTCTTGAGTCACTACTGTCATTTCATGCAGGTGACACCCTTACAAGTACAATGTCTGTCGCCACGAAATCTTCTTCAAATTGAAGACGTACAATACGTTTTTGTTTTTTTATATTGTAAGTGGGTTCGAAATCTAGTCAACACGTATTTATCCACCACCACGAAAAACGATCAACGTCCGGAATTTACCAAATCATGGGAAAATTTATTTTAATTAAATTACTCTGTTTCTTTAGTGGGCATTTTCTTTTAATTATAATGTATCGTATTTACATGATGATACCCGCTCAGGTGGCACAGTGTTTAGAGCGTTTGCCTCGGATGCTGGATGTCGCGGGTGCGAACCCTGGCCTAGTCATACCAGGACTAAAATAAAAGGTACTTAACCTGCCTCGCTATGCGCTCAAAATTAAGAGGTTAGTATTCATTCGAACTAGCAGGTCTGGTGCCAGAATAATGTGACTGGGTTGGGCATCATGCTACGTGTCTGCGGCATGATGTCCCAGTAATAGACATCACTGTAAACTGCCACATTGTCGACATAGTAGTGATATGACTGAAAACTCCAACACACACACACACACACACACACACACACACACTCACACACACACAATGATGATGAAAAATTATATTTTCATTAGAGTATTTAAAACGTTACCTTGCACACATGTGAATACATCATTATTGTTTACTTTGATTTTTACTTTCTTTAGAGCAGATAGTAAATTTCAACATCCTTATCTCTGCAAGCATTTTATGTTACCAGCCTGGCTGAAGACAGTCCATTAAATTTTTGTTCTCAACTGACCCAACAACACAACATAATTAGGTCTATGTTGTATGTTAGCTAATGAATACAACATAATTAGGTCTATGTTGTATGTTAGCTTATGAATACAACATAATTAGGTCTACGTTGTATGTTAGCTTATGAATACAACATAATTAGGTCTACGTTGTATGTTAGCTTATGAATACAACATAATTAGGTCTATGTTGTATGTTAGCTTATGAATACAACATAATTAGGTCTATGTTGTATGTTAGATTATGAATACAACATAATTAGGTCTATGTTGTATGTTAGCTTATGAATACAACATAATTAGGTCTATGTTGTATGTTAGCTTATGAATACAACATAATTAGGTCCAAAATGATTGTTGATCTGGAGGTAATCCAGTGGATTCTGAAGAAAGAAAAAAACATATTTTACTGCGAGTGAAAAAAAACCTATCAAAACCATCAAAATCTTTATATGATTAGGCTGATAATAAAGCCACGCGTCGAAACAATTACGCCTGGACACAATCAAGTAAGCAGCAAACTGCGACGGTGGTTTCAAAGTTACATGAAAGAATATCCCATAGACGATCTAAAGCAGGAAATCATTGAAATGATTCAACATCTCAATCAGGTTGAATCCGACCTCAAGTATGTAAATAATACAGGGATTGTCACCGGTGATCATCTTGTCGATTTAAAAAAAAAAAATCCATACAACGTCACTTAAGAATCTGTTTCTAAGACAGTACGCGATCATAGAAGCAGAATTATCAATAGGCAATGCCAGGACTCAACATGTATGAGCTTATAAAAACCGTTAGTGATATCAACGATGAATAATTTCAACAATGAATAATTTCGGCGATGCTAGAATCGTGGAGAAAAATATGCCCTCCTCCGAATATTCTTAAACATAACAATAATCCAGTCAACGTGGTCGTCACGTGCTACCAGGTGTTGTAAATCTCAAACATGATAATACAATAGATATAACCTACAATGCATATAAATAAATTACATATCTCTACAGCTGGAGATATGTAGGTCTCAAAGTTTATTGGTGTGGTACCTCTCAGATTAACATTATATAAGGTACCCCCTAGCTCCAAAAGTTAAATGGTTTTATGTATTTTTGTTAATTTTAAATACTTAGAGATCCTTGTGATTGATCATCACAACAGCAAAACAACACAAACAAAAATAATAAATAAATAAATAAATAATGCAATGACACAACAATGGCCTTGCGAAATAAGGAGAACATAAAGGTACGACACCTATGCTACAAGACTCACATGCGGCAGTACGGGTCGTACCGGATCTCCTCAAAGGCAAAGCCAAACAAGAACATTACGGACACAAGGAAATGTAGAATCATACAATACATGCACACACCCAATAATATAAATATACAAATATAACATTCAAATTATACCAACTTTCCTCCAATTTTTCTTCCTATACTACACATATACTAAATCAATACAGGTTCTACAGACCGGGAAGTTTGGTAAACGTATAACCGAATATCTCGAGTCGAATATGAACCACTACACTAATAACAACTCAAAGAATTTGAACTATATATAGTCAGTCCTGTAAAAAAAAACAAGATAACATACAAAACAAATAGTACAAACATATAGCACACATTGGACAATAGTGATCCCTGGCAAGGATGACTAATATATTAAATAAAACTCTAAAACAAGCCAGGGTTGAAGAGTATATTGAACACTAGAATAGGTGGTGTATAAATCCTAAATCAAAATTTAATAAAACAAATTTTAAAAACATTAACACAAACAACACATACATACATACATACATACATACATACATACATACATACATACATACATACATACATACATACATACATACATACATACATACATACATACATACATACATACATACATACAATCCAAAAATAACTCACATTGATTACATCCAGGCGGCGTGACTTGTCAGTTTTTTTTTTTATCTAATTATTATCCCTGACAAAGTCAGAAAGGGGCAAGGAACCTGACAAGGTCAAACAACAGGGATAATATCTATTGAAAAGCGCAAAAAAGCAATAAACAAATTTCATTTATAAAAGTCGTTATAAAATACAATCGATGTTACTCATTGATATCACCACTGAAGAAAGCTCTACATGACAGTTTTTTCCCTTCATTGAATATTTCGGTTGCAATTCATTTTAAAACTCGTGAGTGGCGACGTCTGCAGTTAGATATTTAAATACTATATTTTGTCTGTATTTCTTTGAAAATGATGATCTCGCTATTTTATCTGCAACTGCATGTATGATTGAAATTCTTTTTCTTCACGTTTCTGTATTTACAGATATTAATGGTTTTGCAGATTTATTATATTTACTAGTGCCTCCCGATTTACAATTCTGACCCTGTGTAACAGCCTGCAAACTATTTAAAGAAGAATCGAGTTTTTGACCGTTTCAATCTCAAGATTTTGTTTCGATTACACCATAAAAACACTCGAAAATAAATTATGCTAAAGTGAGCTTTTTCCCATTAGTAAGTCTGAGATAACCTGTAAAATTAACGGAACAGATCTGTTTAAAAATTATTATTTTGTTTCCAGAAAATATGTAACCGGAGATTTATTAGTCATTTTTTAATCATAATATTGTTTAAAAGCTATGTATATTTTATGCATTCTGCACACAACTGTGTTTCGCACCTAACTCCGCCATATCATCTTAAACATGGCTTTGGTCTTAAAATCTCTCCTCGCACAATCTGCATGTAGAATCCACATAATTCGTTTACACAAGCCTCACTTCAAAGAGTTGCAGATAAAATTTCAACCACTTACAATTATTTTTGGATCATTATATAATTGTTTATAAAAGTTTAATTTAAATATATATGTTTGCCTTCATTATAACAGGAAGGGATTTTCGAGATTATCTGCGATTAAACCCTCTAAAGTTAGATTCAATTTTGATAAAATAATTTATGACATACCAAGGCGAGCTCTGGTTGATGTTGATCCAGATTCGATGAATCAAACTTTAGTAATTCCAAGAATGGGTTTTGCAACAATGGTACAGTTTATATGTGACCAACATTCAGAATTAGGCAAGACATTGATGCTACAACGAGTGACCAATGATGAAGGACACTCATTAATTAATGTTGTACAAAGATACCTTTTTAGAATAAAAGTTATTGATATGGTAGGTGACACCTGGATAATTCGTGACAAACGTGACCCTGTTCGGGAATCTCATCACTCTAGAGATGTTTTAAAGCTAAGTACAAATTGCAAACCAGGAATACTGACTAGTTTCGACAAACCATAAAACGAGCATATCATGAGACGACAGTTGTTTGTTCGATATATCCACTGCATGATAAACCTAGTGGTGATGATCCCCGCCCGATAAAACTTTCGACGCTGAATTGTATTGACGAAATAGTTATAGAATATTTCACAAACGCGAAACGTGGAAATGGTTTAACGGATTTATGACGTAAAAAAAACGAGTGAAATGAGCAAAATGGCGCTACAATCAGAGATGTTTCTGAGCTGGAAGAGAAATCTAAATTTCTGATAAATATAAACAAGCTAACATGCGAAATTTTACAAGAAGCAAAATATAAATCAAAGGAAACCCTGATAGAGATCATTGATCATAACGTGCACGCGTGGACGTTGAACGTACATTATTTCCACGAAAAAAACTGTTAAATTTTGTAACAGTGATATGTTCGATTTTATTCACAAAATTAGTAACAGCGTTCCCGTATCCATTTTGGTTATTTCAATGTTTAGAATCAGTAAAATATGATCAGTTTGTACCGCCTAATGGAGAAACTTATCGATCTGAGTTCCTCCACTGGGAAATGAAAATGCGATGTTCAGATACACAAAGATGATAATACTGCGAAACAATTATTATGTAATTGTTTAATACTAAATTGTGGAATACTAAATACGATGATAAGGATGGTATCTCAGTTGATATGGTTGCATATTATCCCGGAAACTTTCTTGGAATGGTAGCTTGTTCTGAATATTTCAAAGATTTGGACATCCAACACACGAGATGACTCGAGTTGCGATAAATGGACCTTTGCCAGATCTTGATTTAAATGGATTTACATGTATTGAGTCATTTGAGTTTCCGTGGTTGGAACACCTTCATCCGGTTGTTGGTGCTTGGTTTGAATATCATTTTAATAATTGTGGTTGGGATCCGGTTGTCTTTTTAACAAAAGATGCTTGATGTGGGTGTCTTAATATCGTTAACTGCAAGTGAAGTAAAAATCGATACCAAATCCTAATAATGAAGATTTTAGCCCGGTCACAATAGGAAAGGATTTAGGCAGAAAAATAATTGGAAAATTTACACAAGTAACATATGATTATAATAAACATTGTGCACGATTAATAATCGACGATGATGAACTCAATTATATAATTGCTGATACAACGGAAAAATATATTTATATGTCTGAATAATGTTTAGTTATCAGAAGGAACAAACTAAAATCAACTGTAAGTTACTTCGATGGAGATTCACGAGTTTTACTCATTTAGATCTTCGGTGCTCAAGTATGTTTTAGTAATTTTGTTATCAATGATAAATAGATTTCCTGATACCGCAGTGAAGAGTTTCAGAAGATTCACTTTGTATCAACGAAGAAAATATAAGTTTATTGAATTAATGTTAAACAACAACTCGTTCTAAATGATAGTTTTATTTCCTGTGAGTATAGTTTACGGTGGATAAATCTTATGGACTCTAGGATATGCTATAACGATTCATTCGTTACAAGGATTAAATATTTCCTATACAAATATCAGGATTGTCGATGATCGTATTGAATGGTCAAATTCAGTTTATCTAGCAGTGTCTAGAGTCGTAAAACTGTCTCAGCTATGGAGGGTTATCATCGACTGCGTATTGAAAAATAATCAAACTCAGGAATAATTGTTAGCAATCGCGATGATATAGTAAGTAAAAAAAGTTAGCTAACTATCACCAGTGTGACAAAAAAAATGTTCAGCAGTATCCTCAACAAGACTTTACTTGGATGGCTTATAAGACTGATTGCAAGGTGGTTTTGACACTTAAAAATTGCCTTTCTTGGAGAGGGTGATGACCAGTGATCGGGTTGTACAGATATTTGTGAGGGTGCTAATTGGACCAGTTGTTCTGCTGGGATGTTGTCCACTCATGCTGATTTCCTCTTTACCAGCGATCTCACGGCTGCTTCGACATATTTACGTAGAATAGGATGATTGTCGTTGTTAGTTGCAGGAGGGACGTTCAGTACCTCTGGATCTATTGTGGCTCGGTGTTTGTAAAGTTCTGCGCAGTACTTGGTCCACCTTTTCAGAAGTCATTTTCTTCTGTGAGGCAGTTTCTGGCTTTTTCCCGTAATGAGATAACTCGCCGTTATTTTGTGCTTGTTAGATTTTGGACCAGTTGGTACGCTTTATTGCTGTTGTTCCTTTTAAAATTCATTTAATGTCTTTGGACTGTTCTTCTGTCCATTTCTCTTTTGCTTTTTTTATGCTTTTCTTGACTTCCCAGTTGGCTGCCTTGTACTGTTCTGCCCCTTCTGTATCGTTCTTCTTCTTCAACTCCCTCCTCTTGTCACACAGGTTCAGGACCTCATCTACGACCCAGGACTTCTTTACAGGGCAATGTCTACCAAGGATATCGCTTGCTGATTCGGTCGGTGCTGTATTAAAGGTGGTGATTAATATGTACATGTCTGTCTCGTCAGCATCGAGGATGGTGAGCGGTGCAAATTCCCCACCAATCATTGCTTGGAAGGCTTCTGCTACTTCGGAATCCTTCAGATCTACCAGTCCTAATACTAACCACTTATTTCTGAGCGCCTAGTAAGGCACATGTTAGTACTAATTTTTTGTCTTTGGTATGATTTAGCCGGGTTTCAAACCCGCAACCACCCTTATCAGAGACGGATATTCTAATCAATTTGGCTACTGGAGCAATACCGCACTAAATTAAAATGAGACAGACTTAACGCAAGATGTTAAATGAAAGATAAATCGTAATTGTTGTTGTTTGTTGCTGTTAATTTATTATTATTATTATTATTATTATTATTATTATTATTATTATTATTATTATTATTATTATTTTGTCCCTAAAAAAGATAGTCCGCGTTATTTGATAGATGGTATGTACTCCAGTACAAGTCAAATAATAAGTGAATGGAATGGATTTAAATCTTTATTTAAATCTGATATGAAAATAACATATAAGTTTTGCCGAATTGTTTAGCATGGATAAAATTGCACATTTGGTTATTCACCTGAGAAATTGTATGTATATATACTACAAACTGAAATAACAAACCCAAGTAGGCAACTGATTGCCCAACCTAGCTGGCCAACTATCTGAAAGCCAAATGCAAAAGCAGCTGTCAAACATCAATACAAACTGGATGTTCTTCTGAGGAACTTTCTGTTCGTGTTTGTGTGCATGGTTAGAGAAAAATGTACAAATCTCTTTGGGCTGTTTTTATTGGAAATAAGCATAATTTGTGTCAATATAAAGTTATATGTGCATTGATGTTTTCCTTCATTTGGGCAAATTATATTGATCTGTTTTTTGTGGAAGTCTTTCAAAGCGTCTTCTTCTCTTGGCAACAGTGGCCATGTTTGATAACTAATCGGCACGAGCTCTGCAAAATTAAAATGCCTTGATTGCTCTAATACTGTAAAATTTTTGTTAATTTCTGCTATCAGTCTTTGACAAACAGTAATAAAAGATTTTTTTATTTTAGGAATGGAATCACTAGTTAATGGCGGATCAGCTCATTTGTACAAGTATGACAAGACAACGATCCAGGATACCCTCCGCCAATATTTACTTGAAATTGGTTCATTGGTTAACAAAACTGAATACAGCAGATGTTAGATGACGCGTAATGGGCTTAGAATCGTATGACAAACTGATGTGGTCTAATAGCTAAATCAATTTTTTTTAAAAGATATAGAAATTAGTATTTCATGATATAACACATATGTTATGCTGTATAATTATGAGATAAGACGATTGGTGTACATCAATCTTTCTAGCAATGACGCGTCAACAGAGTTGGTCAAACTAATACACGAAACAATAAAAATACTAGTTACAAACCAAGATCTTCAAACACATAGTTTTATCCCAGTTCTAACACACTTTTATAAAAGGTTTTCCACAGCACTGTATCAGGAGTGAAAACGATACAATAGCGACGTACTTATGACTATTCCTGGCTTGAAAAAAAAAATATTTTTGCGCTATGTACAAAAGCTTAATTTATTTTCAAACTGGAAGCTACGGACGATTAACTGTGAAAATAGAGTATCATTACGATGGGAGATGAAAAGAAATTTAGTCAAATGAGGTCATATTTACCTGCACGGGAATGACAATAATATTGAAATCTGGCTCATCAAAGCAATTACAAAAAAAGACGAATATCGAAGAAAATGGAGCAGCATACAGAAAGAAGGTAGATAATTAGGTTATTAATCGTAGGAAGACAGGCTAAGAATGAATTGAGCACTTTCTACAGCATCACATTGAAAGTGAATCCGGAAAAAAGAACAATTACATTAACATTTAAAAAGCATATTGAAGACAATGGAATAAACCATGTATCAACCAGATTTACTTTCGACTGACCAGATTTGCCTTTGACTGACAACATGCCACAAAGATGGGCTAGGACAAGATAATTCAAGTGTTGTTGAGACTGAAACTCAAGTGCCTACCATTTAGAGTGAGGTATTGAACCTTTTCACTAACAAGCAATCTCACTAATTTGTTGGCGGAGCATTCTCCAATGTTTCTGATATGTATCCAATCTAGGCAACGCTTCTTGTACATGACATCAGATCAAATATCGATAAATAAAATATCTCAGTAGTCCGAGTATGTAACCTTGTGTTTCCATTATACTAAGACAGTAGTAAGAGGGGCGATCTAGGGTCACATAAGGTTTAATGTTAAATTTGGTCGTTTGCACTATGGAATCAAACTTTGTAGGGTACTGTGTTAAATTTGGTCGTTTGCACGAAGGAGTCAAATCGGACTTTAACATGGGCCTGTCTAGGGTCTATGGGAATTGTCGTCACGGTACTGGACACGGACAATAATGTTGCAAGTGGCTGTTCTTAATCGGGCCGAACAGTGTAGCAAGGGGCTGACCTGAATACGCGCCTCTCTAGGTTCAAATAGAGACATAGATAGAGACGTGGTTAGAGCATAGACATAGACATAGACATATGACACAAACATAGACTTACGAACATAAATCTACCACACCAAAATTCGACTAAAATATTTTATGCATGAGAAAATATCTTCGAGGCAATGGAATGGTCCTGAAAAGGGCCTTTTAATCCTCTTATATTTTGTCTCCTCTCTGCTTCTCTTCCACCATCTTATTTTCTCCACTACATTCTTCTTTTCTTCTCCTTTATAGTCTCATCTTCTTCCTTCTCTACATTCCCTTTTCTCTCTTTTCATTCTTCTCTTCTTTTATTGCCTTAGCATTCCAGCTTCTTATTTCTCCTTTTTCCTCTTTCTCCTCGTGTTCATTTTCCTGTTTGATCAGCTGCCTCAGCCTTTCCTTTGCCTTCTTCAAATCCTCACTCTATGGAGACTATAACACCCATACTCCACTTTCACCGTGGCAACTGTTAGTACTGTCCTTTTAAGTCTTTGGTATGATTCAACTGGGTTTCAAACCCGCGACCTACCTCAGCTGAGGCAGACATTCTAACCACTTAGGCCATCAGAGCGATGCTGTTCAACCTGATCTCATGTATGTTAAAAAATCAAGGTATATCACCATGAAGCTATTTGAAAGATAATTCTAGAGGCAATACTGCCTGAAGAGTCTACAAGTACAGCCCTGCTGTGAAATGAAGTTTGAGCAAGAGTAAAAGATGAAGATCCATTAGATTCAACGTATGTTAACCAGCTATGGTTAACAAAACCCAATGGCCTTTTTCAGGGCTCTCACATTCTTTAAAAAGATTCTCTTTCCATTTGCTCCTCCATTTTGGAATTCATTGGCCAAGTCACTGTCTGTTTTCACTTTTGCATTAGCTTTTGTTGGTTTTATCAGCTAGTTGAATAAAGTTATGAGATTTGTGACCATTTTGTACAACTTGAGCAAGATACCACAATAAAAGTAGTAATCCATTGTTTTATATTTACCTCTTTGTGAACAGTTACCACATTATGTAGCTTGAATTTGTTTCATTCTTTCATCAAGACTATTATAATTTAGTAGCAAGCCCAGCTTATTTGGTTTTAAAGGTGTGGTAGTAACAGAGATTAATCCAATTTTTGAGTTTCATAGTTGGAACTTAAATTTGCAATCAATAAATGAATTGTTAACACAGAATCTGAACAAAGCTCTTGAAATTTTAGGTCACAGAGATGTCTTCTAACAAAAAGTAGGTTAAGACTTGTAAGTCAAGATACATCCACTCTCCCTTTAATTATTCTGGGTACTACATACCTAAAAATGTGTGAGGTCATCAATACAGTGATGCATAACATAGCTCATTAATATGCATACCCCAAGTTTTATGATTCTACGTAAGACACATAACAAATAGTCATGAGCTACCTCTCTTGGTATGGAAGTAGTTCCAATATAATCATCTGATTTCATTTCTGTATTTGTGATTCGAGTCTAGCACTCATTAAGAAACAATACCTCATCAAATTCATAAATTGTGGTATTACAATAAGTATACATAGTGCTAAAAACCTATGAGCTAAACACAAAAACTTAATCCAATCACCTGTAAATTATGAACCTAAGCAACTTAAGCTTGAAATATAGGTTACAGTAACCCACTTTCTGATAGGTTACTGTAACCCTCTTTCTGATGTAACCGCTCCAGTGCCCTAGTGGTTAGAGCATTCGCATCAGATGCAGGAGGCCATGGGTTCGATCCCCGGTCGAGTCATACCAAAGACCTACAAAAATGGTACTAACAGCTGCCTCGCTTGGCGCTCAGCATTAAGATAGTGTTAGGACTGTTCGGCCTGGTGTCAGGATAATGTGACTGGGTGGGACATCATGCTACATGTCTGCGGCATGATGCCCCAGTGCTATACATCACTATAAACTGCCACACTGCAGACATCATAGCGATACGACTGAAAAATTGTTAAAGCTACATTAAAAAGTATAAACACAAACACCACTTTCTGATGAGGGGTAAGCTATCATCAAGATGCATTCTCTCACTAACTAATCTAGGTATCAGTGTATGCAGACATGGTACAATAAACTAGTTGGTCATAACCTAAATGCAAACCCCAAGCTAGTAAAATGTGAAATATAGGTCACAGTGACATCTTTTATGGTATGGGTATGGTACGAATAGCAATGGATATTATTAAGCATTAAAACAATTAATAATACTATCAACAGAACTTGAGCAAAAACTTACTATTTTATGAAAGTCAGTAATGCATGAAATATAAACCATAGTTACTATCAAAATAATAAAAAAACATTAACCTGTCAGTAAAATGTTAAACACAGGCATTGTGACCTCTCTTTGTGGTAAGATGTAGAAGAAACAGATACATAAAATCATACAGTTTGATGAAACAACTTGAAAAATAAACCACACAATTTAATCAAAGCTAGTGAAGCATGAAATATAAGTCTGTGACCTACACTGGTGATCAGGTGTAGAATTAGAACGCATCCCCTCAAGATTTTTCTGGATTTCAGCTATAACACTATTTATATAATTGGAGAAAAAACCTGAAATAAACACAAGAATTAGCAACTAATAATATGCATGTACAAAGTTATCACCTCAGCTTCCTCCTGTTGGGGTAAGTACCATGAAACCAACTCCAAACTGTTGCCTATGACCAAGGAAGAATGGCTGACATCAGGATGTAGATATGTATATGCTTTCATCATAGCTGATGCTGATGCCAGAGGTTGCTTACCTCTACTTTGTTTGGTTAGCTAATTATGTTCTTAATTAGTCACAAGTAATATTTAACATAGATAGCTTAGCTGTAAATTTTTCAGCACTAAATGCTATATGCATACCAAAGAAAAACGAAAGAAGCATGTAAACAGATTTTTTTCTCACTCCTATATGGGTTAATTTTGCATTATCTTTATTACAAAATATTTCTTTGCCTTACTAGACATTACAAACATAAAGTTTGCAAGATATCTAATAGGAAAACAAGAAATCAACATTTGTTGGCAAAATGAAAAACTGCTCTCAGTTGAAGTCTGTATAATGTCTTTGACCCCTCTTGCAAGAAGTTTATTGATGCATGGTTGATCTTGAATGGTGAAATGAAGAACTCAAATTAAAAAAAAATGTAATAAACTTTTTTTTTATTCCTCTTCCTTTCAACTTTTCAAATTATCAATTTAAACAACAACAAAATGATCAAGTCAATTTACAAAATTTTCATGTATGTATAACAAAAGCAATTCAAAGTACTGTGCATCATTCTTTGTCAATAAGACCATTTGTCAGTCTAAGAGTTAACTATAAGAAATAGAGTATAAATTTGTCCATTAAAAAAAAAGTAAGAAAAAATCCCCCTTACAAACAACATATAAGACCCATGATATGGGTCTTTTCTAATGCAAGTAAATTACATACTTGACTGGCTTGAAAACATCAATAAGCTTTTTTGTATTGGCATTGTTTCCAACATCTGTGACTACATGTCATACACACATGCACACATTAGAAAGCTTGTCAGTAGCTTATCATGGGTCAGTGGTTCTTTCCAGGGTTTTCCCAGGTTCTTCCTCCACCATTTATACTGGCCACCATGTATAGTCAAATTTGTGCTCAAAAATGATGTTAAACCCTACAACAAAGACAACACATGCATGCAAACGAACAATTGCATACAGAAAACACAGAGACAGTGACCAGGCTATCAAAGTGGGCAAAATAGTTCACCTTGCCACAAATTGCTGCCTACCTCCTACTTTCGTTTTCTGTGGGGCATTCCCTATAAAACACCGACTCCTGCATGAGTTTTAGTCATAAAGCTCATTTTTAGTGTAAAACAGAAGAAAGATGTTATAAAATCAATTCATGGCAATTAAGAAGCTTTTGTGCCTTCGAGTATGTACCAAATTATGACTTTAAAATCAACTAAACTATGTTCAACTGGAGAAAATTTGTCAAATTCCAAGCTTTATCGACCACCAAAACAAATACTGCATTATTAAAGAAGATCAGAGACTATGAAGAGATAATGAATTTATTCACTATTTTGCCTGAAAACATAATGAAATGAGATGATCTGCCTTCAAGATGTATCTCATTTATTGGAACACTTTCTTATTTATAAGGCTGCCATTTAATGCCATTAAAGAAGTTATGCTGCAGTTTTTCGCATTTAAGACAGCTACCAATGTTTTCAAAGTGTGACAAGTATTTATATTTTAATACAATCAAAGAAAATCACAGCTATGGATGATACTAGTTCCTTTTTACAACAAAACCTGACATATACGTCACTGCTCCCTATTTAGAAATGATGGTGAATTTACTTTGCTCAAACTTTTTGAAACCTTGGCTTGAATATAAAGCTGTACTCTAAGCCATTTTTTTACATATTATTATTATTATTATTATTATTATTGGAAACTTGATCATTTATGCAGTACAAACAAAATTATGAAGCAACAAACATATGCTGCAATTTCATATGAATGTCCACTCCAGTCAATTTCTGATCACACAAAAACCAGACACAAGAGTACTCAATGTGACTGAAATAATCTGTCCAGCCAAATCAGTCAGACAAGTACTCAATGTGACTGAGGCTTGTTAGTTAAATCAGACAAAAGTTCATGAAGTGAATGAAATCACTTGTCCATTCAAATCAGACATGAGTACACAATCTGATTGATATGTCATTGCACACTCAATTCAGGCACATGAGTATTCAATGTGACTGAAATTACTTGCTCAGTCAAATCAGTCAGACACATGAACACTCAAGCAAGTAACCAGTCAGATGTGAGTAATTAATGTGACTCAAATTACTTGCCCAGTCAAATCAGACACATAAGTACTCTATGTGACTCAAATTACTTGCCCAGTCAAATCAGACACATAAGTACTCTATGTGACTCAAATTACTTGCCCAGTCAAATCAGACACATAAGTACTCTATGTGACTCAAATTACTTGCCCAGTCAAATCAGACACATATGAACACTCAATGTGAATGAAATGTCTTGCCCACCTAATGTGTAAAGGAAGCATTAGTAGTTCAATCTGCAGAGCATAAGACTCATTTTTTCCATGGGTAACAGGCTGAATGACTGCCCAGGCCAGGCTGTTTCGACTGGGAACAGGTTGGATGACTGCCAGGCCAGGCTGTTTCCATGGGTAACAGGCTGGATGACTGCCCAGGCCAGACTGTTTCCATGGGTAACAGGCTGAATGACTGCCCAGGCCAGGCTGTTTCTTTGGCACATAACTCACATTTCCTCTTAATGATATGGCCAATATGTATTTTCAAGTGTCATTAATCAAAAAATCATTGCAAAAAATAATGTGTAAAGTTTTATCTTAACCCCAGCCTGACAAATTCAGAACTGCAAAGAGACTTGTATGCAATTAAAGTTTACAAAAAGGTCAAGATCTGTATAGTATGTATATAAATAAGATTTTCCTTAAGAGGACAACTTGCCCAAAACTTTATTCCAATAACAATATCCAAACTGAAAATAACTTATGACCTTTAAAGTTGTGTGACATTTGTCTCCGAACTTAGTTTAAGAGCTGTGAGAGAGAGAGAGCAATCAAACTAAGGGAGACAATTCAAAAACTTTAGGGACATAAGTTTTTGCTTATTAAAATCTTTCCTGGAGCCTTAAAATGGTTTTTAATAAGTTAAGATTCAATGAAGTGTTCTGCATGGTATAAATATAAAAAACCGGCATGATGTATTTTGCAGGTTAATAAACATGACAATAAAGTGTATAGAGGGTGATTGTTTCTGCAGGAAAAGCAATTACATGATCTTGGAAACCTTACCATATTCCTTTTGTATGAGGGTTTCCATTAATTTAACATAATTCAATGTATATAAATAAGCTGTATCATTCTTCATAAGAACTGAAAGGAGACTTACAGTCTTATTTACAAATTTCATTATAAAGTAAAGAACAAGGTAATAAATATACATGGAGTTACCTATTCTTCAATGCCTCATTATACATAGTCCATACAAGACAAAGCCAATCTAAGGTGGAAGCAGATCAACTGTCAATTATGCAAAGTCAAGTCAATAAATAAAAAACAGAACTATTGGCACACTGTATGACACTAGCCCTGATCAACCCCATCACCATTCAATTAGTCAATATTGATAACTATTTGCTCCAGCTCTAAATTACTGACTTTCTCCAGAAGGAATAATGTACTTGAATAAACACAGCACCAAACAAATAGAATTGGGAAGGAACTATATGATCACATGCTGCCACTTAATTCTGAAATCCCGACTCTGTATTAATAGTTTCATCATCCTGCTTAGAAAATGAAGACAGTGATGATGATGAAGAAAAATGATGAAGTCGCCTTCTCCTGACTTCATCCATTTCATCCGAGTGCTCTTCGTCCTTAGGGTCATTCCATGCTGGGATCATTTCTTCTTTAGGTGATGTATAACCAGTTGCTCCTTCTAACTCTGTCAGATCTGGAGAGCAAAGATATAATATATAAGAGAGATTTACAAATCAACTTACTTGCTTAATGGGACAAGCTCCAATTTGGAATATTTTATTTGTGGAAAGCTATGATTTCCAAGGGTCTAGTTCATTTTTCCAGTCTGCCTGCCCTGAACAAGCTATTAAGAAATATGTAAACCCCCGTATATGTATATATCTCATCATAAAACACAAAATCCATGTAACACATGGTTCTTCCTTGCCAATGAAAAAGATGTGGAAGAATGTAATCAACAGCTGTTTTCAAAGACTGAAATTATCAGCTATTTGTGATTGTAGGAACAAAATGATAATACGAGGAAATTCAATAGTTTATAAAAAATATTTTACATCAGTTGATGTGTCTATATAAGAATAAACTAAACTAAAGGATATATATATATATATATATATATATATATATATATATACATATATATATATATATATATATATATATATATATATATATATATATATATATATATATATATATATATATATATATATATACAAACACACACACACACACACACACACAGTAACTCAAGGCAGTAAACAAAGCATAACATTAACCAACATTCAAACGGTGGGGGCCGATATCTGCCAACATTTCACTTTATATCTCTATAGATGTTTGTTTATAAAGAAACCTTAACCACCTTAGTATTCATGGTATGTATTTAACAAACTTTGTATGCAATGAATATACATAAATATTGCATCAAAACATACAATAAGGTCAAAAGAATCTAACTGCTTTCAAAGGAAGCATAAATTACCTGTCTTACTTTCATTTCTATCACTAATTAGTGAAGATGCACTCTGTGCTTTTCGTATATTTTTATCCTGAGGACTGCTAAATTTGGACCTTGCCCCTCCCTTGGACCAAGCCCCTCCCTGTGGTGGAGAGGTGAGTGGCACTGGAACCTCTGTACTAGTCCGAGCTCTTTCTGCTGTAGACAGTGTTTCAGTTCTAATGCTATCCATACTAAAACAAAACACTTTTTTATTATCAGAGTAAAACCTTGAAATCTCATTAAAAGAAGGTTATCGATTTTTTTTAGTTTTAATTTGAACTGATAAAAAAGGAATACTTAGCGAATATATAAATTTTTGCATAATTCTTACTGCTAAAACAAGTACTCCTACAGTCAGTGAAACATGTTTAATGGCAGACCTGAGGCCTCATTTATTTCATCATAAGAATATGTAAGGAAATAACTGCAAGACAATCATTATGTAAATAGTTGCAACAAGATATGAAAACAAAAATGCAGTGCTTTACAATGATTGTTCAGTTAGTATAGTAACCCAAAAGGGAAGCAACTCTAGTTATTTACAAAGATTCACTAAAGAATTTACTTTGATAATAACCTCAAAAATCTACAAAGTGTTATAACAAGAGCCAAACCTCATATTAACAGCTACTGTATTATACTGGCTAATAAGGAGCATGGCTCCATCTAGTAGTGATTGTATGTCTCTCAGCCACTGGATCCTTGCCTCCACATTCTGTCTCTCAATCCCCTCCATCTCACGTAGCTCATCATCCGACAAGCCTGCCATGTTAGTGGGGGGATGTGGGAAACCTATATGGTTAAGCAATATAGACAATTTTAGAACAAATATAGTTAGCAAAGAAATAAAGCAAACAAACACTGAAGACTGATATGTTTTTGTTCTTCATAGAATACAAATAACCATCACTATCAACATATTACTACACAATCTGAAGAGACAAAGAGAAAAAAGAATAATTTCCTGTTGCAGGTGAATATGTTATCCTTGAAGAACTGGAGCTACATCTATGGATACACCATGTCAAATGCCTTAATGACACACACTAATCAATTTATCTTTTTTCCCAATGAGACAACAGTTTGGCACTGATATCAACCTCTTTAGTTCTTGTAGTAGTAAAAGTCTAGTACCCAAGAACCAAGACATAACATGAGAAATGTATGTTAAGATATAATAGCACCCCATAAAGAAGACTTAATCATAAGAAATGTATGCTAATATCTGTTAGCACCCTGTAACCAAAACTTAAACATGACAAATGTATGTTAATATCTATTTGCAACCATTAACCAAGATTTAATCATGAGAAATGCATTATAATATCTATTAGCACTCACTAACCAAGACTTTGTCATGAGAAATGTACACTAATATCTGCTTGCATGTAGTAACCGAGATTTAATCAAGAGAAATGAATACTAATATCTGTTCATTATTTGTTTTAGAAATCTCAGTAAACTCTGAACTAGAAGGGATTTGTTGTTTAAAACAAAAATGTCTTAACACCATAATAGTTAATGTCATTAATTGTCACTGGAACATGTTGGAATGAAAGGAGAAATCTAGCTTGATAACTAAAATGAATTTTTTTGCAGTGTTATATAGAAGCTCTGCATATTTAAGGTCCAGATATTAGTCATCTTCTCATCAAGATGCTTTCTGTCACATTTTCTCAAGTTTGGTTGAGTGGCTTTTGAGAAGTTATTTAAAGGGTTTCTTTATTTTTAGAATACTAGAAAGTTCTCTGCCTATATCCTATCAAATCTGCCTTGTTCAGCAGTTTCTGCAGAGAATTTATTTAAGGCTGTCCTACTTTTAATCCCAGTGGTCATATAAGACAATAGTTTTGAATCATTTTTACAAATTTTAAAGCCATCTATGCCTGATGTTTTCTGTCCAAGTCTGTTAAATTCTGAAAAGACAGTTAAAAAAATTAGTTGGAATTTTTTTTTATTTTTTGATGATGGTTCAGAATCATTTATACAAATCTGAAATCCTTCTTTGATTTTGTCAAATTTGAAAGCATTCTTTGATCATGTCAAATTTGAAAGCATTCTTTGTCAGGATGCATTCTGTCATAAATCTTCTACAGCAGGATTATTTCTGTCAAAAGCCTTTGATGAGGTGATGCTTTCTGTAAAATCCGAAATCCCTCTATCCCTGATGCATTCTATCCAGTCGGGTCAAATTCTATTTGGGAGTTTATGAGAATTAGTTGAAAGGTTTGGTTTTTATGACAGTTCAGAATCATTTGAATAAATCCGAAAAATTTCTATATCAGAATGCTTTCTGTCAAAACTTGAAAGCCTTCTATGACATTATGCTTTTTGTCAAATTTGAAAAGCCTGCAAAGACATTATGCTGTCAAATCTGAAAGCCTTTTATATCAGGATGCTTTCTGTCAAATTCAATAACATTCAATTACAGGATGCTTTGTCAAATTTGCAAAAATTCTGTTGTGCAGTTTATGAACAGTTGTTGTTTGGAGGTTGTTCTATTTTAGCAATGTTGGCCATATCTGATGGCAGGCTGCCACCATTCGAATAAATCTCAAAGGCTGTCATGTCAGATTATTTTCTGTAAATTTAAAACTTTTTGTTTGTTGTGGTAGCCAGTCTGAAAAATAAATCAGCACTCATTTAACAATTTGAAATTCTGAAAACTTCCTGGAGAATTAAAAGCAAACTGGAAAAGCAGACTTTATTAGCAAGATATTGTACATAAAATTTGTCAATGGACAATGCACAATGGACCAAGCATTGGTTGATCTCATTGGGAGCAAACCTGATGAGAGACCATTCAGTATGTAGAAGCTGGCCATTCCTTGATGCTGAAGTATCCAAAATATTATGCATGCCTTGGATGTGTTGGAAACTCCAATTTCATAATAGAGTTGGGAAGCTCTCATCTCTTTTGCATGAAGAGGTAGCTCACCACAACCAAGTTGTATAGACTGAATATGACCCTGGCCGAATAAAATGCTCAGATGAAAAACTTTTCCTCACTTACTACACTCACAACTTGAAACAGCAGCAGAGGAAGAGAAGACTATTCATATCCTGAACAAAAGCTAAATTGGCTGGGTGTTTTTTGCACAATATGGTCAAGGTATGTGAATGCAAACATGGAGATAACACAACTGTGGAGATAATGTAACCATGGATATATTAGTAGAACTAAAATTTAATTCATCAACATGAACATATGAAAAAATGAATTTGTTGCATAAATCCTCAAGTTTCTTTCATTTAACAAATAACCACGATTATTTGAAAAGACTGATATTAAACAATTTTAAGCTATGCACTGCTTCAGTATGATGAATGACATATGTTTGAAAGTGATTTTCCTGTTCCCACCATTAAAGTCGGTTAGCATATATACATTGTATAAAGCAGCTGAAACAGACAGTGCGCTTTCCTCTATACTAAAATAGCAGTTGGGGTAAGTAGATGGTTATGCTAACATGGGCAAAATAAGTGTGCTGTTGTGCAGCCATTTATACATTTGTAACTGTAATTATTTGGACAGAAGAAAAAAATTAATACAATTATTGTCTGCCAATTCATCATAGGCAAAATTCCAATTGTCCTGAGAAAATGAAAGATGGAGAAGTCTATCTTGGTGAATAAATCATAAGCTTAAAAAAATTTGTTTCATTAAGTACTAATTTCCCCCCCCACTAAAAATTCTCAAAATACTTTAACCTCTTATCTCAACATTAAAAAATTCTGCACAATTTGGAAGATCAACCTGTGGTGACATGCTGAAGATGGAACTTCTGTCATATGACAAAACATTACCCTGTAAATTTGCAGTTTGTTAACCTAACAGAGAATGGACACAATTTTTTAACAGTAAATTCAATGGCAGCAGTCAAACTAATTTCTTTGTAAGTACAGGGAGTTCCTGTGTATGCTATTCCCTTAAGTATACTGGATACTTGCTACTCATCATAATTAACTGCACAGCACTACTCATCATATTAACTGCATATTGACTACTTGTTTTATCTGCATAGCCACTACTCATATTAACTTCATATCCACTACTCATATTAACTGCATATCCACTACTCATCACATTAACTACATATTGACTACTTGTTTTATCTGCATAGCCACTACTCATATTAACTGCATATCCTCTACTCATATTAACTGCATATTGACTACTTGTTTTATCTGCATAGATACTACTCATATTAACTGTACATCCACTTCAAATTATATTAACTGCATATCCACTACTTAATTAACTGCATATCCACTACTCATCACATTAACTGCATATTGACTACTTGTTTTATCTGCATAGCCACTACTCATATTAACTGCACATCCACTACAAATTATATTAACTGCATATCCACTACAAATTATATTATCTGCATACTCAGAACTCATCATTAACTGCATAATCAGAACTCATCATTAACTGCATACTCAGAACTCATCATTAACTGCATACTCACAAATCATCATTAACTGCATACTCACAACTCATTATTCACAGCATACTCACCACTCATCATATTAACTGGATATGTAGGCATAAACATTTGAGGCATAGGTGGAATTGTAACTCCTGGTCCCAAATAAGGCACTCCAACAGGTGGTGCTATACCAGCCATGGGTGCTGTGGTGGTACTGGTACTTGTGGTGTCAGTGACAGCAGTAGTTCTGGCAGCTGCTCCTTGTGTGTCATCTGGTACTGGAATACCTGGCTGTGTTCCACCTATAGTAAGTGAGAAAAAACACAAATGTAAGCAAAGTATTACAAATACTTATGACTTTGAGGGTTCTTATAATTATATGCATTAAACTTTACAACATTTATAAACATAAACATGAAATATTGATAGTCATGTTCCTTTCTTGTGACTATATGCAAATACCAACATCCCCTAAAATACATGTAATCAGAAATAGTGCTTGAAGTCTTTTTCCACAAAGAATTAATGACAAAACACAATATTTGAAGCAATTTCCTATTATGGGCATAATTTACTGAAGATGCAATGTTTTAAGTACTATACAGAAGCTGTCAAGGAGCTTAACTTCTTGCAGTATTATCATTTTCTCTTTGGATTCAATTTTTAAGTTTGTTCCTTCACATAACCTTCATGACTTTTCAATACTAACAGAGCTAAATACCTGCATACATTCAGAAGCAAATGGAGTGCAAGTGCAAAATGCAGAACAATAAATGTTATGATAAACAAAAATGGAGCGAAACAACAAAAACTTTCATGAATGATTTGATAGCCAATTATTTTCATGCTTCTGTTAGATCTCCAGACAAAATATTTCTCACCCTTACAATCCATGATATTGTCCATGCTAAGGCAGACTTCACATACAAATGCCATTAATGTGATGACATCATCATCATCGGTAATTAATGTGTTTAATGCATTTTCATTTAAGCACACTTTTAATAAAACAGCAAATTTTTAAATATATTATGTTTCTCTGACAATAACACATGACAATAGGAATATTAGCCTGCTACCTAATGCATCCAACCCAACTAAATAACTGGTTTAGTAGCAGGGTCCAGTTTCATAATTTGGCCCCTGGCAAATTTCTTAGATATAGTGTGACTTTTTCTGCTGTTATTGTTTACTAATTAAAGACATTGATATATTTGTGAACTAGGTGTTTCTGGCTTGTGTTGTTCTTGAAATAGATATCAGGCATGTACAGCTTCCATAGTTACTCTGCAGTATATTGATAGTGAAATACCAATAGTCATCTAGGAAAAAGAGCTAGCCTCCCATAGCAGTAAACATGTAGGTTTGGGGCAAGTAGAATATCTCAAAAACGACTTGGATGACAACTATTTTCAACTGCATCAGCCTGTTTAGTACACACTGCTGTGCAGAATTGTCATCTAGGAAAAGGGCTTGTGTTTGCACTGTGAACACCACATGGTGTGAAAAATGAACTTCGGACATGAAAATTGCAGGCATAAATTTGGGGATTGGTGCATAAACCTCTGCTGCTATGAACTGCCACTGAATTCTCTGGTCAAGTGAATAATATTCTTATGCTTTGTTTAAATATAGATATCTAAAAATATGGACCTTCTTGACCTCACTTGTGTATTTGATTTTTTATGATTTGTTTTGGTACTAGGTCACTGATTACAGCATTAAATTTGTACATAAAAAAACTGGCCCTGCCCCCCTTAGCCTATTTGAATTAGACAAAGGGCAGTAACTCTTGCATATTACCTCTTTTTGGCAATGCTAAATGTTGCTAATTTTTAGTTTGGCATGCTAACATGGATGCGCACATGGCAGGGTGGTTATGAGGGTTTATAAGTAATGTGATTGGGCAAGCATATTTGGGAAACTCAATTTACTTAAAAATGTACTTTCTCATTCGAATATGTTCCCAATCACTTTATGTTAGGAGAATAAGCAACAGGAGGTAGGGATGCTGAGCATCTAAACTCTTCCTCGGGTGTCCATTTGGGGAAGAACAGCTGCATTCCCCATGCGAACGATAACCCGTTCTCCTAATTACATAAGCAACACAGTCAGGGATTCTTTGATCTATGACTCTTATGAAGGTGATGCTGAAATCTTCTTACCTACAAAATTTCACTAGCAAATCCAGTGAAGCTAACAGGCTGTGTTGATTTATTTAGCTGGGTCTGATGGCCATCTGAACTGCTGCCACAGGCCCAACCAGATCCAAGGTTTGGGATGATTAATCTCTAAGACAGAAGGTTGACTCAGTATGCCAACCAACAGCTTCCACTATATCTCAGACTGAAATGGTCTTAATGAACACAACGCTTGCATAGATCTCATGAGCTGTAATTTTCATGAGGCAGCTATGGTCTTGTGGGACCTAAAAGTACACCAACCATATAATGCACTTCAACCACAAAGCATGGGATTGAGGGGTGATATTCTATGTCCCAGC
This sequence comes from Potamilus streckersoni, assembly GCA_016746295.1. Lineage (NCBI taxonomy): Eukaryota > Metazoa > Mollusca > Bivalvia > Unionida > Unionidae > Potamilus > Potamilus streckersoni. The sequence goes on along the minus strand of JAEAOA010000805.1, from coordinate 70,835 downwards.
TTTCACTCAGAGGAAGAGACATTTGTGTGTGCCATAACTTGTCACTGTGTTTCAAGTAGTGCTTGAAAATGAAAACAGGATCTTGCATGGCTGCTGCTCTCAACCTACCTATGGAAGAGAGGGAATGATTACCAATGGATGGTAACATATTGACTGCAAAGCCTGGATGTGTCAAGAGGACCAATGAACCAACTTAGTTCAGGTCAACAGAAAGGGCATGTAGCTCACTTTGCCAGAATGAAGAAGCTAATACTTTCTGGAAACATGACTTGTATGATAGAAAGTGAAGTGTGGGCTAGAGGTTCAAATTTACTTGAATTGAGCCACAAACATGAAAGGTTACAATTTGGAAACTAGGTGAAGGATTTTGTCAAAACAGATCAGTTAAAAAATCTGCAATGATGACAAAATGTGTCTGATATCATAAAGCTGTAGCCTTTGACAGTGATGGGGGCTAGCTGTTTTTCCTCAAAGAGCAATAGAAAAAGGATGGGCAGTTGTGGGATTGATGCACTAAAATGGACAATGTAATTGATCTGGCAGCAGTCCAGAAACATGCTACTTCACTCATAAACCTTCAGAGTAGATAGCTTTCTTCCTCTTCAGATACTCTCCAAAACTGAAGGTTTAAATTGTTTGTCATACAAGGCTGTCTAGATAAGAGCCAAGTGTGCAGAAGATGGTCCAGGCATGGATGGAACACCAGCAACTGTACTTGATTGAGATTTGTGTTGGCTGGGATCTTAACGGGCAGACCTAAGGTAATAAGGCACAATTTTCCATTGGGTCTGTATAATAAATCATTTGCAATAAAATGAGCAAATAACATTCCACATATTTGATCAAAATTTAAGGGATGAGTAGACCCCAAATTCTAACCCTGCCAGTAATATTCCCCATATTCTATACCAATCTGATTTCATTAATGTATCAAACATGATAGATCCAAATGGTGAATTTACAGTGCATTCATGTTGGACTGAGGTATGGAAAACTTTATCTCACATCAAGAGAGAAAGGCAGATTGCTTCTTACAAACCTTGTTGTGCCATGGGAGGAGGGACTGGAGGTGCTGGTGGCCACATCTGCATTCCTGGAAATCCTGGGAACACTGACAAAATTAGACAAGTCAAAGAAAGAATAAACAAGACTCCATGATATACAACATCCCTGAATAGCATACTGAAATTATAAGAAATAAATATTTTGCAGTAAAACATACCCAATAAAGGCATTTTCAAAATGGAATAATTTACCATGAAAGGAGAAGTGAGAATTTTTTTATCATTATTATCTGAGTCATAAAAGTATATCAAATATATTTGAAAAAGTCCCCTAAAAGGACCATGCTGTTTTATCCAAAAAGTATTTCCATGAATTCAAGATGAAACCATTTCCTCTTTTAAAACTGATATATGTTAAAAACATCTCTGAAAATCTGAACAATATTTCAAATTAGCTACTGTCAAAGCCATATTGGATGTTGTAAAGCCAACACCTTTTTCATTTAAGGCAAACTAAACATAATTAGAAAACATTTGGTGAAAACCCCATGTTAACATGGCCATCCATTTACAAGAAATAGTGACATGCTTTTTACATGGTTCCTGCCACAAAATCTAAAAAAGACAAACTTCAAACTTTTTCCAGACCCCTCTCCACTTCAAATTGCCATCCTAAGAATGTGGCATGTTAACTGACCTTATGAGGTTAAAATCCTCACTAATTGCAAGTCAAATGTAATGAAAAAGTATTACCTTAACTACATTTTATTTACCTAATCAGAATCTTGCAATCTGTTGTTCTACAAATGCCAACATTTGATATTTTTTCTTCACAAAAAAAAAACATGCTGGCGGGATGGAAGCAGGGCTCACAAGGTCAAGATTTGTGAGACTGGGAACTAACAAACTGCTGGAAAACTGTGATCACTTACAATAGTGCATAATTGCATATCCAATGTTTTATATGGATTTTGTATGACTAGACTTAAGAGTTTGTGTTAGAGGTATCACTGAAGGAATGAATAAACACTGAAAAGATACTGTCTTGGCATGGCTATCCCATATGTTAGTATGTCATGTACTGGTAAACCATGTATATTGATGATAACTAGAGCTTTTAGCAATGGAGGATGGCACAAGGTCCAATTCATTATTATCAGTGCTGAGTGAATGGCAAAAGGTCCAACTCACTATAATTAGCAATATGTGAAAGGCAATAGGTCCAACTCACTATAATTAGCAATATGTGAAAGGCAATAGGTCCAACTCACTATAATTAGCAATGGGTGAATGGCAATAGGTCCAACTCAAACAATTAGCAATGGGTGAATGGTGAAAGGTTCAACTCAAACAATTAGAAATGGCTAAACAGCAAAAGGTCCAACTCAATAATTAGCAATGGATGAATGGTAAAAGGTCCAACTCAAACAATTAACAATGGCTAAACAGCAAAAGGTCCAACTCAATAATTAGCAATGGATGAATGGTAAAAGGTTCCACTTAGTACAAATGGGTAAATAACAACAGGTCCAACTTGCAATAATTAACAATGGATTAACTGAAAAAGTTCCAACTCAATATAATTAGCAATGGGTAAATAGCAAAAGCTCCATCTCATTGTAATTAGCAATGTCTAAATGGAAAAAGGTTCAACTCACTATAATTAACAATGAATAAATGAAAAAAAGGTCCATCTCACTATAATTACCTATGGGACAATGGCAAAAGGTCCATCTCACTATAGTTACCAAATGGACAATGGCAAAAGGTCCATCTCACTATAATAAGCAATGCGAAAATAGCAAAAGGTCCATCTTATTATAATTAACAATGGGTAAATATCAAAAGGTCCATCTCACTATAATTATCAATGATACAAATGCAAAAGGTCCATCTCACTATAATTATCAATGGTACAAATGCAAAAGGTCCATCTCACTATAATTAGCAAGGGAAAACTTGCAAAAGTTTCATCTCACTATAATCAGCAATGGGAAAATGGCAAAAGGTCCATCTTAATATAATTAATAATGGGTAAATGGCAAAAGGTCCATCTCACTATAATTAGCAATGGGAAAATTGCAAACGAGCCATCTCACTATAATTATCAATTGGTAAATGGCAAAAGGTGCATTTCACTATAATTAGGAATGGGTAAATGGCAAAAGGTCCAACTCACTATAATTAGCAATGGGAAAATGGCAAAAGGTCCATCTCACTATAATTAGCAATCAGTAAATGGCAAAAGGTCCATCTCACTATAATTAGCAATGGGTAAATCGCAAAAGGTCCACTCATTCTAATTAGAAATGGATAAGTGGCAAAATGTCCAATTTACTACAATTTGCTAAGCTGGTCCTCAAGCAGAGGAACTTGTGTTAAGAAATAGAGGAGATAGGAAGAGATGGGCATTCAGGGGCCATAACTCCTTGAAATAAGGAGAGAATGCTGCAAATCCAGTTCTTTCAAGATCTCATCAGTCCAATACCGTTTGATAAATATGGTTAAAATACAATATTCTTTAGGAAAGGTGAGCTGTGAAAATTGAAGCTATTGAAATTATTGCTATTTTGAGTTTAATATTATTTGTAAGTGCATGATAGCCTATATATTTCAGCCAGTAAAAATGATAGAGGAAGATAACAGGAAAACCATGGTAAGAACCACTAAACCATGGAAAACTACTGGTAGCTTTCTCACATACCCACACTGACCAAGTCCGAGACTTGAACACATGTGGACAGAGATAAGACTAAGTTATTCTGGTAGACAACCACATGCCATGTCTTCTAAATGAAAATCTGATGTTATAAAGCTGGGAATTTTCAAATTGGATTAAGTTGAAAGATGTTTCTTTAACAAAATGAATACAAATATATTAATTATGAAGAAAGTGTTTAGATAGCTTCATTTTGTTTAAGATAATCATCATCCTTTAAAATGATTTCAGCATTTTAAGCTTCCATCACATTCCAAGCAACTGAAATGGAACTTAAAAACACATCTGCTTTTGTAAGAATTTGAATTTATTAGCAAAATGACATCAGACTAAGTAAAGTCCAACTACAGAAAAATGACTTTAATATTTAGAAAGTGGCTGCCAAGTGTGCAAGATGTTTCTGAAAATTTTGACTTCTATTTCGGATGTTTGTCAACCAAGGAAAAACTACAGACGGTGCCATTATTTAGGCAGTATGAGTAAGACAGCAACTTAAAAACATAAACATCAGGGTCATCATCTTACAATGTAGGATTAACAACATATCAGCATTGAAAATAAATATAAAAAATGATCATGCCAATACTTGAAGTTTAGACAGTGAATAACTATTTTGTGGACATACTTTTTTTTATACTCCCACTTTATACATAGAAATATATATTGCATCAATCAAGACCTTACTATTCTGAATAATTGGTGGTGGTTGCTGCTGTTGATGCTGCACTTGTTGTGGAGGCTGCTGGGCTGCAGTTTGTGGTCTAGGTACATGCAGAATATCCATACGGCAGGTAGGGCAGGTCTGCTGACGCTGAAACCAGGATCGCAGACAATTGGTGTGGAATATATGGTTACATGGCAGTTTTTTGCTGTCACGGATCATATCTTCACGACAGATTATACATACACGGTCTGTTGACTGTAAGTCTTCCTCTGTTGCATCAGGATAGCTGGCAAGAAAACAAACAGCAAAAGGTTAACTATAATTGGAACAGAAGAAAGATACAATAATTGGAACTAAATAGACACAAAACAAAATTCATGTAACAGGTGGCATTTTCATTGGAGTCTGTGATTAATTTCTTTAGTGATAATACTAAGTATTGGGTAAAACTTTCTTTTAGGATTGTAACAAAGAATGAGCTAAATTACCGTTATGTTGGACAGATTTTTGTTATACATTTTCTTTGTTTAAATACTGATTGCAAAATTATATCAAATAAGGCTAAAGATGAGGGTCCAGATAATACTAGCAGCTGCTGTAGCTCTATGGTTAATGTGTTGTATTGAAAGTTTTGGACTCGTGAATACAAGACTATGGGTTGATTCCAACCATATGAGCAGCCAAGACAAGCTACTGGACATGCCTTCTGGCAAGACATTTGACTTAACAAGCTTCAGCACTATATAACCTTCAATGTATTGTGTTAAAAAAGTCACAAAAGTTAAACCAAACAATAAGAATAAAAATCTTTACAAATACAGCTAATTCAGGTTGCCTGGACTATTGTAATATAAGTATCTTGCATGAAAAAAAATGTACCAGAAATAATATTTACCATTGAAGAGTCACTGTAAATATAAAACAAAAAATATAAGGATATGCAGAAGCTTTCCATTCTATTACTATACCAACAGAGGCAGTAACTTTCAATTACATTACCAATACAAGCAGTAGCTTTCCATTCTATTACTATACCAACAGAGGCAGTAACTTTCAATTACATTACCAATACAAGCAGTAGCTTTCCATTCTATTACTATACCAACAGAGGCAGTAACTTTCAATTACATTACCAATACAAGCAGTAGCTTTCCATTCTATTACTATACCAACAGAGGCAGTAACTTTCAATTACATTACCAATACAAGCAGTAGCTTTCCATTCTATTACTATACCAACAGAGGCAGTAACTTTCAATTACATTACCAATACAAGCAGTAGCTTTCCATTCTATTACTATACCAACAGAGGCAGTAACTTTCAATTACATTACCAATACAAGCAGTAGCTTTCCATTCTATTACTATACCAACAGAGGCAGTAACTTTCAATTACATTACCAATACAAGCAGTAGCTTTCCATTCAATTACATTACCAATACAGCCAACAGCTTCCCTTTATATTATTTTATATTTAGAAGAACAAGGGTAGTAAAACCAGGATTGTTTTGTATAATTTATGACAACCATAAATGTAAGATGAACTCACTATTGGTTCATGTTATAGATGGCTCTTCTAGACATTATCACATCATGCAGTGCCTTCTTGAATCCTCTGGAATCAATAAAAAGAAATGTTCAAGTACACAACTCTCAAATATAACAGGGACAAGTAAATATCTCCCTAATTAGGTAAAGTAAGTCTTTTGAAGTAAATTCATGTTTTACAAGATCATTTCAACTGTCAGTGCAGATAACACCCATTTCACAATATCCAGACTTTGTCTAAAGTACCATATATACTGATATACTGGTTGAATCAAACTGCAAACAACACTGATCCAGATCTGCAATGCCAGCAAAGCAGGGTCTATGCTGTTTCTTCTACCAATCACTCATAACAAACAGCAGATATGCCAGTGCATTAAGCAACAACAGAACTGGGTTTGTGCAGCTTGCAGCTAAACTAAACTTATAAGCAAGTATATATGGTAATTACAAGAGTTCAAACATTTCTGTGAAGCCTCATAAACAACACTGATATTTTGAAGGCCTGATGCCACCATTTTTCACAAATTTCACACTTTTCCCACTAGCTGTAGTATGGAAGGGAGGAAATGATTTGTTTTAATAAAAAAAACTGTCTCACATTAACTATTTATTAAATAATCATGATGATCATTTAAATGATGTTCAAATATTCAGTTTAGAATTAGGAGGTGTCACATGTAATTCCATTCTTTTTTAAGAGTGCTCTAATAGTGATGTGATACATTCCACAAACTCTGCTAGTGACTAATCTAACAGCAGTCTTATGCAACAGACAAATTGATTCAAAAAGGAATAAAAAGAGGCAGGCTGACCTTTTTTAAGTGGGTCAGAAAAAAAAGAAAAAGCGTGCATTAGATGAAAATAAGACTCGGGTGAATATTGGTGATCAAATGTGGCACTGGAATACATTGAAGGGTGAACTTGTGCTAAAGACGAAACTAGCTGATTGCAGATTTCTATATTAATTGCTAAGCACACTCCACAGATTTCCATATTAACTGGTAAGCATACTACACTGATTTCCATATTAATTGGTAAGCATACTACACTGATTTCCATATTAATTGCTAAGCATACTCCACATATTTTCATATTAATTGCTAAGCATACTACACTGATTTCCATAATTATTGCTAAGCATACTACACTGATTTCCATATTAATTGCTAAGCATGCTACACATATTTTCATATTAATTGCTAAGCATACTACACTGATTTCCATATTAATTGCTAAGCATCCTACACTGATTTCCATATTAATTGCTAAGCATGCTACACATATTTTCATATTAATTGCTAAGCATACTACACTGATTTCCATATTAAATGCTAAGCATGCTACACATATTTTCATAATTGCTAAGCATACTACACTGACTTCCATATTAATTGCTAAGCATGCTAAACATATTTTCATATTAATTGCTAAGCATACTACACTGATTTCCATATTAATTGCTAAGCATACTACACTGATTTCCATATTAATTGCTAAGCATGCTACAAGTATTTTCATATTAATTGCTAAGCATACTACACTGATTTCCATATTAATTGCTAAGCATCCTACACTGATTTCCATATTAATTGCTAAGCATACTAACCAGATTTCCATATTAATTGCTAAGCATTCTACACAGATTTCCATATTAATTGCTAAGCATGCTACACATATTTTCATATTAATTGCTAAGCACACTCTACAGATTTTTATATTAATTGGTAAGCATACTACACAGATTTCCATATTAATTGCTAAGCATATTCTACAGATTTCTATATTAATTGGTAAACATACTACACAGATTTCCATATTAATTGCTAAGCATACTACTCAGATTTCCATATTAATTGCTAAGCATACTAAACAGATTTCTATATTAATTTTTAAGCATACTCCACAGATTTCCATATTAATTGGTAAGCATACTACAGATTTCCATATTAATTGCTAAGCATACTACACAGATTTCCATATTAATTGCTAAGCATACTCCACAGATTTTCATATTAATTGCCAAGTATACTACACAGATTTCTATATTAATTGCTAAGCATACTACACTGATTTCCATATTAATTTTTAAGCATACTCCACAGATTTCCATATTAATTGGTAAGCATACTACACAGATTTCCATATTAATTTTTAAGCATACTCCACAGATTTTTCTATTAACTGGTAAGCATACTGCACAGATTTCCATATTAATTGCTAAGCATACTCCACAGATTTCTATATTAATTGGTAAGCATACTACACAGATTTCTATATTAATTGCTAAGCATACTACACAGATTTCCATATTAATTGCTAAGCATACTAACCAGATTTCCATATTAATTGCTAAGCATTCTACACAGATTTCCATATTCATTGCTAAGCATGCTACACATATTTTCATATTAATTGCTAAGCACACTCTACAGATTTTTATATTAATTGGTAAGCATACTACACAGATTTCCATATTAATTGCTAAGCATATTCTACAGATTTCTATATTAATTGGTAAACATACTACACAGATTTCCATATTAATTGCTAAGCATACTACTCAGATTTCCATATTAATTGCTAAGCATACTAAACAGATTTCTATATTAATTTTTAAGCATACTCCACAGATTTCCATATTAATTGGTAAGCATACTACAGATTTCCATATTAATTGCTAAGCATACTACACAGATTTCCATATTAATTGCTAAGCATACTCCACAGATTTTCATATTAATTGCCAAGTATACTACACAGATTTCTATATTAATTGCTAAGCATACTACACTGATTTCCATATTAATTTTTAAGCATACTCCACAGATTTCCATATTAATTGGTAAGCATACTACACAGATTTCCATATTAATTTTTAAGCATACTCCACAGATTTTTCTATTAACTGGTAAGCATACTGCACAGATTTCCATATTAATTGCTAAGCATACTCCACAGATTTCTATATTAATTGGTAAGCATACTACACAGATTTCTATATTAATTGCTAAGCATACTACACAGATTTCCATATTAATTGCTAAGCATACTACACAGATTTCTATATTAATTGGTAAGCATACTAAATATACCTTTAAAAAGTAATGTTAGTTATACCTTTGAAGAAAAATGGTAGGACAATTACTGCATCATCATATTAAACTCAAAATAAAAATAGCATGACACATAATGATCACCTATTATATCTGACATAGCGTGACACTGGTGTTATGAATATATAGTTGTGCAATGTTTGTAAGTTTTTATTACTTTATTTTATGCCATTGTATAATGGACTAAACCTTGTCCAAAATCAAACATTTCATTTTTTTATCTGACCAGAATCACAGATTTTTTTTAATATTCTGTAAAGAACTAATATATTGCTAATATTTTCTCTGTGTATGGACTTAATATTAGGATCATTATTAACAGAACATATTTATCATGGGTTGAGTAAAGGACATTATGTTTCACATGTTCTTAGTTTTAGTAACGGACCTTCGATTTACAACTAAAATTTTTTTCTTGTAAACATCTGGAAGTTTCCAAAACAAAATTATTGCATTATGTAATAGTATTTTATTTACAAAATGCCAATTGTGACCTGATGTAAGGTAAAGGCCTTTATAATCTTTTTACTGGAAAAATTATATATGTGTGCTTTAAGATCTGAGCAGAATCAGTAATATTACTGTTGTGTCCATTATTTTATTGGGCTGTAATTTATTTATTCAAATTATTTAATTCAAGTGATTCTTCTCTGGAAAGACAAAGTCCTCAAAAAAAACTTTATTCAAAATAGTGACTTGCATATATAATGAAATTTAAAAAAAGGATGTATTCTCGGATTGTATTAATGAACAAATGAAAGCTGGCACATTACTATGACACTGGCAACCACAGGCTCATCATCACTTCCAGCATTGGATTTATTTTAGAATACCACCAAAGTTTTTTCAGAATATTAATCATTAGGACTTGTGTTTAAAATTCTAGGATTAAATGGGATGTAATTTGCAATAACATAAGCTCTTAAATTTTTTTACTTAGTATTCCAGGGGAATAAATTATTTGATGAATTTCACAAAACTTGTTGGTTCTTTTCTCTTTTCTATTACTTATTTTAAAACCATTGCATCCTAATACTGACTTATGTTTACAACATTGACATTATCAAATCATGTGTTCCAACTTTTGAAGGAAATTGGTTGAACCAATGAGGTTGCCTAACAAGATCTGATTAATTCATTCACATGTGAAAAATGGGTGACTTTCTCATCTCATAGAAATTATACAGCAGGTAATGTCATGAAATTCAAAATTCAGTATTATCCATTTATGTCTTGTATGTAGCTTCAATCATTACTCTCCTCTTAATTCTTTTATGTAGCCTCATTAGCTCCACTCATCAATTCTTTTATGTAGCCTCATTAGCTCCACTCATCAATTAATTCTTTTATGTAGCCTCATTAGCTCCACTCATCAATTCTTTTATGTAGCCTCATTAGCTCCACTCATCAATTAATTCTTTTATGTAGCCTCATTAGCTCCACTCATCAATTCTTTTATGTAGCCTCATTAGCTCCACTCATCAATTAATTCTTTTATGTAGCCTCATTAGCTCCACTCATCAATTAATTCTTTTATGTAGCCTCATTAGCTCCACTCATCAATTCTTTTATGTAGCCTCATTAGCTCCACTCATCAATTAATTCTTTTATGTAGCCTCATTAGCTCCACTCATCAATTAATTCTTTTATGTAGCCTCATTAACTACACTCTTCATGTATGCAACTTCATTCCCTACACTTTTCACTTTAATTAGTTCTTGTATGTAGCCTCAACAACTACACTCTTCACTTACTTCTTGTATGTAGCTTCATTAATTACACTCTTCAAATAATTCTTGTATGTAACCTCATTTACCACACTCTTCACTTACTTCTTGTATGTAACTTCATCGACTACACTCTTCACATAATTCTTGTATGTAACCTCATCAACTACACTCTTCACAAAATTCTTGTATGTAACCTCATTTACCACACTCTTCACTTACTTCTTGTATGTAACCTCATTGACTACACTCTTCACTGCCTCATTAACTACATTCTTTGAGTGCAACTTCATTAACTACACCCATTATGTCTTGTATGTCAGGTTATTTGATTGTTTATAATTTCTTCTTGTTCATTTCTGCATGTATCCAAAAAGTTTACAACATGAATCAAGGCAGGTATGGTCAGCAACTATAATTCAGCAATAAATCTCAATTTAGACAGAAGACTGATTTGGAGAAGAAAAAAAAATCATTCTTTTTGATGGCAGATATCTGTTTACTAGAAACACTGACCTGACAGCAAGGTACATGGGTCTGATGGCAAACAGTGGAAAGGTGTGGACTTTGATCATGATGATCATGAATGCTGTGTACAACAAAACTTTGATGAAACCTGCAAGTAATTAAATCACATTAGATGTATGGAAATCAATAGAGAATATGATAAACAGAACAAGTTCAATATTGTGTGCAGTTCAAAATGTCCATGACTGCACTTATGAGGCAAGCACAAAAAAGGAACTATAATTATGTGTACGAAGTTGAGACAGAAAATATTAAAATACTAAAACACCTTCTAGATTGGCAGATTACAAATAATTCTATGATCTTTACACAGGTTATCTACAAATGACATATTCCAACCCCCAACATCTCCATACAGTCAAGCCTCTCAATTCATATACTACTTATGCTGGTACCCATGGTTCAGTACTTAATTTACGTTCTACATATTTTACACTTTTCTCCATTTTAACTATCAGAACACATGTGAAAACACTTTACTTCACATTCTGTGCCTATATCTGGCAAAATGAAACAGTACAGAGCACTGCAAAACTAACCTGTCCAATCCTCATGGAAAAGCTAATATTTTATCAATTTTGAGTGTCCACCTTTGATATGGAAGGTTGTTGGTTCAAACCCTGGCCAAGTTATAGCAAAGACTTATAAAAATAGTTTTAAAAGTGCCTTGCTAGGCACTCAACATCAAGAAGTTAGGACTAACCTCATGATGCCCAAGTGCTAGATATCACTATAAACAGGTACAATGCAGACATCATAGCGATATGACTGAAAAATTGGTCAAGCTGTGTTAAAAATCCAAATCACACATTCTTATTTCTCTGTGATATTAGGTGTTGAATGTCTCATCTAATTAACAAAAATTTAATTTTCAGTCTTGAATTCAACATGTACATGAAGCAAAATAAACAATCTTTGATGTTAAATTCTTCTTGTACATGAGTAAAATATGACTTTTATTGTGAAATCTGCATATACACAAACAACAAACTTGATATTTTGATGATCAGTAAATCAGGTACAATAATAATAATAATAATAATAATAATAATAATAATAATAATAATAATAATAATAATAATAATAATAATATATTTGATGTTGAATAAAGCATTATATGAACAAAAATGTAGTTGTTTGGGAGTAGTACAACTAATTTAGGTAATGTTGATGTTGTTGTAGGGTTTAATGTCATTTTTAAGCACAATATAGACTATACATGGCGGCCAGTATAAATAGTGGAGGAAGAACTTAGAAAACTCAGGAAAGAACCACTAACCCATGAGAAGCTACTTGCAAGCTTTCTCACATATAAACATTGGCTGAATCTAAGACAAACCAAACACAGACAAAGGTGACAATGCAATAATCCGAAATGGTGAGCACTTTAGTTAGGTAATGCATACATGTCACTATTATTAAGCTTCACCTTTCCACAATGGAAATACCTTGATAGTGCTAGATGCACAAACTCCATAGAACGTGTACTGACCCAGTCTGACATAGGTCATCAGCCCATACACTACAGAGAATCATATTTTAGGATGTTTAGTCTAAGTATTTACTAAGATCTGATACAAGAGGATCTGAACCAATGAGAAAATTTAGTAGTGCTCCAACCTTTGATTGTTTATGTTGACTTAAGAATTTTCTTCAAAGAGGAAGAGAACAAAATCTGCTGTTGCAGCAAATGAACAGAAAGATGTTACGAGTCTGTAATTAAATTGCTTGTGTTAGTTTTAAGAGAGATTATCCCACTGTTGTGAAAGATTATCCCACTGAGGTAATACCCTTGGTTTGTCAATAAAATGTTGGAAGAGGTCATTGAATTATGATCTTTGAGGTCACAGAGGTGCACTTAGTTGAATGAACCATCAATTTGGAACTCTTAAACCTTTCCAGGATTCGTAAGTCATCAAAAAGCATTTTCTCCAAAGTATTCAAAGGCTGTCAGTAATATACCTATAAAGCTAACAGTTCAATAATGAAAAAAACTTCATCCAAACATACATTTATTGTCATTAATGGCAATGCTAAATTACACAAAAAAAACACCTTTTCCCAAAACCAGTATCACTCTACCTTATTCTTACATAGTTTACCTTCCCCACTGCAAATATGCTGTCAAGAATAAGTTTAAATCCTGGTTTAATGAATCAACTGTTTTAAATGGCAAGTTTAACTTATGCAAAAAGTAACTTATCATCACTTCAGCACAAATAATGTGCATTTTTCCACACTGTTGGACACTGGGATTTAATGAATGAGATCAGAGACTTTTTATGTCTTTTATTTTGACCCATTCATTGTGCAATTTCTACTCAACATGACTTTTTACATCACTTCTATAACCATGTGTGACAGAAAAATCCAATTTACACACACTACAGTTAACATAATGTATTCCTTCTTGGACTGTTTTATAAATAGCCAAATATCTGTATAAATCTTTAAAAAACTAAGACTAACACTGGACTGTCATACCAAAGACTTACAAAAATGGTACTAACAGATACCTCGCTTGGTGCTCAGCATTAAGAGGTTAGTGTTAGGACTGGTTGGCCTGGTGTCAGGATAATGTGACTAGGTGGGACATTATGCTACATGTCTGCGGCATGATGCCCCTGTGCTAGACATCACTATAAATTGCCACACTGCAGACATCGTAGCGATATGTCTGAAAAATTGTTAAAGCTACGTTAAAAATCATAATCACATCACATTACCAACCATTTGAGACATCTGCAAATAAAGTTCTGAAAACAAGAAAATTTAGCATGATAAAAAATAATAGATTATTATAAAAATAAGGACTGCATCAACCTTGTGTTATGCTCTATGACTGATTTGTATGGAATAACAAGAACCATCTAAGGTTTTTATTTTATTCATTTTATAAATTATAAACATAACATCATTTTTCGGTTATTGCATTGTTAAAAAAATACATTACTAAAACATGTTGTGCACCTGGATTATCTTCCAATAACCAACTATTCTGTGTTATAATCACAGAACAGTAGTAGTAACAATAAACACAATAATATCAGGAACTCCTTTAACCGTAAACACTGTTGTGTTACGAATGGGAATGGATATGTTTTGAGTACCCATAATAATTACATGTTCTTACTGCAATGTCCCACACCCTAATGTAAGAGGAAGGATGGGTGTTTTAATTGAAGAGCATAAAAAAAATTTTAAAATTTCATGCTATTCAATCAAACAATACATTTTTTATACATATGGAATAAGGAAAAATTTCACTACAAACAATTATGAATATCAAGCCTTGGTAAACTGTAAAACCATCATTTGTAGACTTCTCACTGAGTGACCAATGTATCAAGCTCACATAAATTAGTTCAGATGATTTTTGTCAATAGAGATAGGAGGTCACTGAATAATAGCAGCACTAAAAAGAAATCTAGACATCTGACCTAAACAGAAATTTCTTTGAGCAATGGACAGAATCATATACCAGACTTAATCATCATTATCCTAGTAAATATAAATCACTGCATTCCATCGATGAACTCACCTGTGACTAGCTCTGAGTAGAGGAGATAGACTGCCTTGTTCTCCCAGTTGTTATTGCTCTGGATGTCAATACAGTGGAGGAGATACTTTGTTAATGTCATGAAGACCACGGTAAGAAGGATTGCATACTGAAACAAAAACAACAGTTACATCAATGTTTGTAAAAGACTGTTTAGAATAAGTAAAAAGAATTTAAAATTGTTAAACATCTGAAGCACTGCTACAATGACATGAACATCTTTGGCATGCTGACAAAATTTAACTTATTAACCTCAAATGCTTAAAAATAAAAACTCCCACACCAGAACTTTACAAGTTCCTAATCCTTAATATTTTCCCATTATACCCTACTAGATGCAACACTGAATAAGTATTTAAGAATATTAACCATTATACCCTTCAAGATGCAACACTGAATGAGTATTTAAGAATATTTACCATTATATCCTTCAAGATGCAACACTGAATGAGTATTTAAGAATTTTTACCATTATATCCTTCAAGATGCACCACTGAATGAGTATTTAAGAATTTTTACCATTATACCCTTCAAGATGCACCACTGAATGAGTATTTAAGAATATTTACCATTATATCCTTCAAGATGCAACACTGAATGAGTATTTAAGAATATTTACCATTATATCCTTCAAGATGCAACATTAAAATAGCATTTAATATTTTCCATTCGATCCTACTAAATACACAAATGAATGAGTTTCAATAATATTCTCCATTATAAACAACTAGATGCAACAGTGAATGAATATTTAATATTTACAAAGTACTTAAAATACCTATGATTTTAACATGATTATTATTATTTTTTTTAAAAAGTCATGCATTTATATACATAATTTTGTTTGCATTTGTCTACAAGAAAGAAAAGTAGAGATTAAATTATGACTGTATCCTGTAAATACATATGTCTCAGTGGTGGAAGTATGAAATATTGGATGGCTTGAGCAAGTAAGAATGTGACGGACGGTAGGATAAAACAAAGTACTTTAATAAAATGATCCACTAAAAGATAACAGTTTGATGAATGCAACATTAGTTTTGGTTCCTCCTTGACTATGTGCCTTTTCAGGATTGAAGCAGCAAACCTAGGCAGTCAATTCTATAAATGGTCAATCTTAACTTTCTATTAGAAAATTTAGCATTATACAACCAGATTCCCAGAATGCTTTTTGTAAAATCTGATCTGTGCCTAAATGAAGATGGGTATTCACAGCTAATGTGATAAATGACAAGAGAGTACTGTATATACTTTCATTCTGAAGAGTCCAACTGCGGTCATATATGATGGCAAATTCAAATCTGTACAGTTTGTAATGAGTAAACAATCACACAAACAGCATGGATCCTGATCTGCCAATGCATTATGCTAAGGCAGATCAGGATCTTATAAACAAGTACAGATGGTATTAGAACAAACTCTCATGTCTATTATTTAGCAAAAAAGAAGAAAGCATTATCTACCTCAAATCCAAATACCAGCTGGACCGAGGCACCCTTAAGCAAAGTGCTGTAGTAGGCATAATTGATAAATAACAGGTCCAACATGAACAATACAGTAATCAGGGCTGAAACAAACAAAATACAGCAAAGATAAGTAGTGTAATTATTTTCATTACTTCTCGAAGCTTGATGTTATAAAAACATTTGACTGCCTCAAACTAGG
The DNA here is from genome assembly GCA_016746295.1 of Potamilus streckersoni. NCBI lineage: Eukaryota > Metazoa > Mollusca > Bivalvia > Unionida > Unionidae > Potamilus > Potamilus streckersoni. Next base: position 54,304 of record JAEAOA010000805.1, on the reverse strand, counting down.
GAAGAATTTCCCAAATTTTCCTGATATACTGAATGGTCTTTTCTGCATATTTTAATCAGTATAGCGTCATGCTAATTCAGGATTTTTTTCTTCAAAACTACTGTTTCAGCTAACATTTGAGAGAAAAAGTATATAACTTGTTAAATCAAACAGTTTAATAAAACAAATTTATTCTTTTATACAAGGTTACAGCTGGCATGCAAAGTTAAAAAGCTGATCATGTTAGCTTATGGATTATTTTACCACCAAGCTGTAGAAATTTCTCAAAAGTCATTATTCTCCAATTATCAGTCACAGTACCACTAATGATGATACTATAACATATCTACAAATCAAATAAATTCTAAGTCATGGGTAAATATTTTAATTTAGACTTTAAAAAACAACAAATCAACTATACTATGTATGAAGAAGAGTCCCTTGAGGGGAATGATAGTCAACTGGCTGAAAATAACTTCCAGGACTTGAAGATAAGACCATTTCTTCCATTTCACTACTGAGCGTTGAAACCATCTCTATTATTCTTCATTATTAACAATATTTTCAAATTAGCTGCCCATCTTGATGACAGACTGGCACAATTTTCAATTAGGAAAACAAAACATTATAAGAAGTCTTCTGGTAGAAACCCTACTGTTGTGGTCATTTTGGACAACAGATCAGCAACATTTAAGTAAGGACAAAAACCTAGACATCATTACATCATTAAAGTTTTTTTGTGCAAAAACCCCATACTCACATGACCATCCATTCAGTATAAGTTGGATTACTAAGTTTTTGAAAATGGTCACTGCTGTGGCCATTTTGGACATCAGACTGGTACAATTTTCATTTGTTTCATCAGCTCAATGCTATTTTTCACTGCAAGATAGGTTACACATGGCAGCCAGTAAAATTGGTAAAGGAAGAACCAAGAAAACCCCGATAAGAACTGCCATCCCGCTGTAAGTTACCTTCCAACTTTCTCACATCCTGAGACTTGGCAGACACATGAGATTGCAGTGACTGGGAAAGGTGGGTGCTTTAGGCCATTGGGCCACGCATGGCCCTCAGTTTCATTTAGGACCAAGAAGATACTGTATGGAGATTTTAGACAAAAACTCCATGTTGATATGACAAATTCATTAGACAGCAGTAAATATAATAAGATTTTCAAGATGTCCAACTGTGGTGGCCATATTGGAAGTCTGAACAGCTCCATTTTCATTCGTGTGTGTGTGTGTGTGTGTGTGTGTGTGTGTGTGTGTCAAGTAGTTTAGGACAAAAAGCAATAATAAACTTGTGCCAACAGATGAATGACAATCCCATAACCTCTTCCAGTCTATTATCAGATTATTTAAAATCGCACTTGTGATTTTCAGATTTGTTGACAATCAAAAATGACTCACAATGGAACTGTTAAGTTCTGTTGATGACCAATAATAACTAATGATTAAGTGGAATTACAGTGTGAACCTAATATAGGGTGTTTCATTATAACATGAATTTGGATATAACATGGTCATGATGAGGCTTCCGAAATTTCAAATACATGTATTTTTGTTGTACACAAAAAATTCTTTCTTAAAAGTATGAAACAAACAAAAATGTTTATAATCATTTTAGGGAAGAGATCGTGTATGAATAATACAAGACAACTGTGACTTGGCTCCTGAAAATGTATATACATTTTTCTCATACAAGAAAAAATAGTGCTTTCTTCTTAAGTACGAAAAATAATGTGTAAAAAGTTTATTCAGGAATCACGCAGGGCTTTGCCAATGTCAAAATTTGCGATTTTTATTCCTTATTGGTGGCAAAATATACCATCTGGCAATTATTTTTTATTGGCAACATTGTTGGCTGTTTAAACTTGTATATACAACCATTAATTTGGGGTAGAGAAATTAAGAGGCCCCATAAAAGGAATCTGCAAAGTTGATATAAAATGCACTGAAATTTATTTATTGTTACATAAACAAATTCTTTGTTCATATTGATAAACCATCTTAACTGTGCATTGGTTATATCATAATCTGCTTATGCCTACATCTAGCATGATACCTGTATGTTTAGAGATATCCGCTTTTTTTTTTTCAAATTTACATATCTGGTAAAGAAGATCAACCTGACAAGATATTATCTCATAATCTATCTTTCGTCAGATTATCAGCTGCTCACTAGTAATTAATATATTTACATAGACTGATATTTGGATGGTAAGTAAAGCTCATCTTCATTTCACTCAGAATTGCATCTCTATGGTCGATTGACCCTTACTTTAAATTTCTGATGCAAGTTTGGAAGGCAGCATCACTCAACTATCACAAATGTAAAAAAAAAAACAAAAACATGAAAACAATCTCACACAGGCATCAAGGAACAGTAGCTACAACTGACCATATGATGGCCAATTCATTTTTTTAATGTACCCAGATAAAATAGTGGCTGAAATTTCAAAGAGAACATTACCTTTGAAGCACCTATTCTTATGAAAATGTACAGAGCGAATGGGGGAAAAAAACAGTAGTCATGCAATACAATTTTTTGATGTTGCCACAACAATAAGGCATTTGTTTGGTTCACCAAAACTGTCCTTGAGTAATGATTTCAATAATGCATGCACCCTTCATCAAAGAAAGCCTCCTACAGTCTTCAATAAAAACCTAGAAACTTTCTTTAAAGGAAGTTAGTACCAAACTTAAATGAAGCAATGTAATCTGAAGGATTGTTTCATTTTCCAATGCGACTTGAACACTTTTACTATGTTGTGAAAGTTTCCTTTTTACAGGAAAAAAATTAAGTTTACAAACTCTACCTACAATGCTTAAAATACAAACTTTTACAAATTTGGGACATTCTGAAGAGTAAATGTGAATGGCTATTTTTTTTCACTGAATTCAGACCTATATAACCTGCAACAAAATTAAATATTTTAAATTTTTGTGTGCATAATTTCGATGGAATTACTTGTATTGTGGATTCAATGTATGTGACATGATTCGCGGGTGAATACACAGTATTGATACTTTATTAATTGTATAACATTAGACATGTATATGTCCCAATGCATGGTTTTCTGAATAAAGTAAAATATAATATATGCCTTCTGTTTTCACTACAGGTGTATTTTTTATTTAACAGGCATTGATTTAAGATGATAATTGTGTCAATAAAGCACGTATTTTTGTGCCTGCATTTATTACCTACCACCATCAAACCACCCACTCCCTACCAACCACCCTGCACATTTTTGGGGGTTCATGCATCATTTTCTTCAGCTAACTGACCTGGTTGCTTATAACATGGTTTGATCTATAAACACGGTCAGCTTCTAAGGTTCCCAACTAGCGTGTTATAGAGGGGTCACATTGTAGTTTTAAATTAATAACAGCAATGGCATGAAAACAATTTATGCGAAATTTTTGTCAGGTACATCTCATACTGACAAGACGTATTCCAGTTGCTTCTACAATCTAGATGAAAGCTGAAACCAGATGTTGGAAACAGATTTAGTAACCCTAAAGATTTAAGTCTATATTAACGTCATGAAATCAGTCTGATATAAAACAAATATCTCGATTTACAAAAGAAAACATAAATATGTTATTATATGCTATGCATGCAATGAACAACTTACAAATGGCACGAATATGGAACAACCAGGAGATGACTGGGCTTCGCTCCATCTGTAATGGCAAAAGTGAAATTAATTACCACGAAAAACAATGTCTCTGGCAACCCAAGTCTAAGGGCAATAACCATAGCTCCAATTTGAAAATTGAAAGTATAGGACCATATATCTCTAAAAGCTGCTGATGCAGCATATATAGAAAACAACAAATTTTAACACTGCGAGTCCAGGACAAACGCTGGAGATCCTGGAAGCAGTGACTTACATTACAAAGAACTCCTTTAAAGTGTATTAAATATAACTGGGAGATGTTGAAATGATACTCAATCTAGAAATTATTGATACTCAGAAACAGAAATTTATTACAGTGCTTCCAATCACTCTGAAGTGTTGACCATGATGGGATTTCAATATACATATAATTAATGCGTCTAGAACGGAAATACTTGATACTGTTTCCAAATCTCAGGGGAGGGGAAGAGAGAGGTTAACAAAAATAGAACATCTAATCAGAAAGGCTTAGCAATTATTGTTAAAAAGCAAACTTTTAATGAATTCACTAGTTGAACAACAAGAACACTTCAGAAGTAAGAAATTTATGAAATTTATGAAATTTTGCAACTTTTGCACTTTTCCCACCTTATACCAAAATCCCACATAATAATTATCAAGTAATCGATAGCAAATGGACTATCGTACATGATGGAGTCGAAATGGGCAGTATTTGACAAAATATCGTCATTTTCGCCCCTTAGTAGAGGGTTGTTATATCGATCCAAATATTTCAGAAAATGTAGGCTGTCATGGAAAACGATATATACCTATTTATTTAAAATTGATGAAGGAATTCATTGCAACTAGACTATTTTTGATGACGTAGTGTAAAATAGGCAATATTTGCAATACAATCTTTACCCTCACCCCTGGTAAAATGGGGAAGTTATATTTGTCTTAATCTTGGGCAAAATTAAAACAACCGTGCATAACTTCATATCAATTTCTACGTAAAATTTATCAAGGAATTGATTGGAAAAGGAATTTTTGAGATGACGTGGTGGGAAAAGTGCAAAATTTACAAAATAATGTTGTGTTCATCCCTCTACTTGATCTTAGCTTAATTGTAGAAATATTTGTAAAAATACCTAATTCACCGATTTGCTGGTTAAGCTTGAATGTAAGATAACGACTGCTATATTTCATATAGAAAGTATAAGTAAAGTTCGCATTGTGTCCCTAACAAACAGAATATTAAAGGAATAAATGTGCCAGGGTTACATTAACAAGATCTCTCCATACGAGGTCATTTGTTGTGATCACGTGACAATATGGCGTCGGCGTTCGCCTGACTTAGTATAGCAGAGTGCATCGCAGGGAGCATACTAAGCAGGGGACCGGACTAATGTATAAAACCTTCCAAATATTCGTCATAAATTTGAAATCATTATAGATTATGAGACAGAATGATAGGTACTTATCAGCTAGACAAAACAAAAGACATACCTTATAGATAAAACAACAAAACTTACATAGTCCACTATATCCTCAGCTAGCCAGTTAGCTAGATACATTAATGATAGTGATAGATAAAACAACATAGACTTACATAGTCCACCCTATCCTCAGCTAGCCAGTTAGCTAGATACAGTAAAATGACAGACAGTGATGGATTAAACAACATAGACTTACATAGTCCACCCTATCCTCAGCCAGCCAGTGAAAACACTTTAGGAAGAGCAGCAGCGTAAAGAGGGCTACAAATCGTGGACTGAAGTCATCTCTAAAAACAGTAAATGCCAGGCAAGTTTCGGTTACTGCATACCATGAACGTTCTATCAAATGCTGAAATAATAAAAAAATGCCTGTCAACAAATAGACAATAGGTACAAGATCAATGATATAAAGAAGAGTCCCTCGAGCATTGAAAAAAATCTCATACTCTTGAGTGGAAACATTTTTAAATTGGTCAGAGTGGTAGTCATATTAGAAACTAGATTAGCAACATTTTCATTTAAGACAACACCATTATGTGCAAATTATGACCATCTATTCAAGAAGTCTTCTGGAGAAAACCCCTTGTCAATACGAGTTTCCATTCTGAAAGAATAAGAACAATAAAATTTTCAAGGCAGTGACAAAAAAGAGACCACATTTTTGAGGTTAGATCAAAACCATTTTCTTTCAAGATCAACTAGATGTCATATTTACTTTTAAAAACCCAATGTCAATAGAACTTTCCATTTCGGAGGATTTTCACAACGAACTAGCCGAAGCGGTAAGAAACAAGATTTTCAAGATGACTGCTATTGCAACAATGCTGAATAACAAAGACACATCAAATACCATCAACTCTTTCTAGCAGTTTTGTCTGAAAAACTTCAGCAATGAAATGTTTATACTAAAACTGATTAAATCACCCTTCAACCAGATCAGTTACTTTAATACAGTGTTGTAGCATTGTGAGCCATAATGTGATTGCATTATAATAAAGGAAGCCCATTATATATTTCATGAGGTTTGGAAACATATCAGTAGGGGGGAAAAGAAAGAGATTGCCACAGTGGTGACCTCTCTTGGAACTGCTTTCTTTTTTTATTTAGGAAGTATATCTGCTCTTATGTATGATTTTCAGATTCATATTTAGGTCTATTTCTTCTGGTTTCCTCTTTTCTTTCTCTCTCTGCCATCAGGCTGAACCAATCTTAAACTATCCAGACTGTTGACCATCTAGTATCATTTATATAATCAATGACAGCACCATCAGGTATGCCTAAAAATAAACCCTAAACAACAAAACCAAGCTTCATAATTTTTAGAATTAGTTTTCCAGAATAATCACACAAATTGTCAGTTACTGAACCAATATGACCTGTCATTTTGATATTCTTTTTACAGCACCCCCAACAACAGATATGTTTACTGTATCAGACCACTGCCCAAAAAAAGTCCACAAAAATTTTAAAATCTCTTCCTCTTTTCCACTGAAAACTTGTTAATTTCACAAAATACACAATTTGATACATTATATTTAATTTAAATTTACTAAAATCACTGTTGTAAGGTTACTGTAAAAAATTTTACTCTTTTTATCACAATATAAAATAAATAAAAACTTCATTTTTTTGCAGATATAAGGAAATATTTTTAACTCATTAAGAGGAAACATTTTGTATCATCACTAATTGTGAAGACTCTTGTGACAATACAATCTTTTCCCTTTGCCCATTTAATATTTTCATGTATGAACTCAAAAGACAGATATTCTCTTTCTTGACGGATGTTGGCTGAAAAGAATTAACAAAAATTCTAGACCACTTCTTCCTTTTAAGTGATCAGTGCTGAAAACCATCAGTACAATATTCTGCAGTAATAAGATTTTTAAATTAGTGGTTTTGGTGAAAATACTGGACAACATTTTCATTTAAAACCATGAAAGCAACATAAGAAGTCTTCTGTGGAAACCCCATGTTGATATGGCTTTCTATTTTGACAGTGACAACAGCAATATTTTCTAAATAGATGCTGTGTTTAATATCTAATTAGAACCATTTCTATTTCATACCAACTATGTCACAGAATAAGGCTATAAATAACTTGGTTTTGCCTTTAATCTATTTTTTGCCTTATTCGTTGTACTAGCGTACATTACCTGGGGTGAATCACTGACCACCTGGTAAAGTTTTTTTGAAATTACGTGCAGGCGGAAAGAAATGGAAAAGCATGGATTACACTGACATCTGACCATGACTATTATTCACTCCTGTGGATTTAAGTTTTGATACATTGTGAACTGAGACACAAGTCATTTGGATTTTGTCGGTGGTGGGCGAACTTTACACCATCGTCTCAGGCCATTGGGGTAAGTGTCAAAGTTTTGTTTTATTTGATTTGTGAAACCTTCTTGTTGGTTCTGTGTTATGTTGGGTGATAGTTTGTTTTTACAGTGCTTGCAGTTTGTTTTTACAGTGCTTGCTTTTTGTTATTACCATTTAGTAACAAATAGTTTTGTTTTGTTTTAGCCTATTGGATACTATTGTAAACTACGGGAGCCTATTGTAGATTATGAGAGCTATTGTAGACTACGGGAGCCTATTGTAGATTATGGGTACTATTGTAGCCTGTTGGATCCTATTGTAGTCTGTTGGATCTTACTGAAGCCTGTTGGACGCTATTGGCATTAGTAGGCACAATGGGAGCTTAATGGACATTAAGGGAGTTTAGTGGACATTTTTGGATGTTATTGGGCTGACGGAGTCTTATTGGAACTGGCGAAGTATTATGGGAAATTCAGTGTCTGATGAGAGCTGACAATAACTATCCGTGGTTGGATTGGATGTAGCTATCTGTATTGCAGCATGCCATCTATGTCTATGTTTATGAATACGTGTAAGCATATGAATGAATACATATAAGGGATTCATGATGTAAATGAACGTAGATCGATAAGAAAGGGATCCAGTGAAACTGCAGATTCCAGTTCTTATATTGTATAAACTGTAGAGTCAGTTTATCAAGTGAATTCCTGTTTACAGTAATGCATGTTTATCTATTTGTATTCATCTGTGTTGAACGCAGGATTCAGTTGAAGTAATAGAAATAACAAGAGTATTGCTCATTTTCTTTTGTCACAAGAGATTTTGTGAATCTCAATGATTAATGCATACAAGAGATTAAGTAAATCTCAATTTTCATTTATCACTTTTCATTTTTCATAATCCATGATATATTTGTTTTAGGCTAAAGGCTAATGAATTATTTTTGTATTTTTTTTCTTTATCATTTCATTAGTGTGTGTATGTAGAATAAATTGCATCAATTGTATGGTAGTAGTGTGAGAATCAGTGTATTTATTTTATATTCACATATATATATATATATATATATATATATATATATATATATATATATATATATATATATATATATATATATATATTATTTCATTTTATAAATTCCAATCATTCATCACTCTATGTTTGTTGTTATTCATTTAATAATTGATAATTAAATAACATTAATATTTAAAGTTGGATCCTCACCATTTTCATTGACAACCAAATATACATCATAAGAAGTCTTTCAGTGAATATCCCATGCTGGTATAACCAAGCAATCAAAACCAATAGTGATTATGATTTTTAAGTTTGCCACGGTGGAGGTATATTAAACATCTGAATAGACCATTAGAATGACTAGATACCGTGAGCTTTCAGCAAAACCCCATGATGTTATGGCTATTCAGCACTGAAAAGATTTTCAGATAACTGCTGTTGTGATAATGTTGGCTTTCAAATCAGCACCATTTTTTCATTTAGGAATAACTAGTTATCAGAAGTCTTAAAGTGAAAACCCCATGGCAATGCAAATGACTTTCATTCAGGAGTATCCATACACTGGTCGAGTGGTGGCTATACTGGACATTAAATCAGAACCATTTTAATTTAGGACTATAAATCATAAGAAGTTTTCAAGTGAAAGCCACATGGCAACATGACTTTCCATTCAGAAGTAGCAATGACAAGACCACAATGGAAGTCCCAGCTACACCATTTTCATTTCTGACCAAATAGACCCTAATGAGAATAAGCCATTCAAATATAAATAAATTTCATTAGCAAACAAAAATGTTCACCAATTGTGTAGATAAATGTAGTCAAGCTCCCTGGAGAGTAAACTGGGTTATGCATGCCTGGGCTGATTACTAAGAAAGGATATTTTTGTTCTTACCTCTGTCTCTGCAGCCCTCAGCTGCCCAAAGAAGATTTTCCTGCATAACTTCCCCATCAGGACCACAAACACAAATGCCTGAAGGTACAAAACCTGCAACCATATGAACTTTGTTAGACTTGACACTATTTAAATTTAAAAGAATAAAGTCAGTAAAAGGTGATCCAGAGAGATAAAAAGTTGGCTGGAATGTGATGGAAGCTAGAAATGCCAAAATTGGTTATAAGGGTAAGTGTCTTTAATGAAATTAAGCTATGTAAACACTTTCTTGAATACTAATACATTTTTATTTGTTTCATTAACCCTTTCATCACGGCAGAAAGATTAACCGTTCTAGGAAAACTACATCCGTCAACACTATGGACCAACTTTTCGGTCTGGGGCAGTGTTCTTCTTTAACGTTATAGTACCCGACTAAATATCTTTCGGGGTACCTCTAATAACTTCCATCTTGTAATGTAGATGTTATATTTGGATGATCTCGTGAGTTTAGCTTGTATACAACTAGAAATAACGAACAAAGTAGGAACTTTTAACGTGTTTTCTGAATGCTGAAATTTGTATCCAAAATGGCGGTGTTTGAAGGAATTTTAGAGGAGAGTTTTCAGAGGATTTAAATAATTTCAACCTGGTAAATTTGGATGAAAAGGAGAGAAGACGTATGGAGAGAAAATGGAATGCACTTGTGGGTGACAGTGATGACGATGAAGATGACTTTGAAGGTTTTGAACCAGAGGAATTGTACGTTCCACATGAGGGGTTTTTTTTTTGACGAAGCCCAAAAACCAGAGATTTGTTTCAGTTTTCTGACAGAGTTGAGCACACCCAAGAGTTAGATGGTTCCTGGAAAGCTTTGGATTATTTTCAAATATTCTATTCAGATGAAGTTTTTTGAAAAATTGTCTGTTTAACGAACTTAAATGCAACGATCAAACGTGGCAGAGACGATAATAGGTGTGTGGACAGATCCCACCTTGGAGATCATTTTGGTTCATTTTATAGAATTTTATATATTATGGACACCATGAAAGAAAGACTTGTGTTGCTACTGTGATTATTCACTAGTACATCTAGGGTAAATTGAACAAGATTTGAGAACTTTCTAAGTTTTCTAAGAGGTAATAAAATAATTACATGTATTTTACCTGTTTGTACCTGCATTTTAACAGTTGTAACAGATATGCATATTTTTATTGAATTAGTCATAAAATTTGATTTTTAACCTTGATTTTGACACCTAATCCAGCCAGATATCTTTAACATTGGCAAAGTTATGTTGTTTTAAAGTCCACAAGTCATTTTGCTTTACAACTCCAAAGTTACTTAGTGTTGAGGACTCTATGCCTACAAAGTTACTTAGTGATGAAAGGATTAAAGAAACATACTTCATTGTAATCCTATTTTGGCATTCCTTGCTTCCATTTCTTGCTTCCATTGCATTCCAGCCAACTAAATATAGGACAAAGTATTTTGAAAACACATCCATTTGCATACGATAATGTGAATTTTTTTCCAAAAAAGACAGCAGATTAAGTCTGACTCAAAACATTATGACTATTTTTTAAAGTGTTGACATAGGCTGCCATGTGTGCGAAATATTCCTAAAAATTTTACTTCTTATTCCAATGGTAATCGACACTGGAACATGCTACAAAGTGCCATTATTTAGGGAGTAAGACCTTGACCTCCAAAGCATAAATATCAGGGTCAAGATCTTACTCGGTAGGACTATGTTAAATAAATACTCCTAATTTCATTTGTAATTATCCCCTTTAGTCCAACAATGTAGCATGATATTTCTGCTTCGGAGCTATGTTTAACTGCCTAATGAATGGCCTTGTATAACATGTTCCCAAGTCTACTGACAGACGACAAGGTAACATTTTCAGGAACATCTCACCCATTTGACAGCCCATATCAACATTCTTCCACAAATTTAAATTTAACTGATTATATTTAATTTGCTTTCATTGTCCTGATGGAATCAAAAAAAATGACAGTAGCAAACAGTTGCATTATCTTATTCTATTCAGCTTGTTAAATTTTCAGTGGAATCTAGGAATGCCAAAATCTGATTAGGCTGAAAAGATTTTTTTTAACAAAACGAATAAAAATATCCTAATACTGATGAAAGTGTTTAGACAGCTTTGTTTCATTCATGATATTTATCATCCTTTTAATTAATTTCAGCTTCTGTTGCATTCCAACCAACTAAAATGTAGGTTAATTGAACTTGAAAACATGTCCATTTGTGTGAGAATCTGAATTTCTTCAACAAAAAAATAAGTCTTCAGAGAAAGTAAAGTCTGCCTAAATCAGCATTACACAAAGTTTTGGAAAAGTTTTGATATGTACTGCCATGTGTGTGAAATATTCTTGAAAATTTTGAAGCTTGTTCAAATGTCAGTACAAAAGGCCATTATTTGGACAGTAAGCACCAAAACAAACAACTTGATGATATGAATCTATCTGAACACTTTCTTTAAAATAATATATATTTATTTGTTTCATTAAAGAAGTATATTTCAACTTAAACCAATTTTGGCATTCTTGCCTTTCAAAACATTCTAGCCTACTCAAATGTAGGTCAACAAAGCTTGAAAAAGGTTCCATTTGCTTGAGTGAGAATTTCATTGAAAAAAGACATTAGAGAAAGTCTGACAAAAACATTACAACTTGAATTTCTTGAAAAGCGCATATGTGGATTGCCATGTGTGTGTGATATTTATCAAAATTTGACTTTCGTTACAATGTATGTTGACATCAGAACACACTACACAGAATCATTAATCAGATCAGGGGTCAAGCTAGACTTAAATTTTAGGGAGAAGTGAATTCTCCTTTTGGTCAGAACAGGGAGAAGTGGGAGCTAAAAAGGGAGAAGTGGTAGTTAAACAGGGAGAAGTGAGACTGAAACAATAAATATGAGATTATATATATATATATATATATATATATATATATATATATATGAGAGAGAGAGAGATATGCATTATCTTATTTTAATGCTTAATAAACTACCACTTATTTATTTCATTTTCTTAAGTTTTGTGTACCATTGCAGTCAAAAAGATTTCTAGCATTCTTTGAAACAACCCTTAATACATACATGTATAGGACAAGTGACTTCAAACCATACTGTTCATCCTGATTTCATTGTTCCCAATAAAACATTACTGTAACTATTCATAGATGACACAGTGAAGCACTAAAGTCGATATATAACTAAATTGGACCCTTTTTCCCCCAACCGAAAATCCAAGAATTTGTCTTGCACAGAGCGAGTGCATCTATTTTTCAATGGAAGACTTTTCTCAAACTACACACTTTGTTGCTTTATTACAAAAATCCATTAATGATTTGGCATATTTATGGTTTGTCTACCTACTGGTAATAACGATATGCATTGGTTAAATATTATTTGCTTCATTACTCAAGATATTTTTCATATTTTTACAGTTTAAGGAAGTTGTATATCATATATACAGCAATGTCCGCCATTAAAAGTTCATTTACAGTGCCCAACGTCATGAAATTAAGCAGTGATATCTTGCTCCGGAAAAAAGTTGATGTTCAGTTTGCTATTAAAATGTGCATGAGCAAGAATTTCTTTGTCACCATAAGCTGATTGGCATCAACAACACATAAATACATTTGGCCTTGGGATACAACAGTCTCAGAAAGGGGGCATCTCAATGTCATAATTTACAGTTATTTTACATCCGAAAAATCCGAGGGGAAAGTTGTTTTCGCTTTCCTAACAGAAGAAGGTGAAGTTTATGCTTTTTAGGCGACCTTTTTCTCCCACTTCACCTGGTAGCATGACCCCTGAAGACACTTAAGAATTCAATGCCCAAAATATAAACATCAGGGTTGAGGTCTTACATTGTGGGAATATAGTCCAACAACATAATAAATATCAGCAAACCCTCGAAACCCCCACTTGCAAGCTCACAACTTGTAAGTGTTAAAATGTTATTTGTAAGCTCAGAAAATCAGAAAATAACAAGTAGGCCATCATATGGCAATATATTTCACAAAAATATTATTTTCTATCTACTTTTTTAAAAAATAATTTAATTACTGACAATCAATTTAACTAGTGTTTTCAGTTAGATGCACATCACGATTGCTGAGAACACTGAAGTAGAACAACAAGAATAATGTACTTATATATCTTGAATATGTGGGCAAGAGGCATAGAGGCATATTCAACACATACATACCCACCCCTTTCTGTGAATTGTTAACTTCACATCTGTACCAAACTCGGCAATATTCAAATCAATTCAGTTTCATAAGAATCGACTATGTCAGCAGCAAGAACCCTGTAACACTCAGACATCATGTGGGTATCACATGCTGTGTATTATTTTCCACATGCTTTGTTTTAAGTTCATTCTTTTCTATTTTGTGTTCACAGTTATCTTTTATTCTTCCCTCACTTCACTGGGTATCCTGAGTTTGAATTATTATTATTTACAGTGATATTAAATAGAGCTATTTTAAACAAATTCTAACAAATTAGAAGCTTTTAAAAGCCAATGATGGTTTTACTGTCTCAAGTGCATCATGTTTGTGAATGTTCAGCTTTGTAAACTGAATTAAAACAAAAATTGGCTCTTAACACTGCCACACTGCTACAACTGGTTGTTAATGGACTGCCAGCCAAGATTTATGATCCCAATCAAGCCATAGACAAAGGGTACTTCACAGCTCCAGGCAAACATCATGTGGGCACAATGCAGTGGCTGATTTATAGGTTAGGTCAAATGATTTTATAAAAATTGCAATTACTATGTTTAAAAAAGAAGTCCCCACCACCACCACCACTCCACCAGTTGTTGGCATTCTTTGGCTAGCAAGTTGCCATAACAAACTGCGAGTTACTCATGGTTACAATTTTCGATGTACATATTATCATTATAAGAGTACATCAAAAGAACGTGATTTGATAACTGGGCAGAAAGTTCAAAGGTTGGGTATACTGGCCGCCATGTATAGCCTTTCCTGTGCTGAAAAATGGCGTTAAACCAACAACAACAACAACAGCAACAAAGGTTGGGTAGAAAAAATATCCTGATCTTTACAATTACTGAATTCAGAGGCAGAAAGACCCAGAGAGGTACTTATGGTCATTTATGAGAAAGTTCTGAATGGTCAGTAGCCAAGTGTAAGAAAAGTTGGTGATGCCTAGCTAAGTGTTTGGAATAAGAACTTTCTTAGGTTGGCAAAATTCAGCCTCACTATGATGGACAAACAAGAGCTATGTCAATGTTATAAAGAATATAAAATTAAACTCAATGGCAAGCAATAATTCTTCTAATTTGCATAGTTTTCTGGGAAGAGGACTGCAACTTTTGCTGGTGGGACTCATATTTTTACCAAAATGGAAGTCCTGAATTTAGTTTTATAATCCTAGCAAGACCTCTGAGTAAGCAATGTTTCATCTTGTTCAATAAAGAAATCCCAACTTGAACAAATCTGAACATACTTCAGCATACCTCAACTATTGCTAGTGTCAGATTTTCATTCCATCAGAATAAAGACAGCACAATAAATATATTAACTGCATATGACTTTGTGGAAGAGTGTTGATATGGGCTGCCAATTATGCGAGATATTCCTTAAACTTTGACTACTTGTTCCTATGTCAAGCAACATTGGAATATGCTACACAAGGCCATTATCAGGGCAGTAAGAAATAGCACTAAAACATAAATAATATGTGATATGTCCTACATTGTAAGACAATGTAGGACTAGTGATACATCTTACACTGCAGGACCACAAGAGTCTAAATGTTTTATCAATAAAGTACGCTGTAATCTCAGACAACATTAAATCACCTTATCATTAATATAATTAAACACAAGTAGTGTAATGCAAGTGTGACCTCAGCCTCCACTCATGCTTCAGAATTGCCAAAAGAATGAAAAGCTACACATATCCATTCAATATACAGTAAGGTACCAACATATTACTCTGGGACAATACCTTTAGGCAGAAGTAGCCTATTTCACCAGATTCTACTCTGTAAATAAGGGTTAGGGTCTAATACTCATACCGATCATGGAGAAAAGTTTGTGTCATTTTTTAATTCTACCGAATCCAGCATCTGTCTCTAATACTGGTAGTGTGAAAACGTCATCAACTGTCATTTCTACTATTTTGAATGGATATGTGTAGCTTTTTAGTCTTGGTGATTTTGAAGCGGTAGAAGATGCATGACAAAAGTCAAATTGAGCGGATGGTTGGGGTCACGCCTGCACTCCTTGTGTTAATTTATAGTACTGATAAGTGATTTCTCATTGTCAATGATTTCATAGTATTTTCTTGATAAATCGTCAGACTCCTGTGGCACGAGCCCCCTGTGCTTTAGTTGGGTTCACACTGGAACAACGCGAGTTAGTCACTTTGTGTTGAAAAGAAGTGTGGATTTTATTGACAGATTTGACTTTATTACTAACAGATACGAGTGCATGCGGAAGCAAATATCGCTGTAATCCAGTATTAAAGAATTAATTTCCCAACCGGAAGTGGTTGTCAGCAATGCTGTCAGTTTGTTAGACTACAATAAACTTACCGCCATACTAGAATTGGACTTTGTTATATAGACAACTGATGGATAAAACTGCTTCTTTTGCATGTAGGCATTTCCCACTACAACGGATGACAATACCAAACTTAATCCTGTAAACACAAGTGACCGCATCTTCATCATGTTTACCCTTACGAATCAGCCAACAATAAAAATGGCGTCACTTCCTGTTTTAGTACTAATTATCTAGCCTTGCTAGAGTCTCCGTGTCAGTCTCGGATTGGACGATGTATTAGAATCAGCATGGTAAATATTATCAGTCATAAGCTCCACTGAGTTGTTTCTCCGAAATTACAAAGACTTTAAAAATGTTAATAAACATATTTGCAAGATATACAAACATAGCAATAGGAGTTATGTCACTTGGCACAGATCAAATAATTGAATACTTCCGGCATAAATGAGTTTGATCGCACCTAGGTAAAACTTTTAACACGCACGGTGTACAGGCTGCTCATTTTATACATTCAAAAATGGTTATTTTTGTGCAGTTTTCAATGCCTTTACTGGAAATGTATGCAAGTAAAAGACATCACTTAAATGTGAATAGTAGTGAGTGGGGACGATAGGGCCTCAAGTAGAAGACTATATTAAATTTAGTTGTTTGGAAAATAGAATAAAAAATTAGTAGCCACACGTATACTTTTATGTTAATTTAAGGGGGTTGTACTATAGCATCAAAACAGACAATGGAATGGATAGTGACTGTTAAGCCTCATGGGGAAAGGGAACAGGGGTGAGGTGACAGTGCTGGACACTGGCAACAATTTTGCAAATACATGACGTCAATCGGACGGAACAGTGCGGCAAATGGCTAACCTAAATAGGCGCTACTCTAGGAACAGAGACATAGAGACAGAGACATAAGACACAAACATAGATTTATGAACATTTATCTATCTCAAAACATCGAATAAAACTATTTTAGGCAAAAGAGAATATATAATTTATTATTACAAGCATACATGGCATTGTAAACAGTATGTCAGTAGTATAGGGAAATGAGAGTTTTGGCTCACCACCCCTCCCACACCTCCTCCCCCACCCCCGCCAAACCCTCATTTCCCTATACTACTACTACGTAGACAGGTATTTTGTAACCAGACAAAACAACAGGTGTTAGAATGCGATAAGCTCTGTCAACAGAAGTGACGAATTTGTTAGAACAGCGTATGTGTGGAATATGATTATTCTAAAGACGGCAAATACATTTTACCACAAATTTTTTATCAGATAACAGGATGAAAATTAAACTGTACATTAGAACGTTTCAGTTAACAAGGCGGAAATTAAACTAGCATTAGAATGAAAATGATATTATTTTAGTTATATTATATCTTAAGTTTAGATAAAAATTTATGTTACTCATATTTTTTGTGATACTTTTTTTCATACTTGCTAACCCTAATTGGTAGAATATCTGTTAACATATTGTCAATAATACGAAATTCACGTAATAAATCATCCATATTATATTTAACTCCTCGTAGGTAAGACCGGATCTGATCAAGTAGTTTCTTGTAAGTTTTAATTGACGTTAAACATCCATGCTTTTTTATCAAAAGTCTTGGTTCTACTTTTTTACACGCCGCTGTCAGTGAAACACCAATACCAGATATAATTAACAAAAATGGATTTAATGATACCCCGCTTGAAATTATAACAGAACTGGTCATTAACAAGGGTAGATATGATATTACTCGAAGGATCTTGTTGTAGTATTTGTAACATTTTTTAACACACCAAAGTTTTTTATGATAATATTTATAGTATTGTATTAGTGCGTCCACATCCTGTTCTGGAATATCTTTTGAAATGTGATTAAAATCAACTATACTTCTTTTCATTATAATATTTGTTTACATAGTTATGATAAATCAGCTACAAATTCCAAACACCACCGATAAGGACCTACAAAATTTTTATCAGTTGGTTCAAGTGTAAATTCCTCCTCAGAATTTTTGTTTAATATTACAAATAATATTCCAAATGTCATCATCTGAATAACGCCATGAATATGTGGTAAATATTTTAAACTTTACAATACTAAACACTGACAATCTATACACACCGGTAACTTCTGCAATATATTTGATAGGTTTGTTTTGTGATGTCCATCCACTATAACCAGATGCAACAGTATACACAATATTTTTAATCTGTTTGTGAGGAATTTTAACCATACTCGTTTTCTCAACAATATTAGGAATTCCACTAATAATATCATTGAGTTTTGTGTTAATATCATTGAGATTTGTCTTAATATTAGCGAGTGTAATGTTAACATTTGATGGATTTCCAAAAAATTCATCTCTAATTTTGTTTATGTTTCTGCGAAAACTTAAAAATGTGTTCACGTGACTGGTAAAATCAGTTTTGAGCGCTGTGATTTCATTATTAATTGAAGCATCCCAATCATTGACGTATTTTTTAGTGACAGCATCCCCATCCTCAGTTGGGTTTCCAAGATCTGTAATCTTGTTTTGTGTCATAACAATATTCCCACTTGGATTTCGTACAACTACATCTGACAGTTTTACGTTACTCGTCTTTAGTCGTCCTTCTTTGTCCTGGAAAATGACGACTTCATCTGGATCTACGCTGGTAAGATTTAGTAAATTATTGATTTCATTTTTGATCTGATCAAGAGTTGCATATTTGGATAAGTCACATTGGTAACCTTTTGTGGATAAATCTGATAGTGTTCCAAATTTTGTATAGTAGTTCATTATTTACTATCCTAGATAAAATTATCAACACTAGTTTAATATTATATAAAATGGCAAAATTGTTGATATTAAACTTTGATACAGAGAGACTAGTGAAGCACAAACATAACAATGAACTTCCTGATTGTCATTATCTTATTGTTGGGCGAACTGGATCGGGGAAAACAAATTTGCTTATGAATTTGCTTTTTGGTGATAATTTTAACTACGACAGAGTTTATATTTACACAATCAATCCACAGCAAGATAAGTATGAGTTATTAAGCGAATATAATAACAAGCTTCGTGATGATCTTAAAGCTGGTGAAGATTTTTTTATAATTAGGCAGCCAGAAGAACTTATTCCAGTTAATCAACTTGATGCAGATGAATTAAGATAGTAGGTTTTGACGATATTCCTCTAAATAACATGGAGATGAATAAAATAAGATCA
The DNA here is from genome assembly GCA_016746295.1 of Potamilus streckersoni. Taxonomy (NCBI): domain Eukaryota; kingdom Metazoa; phylum Mollusca; class Bivalvia; order Unionida; family Unionidae; genus Potamilus; species Potamilus streckersoni. The sequence goes on along the minus strand of JAEAOA010000805.1, from coordinate 35,204 downwards.
TATTTCTCACTGTCACGTAACAAACAGTGTAATTCTGTTTATCTCGCTCAAGGATTTTATAATGTTGATAGATTTATTAGGCGAAATACGGGTTGTTTTATTTTATTTCCAGGACTGGATAATGTTGACGTTAGAAATATTGCAAGCGAGCAATGCGGTGGCGTGACAAAAGATAAGTTTATTGAACTTTACCGTAATGCTACAAAAGATAAATTTAACTTTTTCTTGTTTGATAAACTTACAAATGATCCAACTAAAATGTTTCGCTGTTGTATTAACAGTTACTTACAGTAAAGCGTTTCAATTTTATAAAATTTATAATTATAATAATGGACAAACGAGCAAGATACAAACAACACATAGAAGATCTAAAAAAACTTGCTCAATCTCAGGCATCACTTAAGCAAAAAGTACAAGAAGCACGACGTGGGCAAGTAACTGCTACAGAAGCAACAGCTACAATTTTCAAGCCGGTTACTGAAGAACTATTAGGTAAACAACCTGAAACTAAACCACTATCAGAAGAAGAACTTAAACAACTGCAGAAAAAAGGTTTGGTTGGAATTGTTAGAGAACAACAAGAAGCAGCTGCTGCAAAACTTGTTACTAGATCTGATGAAGAAAAAAGAAAACTGATTGAGGCACTTACATCAAATATAGCTGATCCTGCGGCTAGACAAGCTGAAACAGATCGATTGATAAACAATCCGCTAGAACTTGAGCGAAGATTAGCAGAGTTAACAACGCAAGGAATAACAAATATTATAACAAATTTATCAGGAGACATAAAAGATATTAGAGAGGAGCAACAAAGAGTCGGTGATCTTGCTGTAAAGTTTATGGAAGTTGAAGATCAAAGATTTTATTTTACAAAAAGAGCAAATGATGAGATAAAAGGTAGTGAATATGATGATTTTTTAAACAAAGAAAATATAAGTGATATTGAAAATATAAGCAGGTGGACTGATGCAGAATATCAAACATTACTCGATAGATTAGATGTAATATTAAGAGACGGAGCTGCTGCTAAAGATGAAATATACACGGTTACAGAAATTGATGATATGCTTCCACTTTATGATAGAATGAGAAACGGTGTCATTGCTCTCACGTTTAAAAAAACAGCAGAAAATAGTAGAGCAAAACCTTTTGATAGTGGGTGGAGTTTTAAAGGGAAATACTTTACTTTTGATAAATCTCGTATACAAAAAAGTAGAGTAAGAACAGGAACTGGTGTAAAGGTATTTACATCAACTACTGAAATGATAGGTAGATTAATGTTATTAATATCATCAAAGGAAGCTGGAAATGTTAGTGTTGAACTTGATAATGAAATCATTGACATACTTGATCATCTAAGATCGAGTGAATTATTAACATCTGACAAATATGAAACTTTACACCGCGACTTAATTTTGTAAAATGATATAATATTAAAGGAATGCAAACAACATTATTACTAAACTCTAGTGAGTCTGCGATAGATAGCGCAAATTTTTCAGTAAATTATATTCCACCTATCCAACTAGATCCTACAAAACAATATGAAATTGGATTAATTTCTAGTACTTGATGGAATGCTATACCTAACGTGAAAAATGATGTTAACGATGAAATGTATTTTACTATGATTACAACATCTCCAATATCTATAACAAAAAAAATAAAAATTCCGCAAGGAGCTTATAATATTACTGATCTAAAAAAGACAATCAAAGAGCTCATCACAAAAGCTGACGGTGTGGCTGATAATTTTGAATTAGCAGCAAATAATAACACATTGCGAACTAGGATAACTTTGAAAAATATAGCAATCAATCTTGAACCAAGAGAAAGAAGTATTGCGCAACTGTTAGGATTTACTGAAAAAAACTTACACTGCACTTGATCAGCCTATTACATATGACAGTGAACTGCCAGGAAATATAACAGAAGTAAATACAATATTAGTAAATTGTTCTATTGCTTCTGGTTCTTATGCATCAAAAGGTAGCAAAGGTCAAACGATTTACAGTTTCTCACCAGAAGTCCCGCCAGGTTCTCTCATGCAAATAACTCCACGACATATTATATATTATCCTTTAAACGTTGAAAATCAAATATCAAGTATAATAATGCAGTTGACAGATCAATCAGGAAAACAGTTACATGTTAGTAATGAAGTTGTAACTTATTATTTACATCTACGCGAGCAAAAGTAAAAATTACGCAACATCAAATATAATGAAACAAAGAAAAAAAGTTTATCGAAGAAAAATAGTAGGAGGATTTTTTTGAAATATGTTAACTAAAGTTTTTGAAAATAATCCCGGGTATAGCACGTAAAGTTGCACCAATTGCTATTGACGCTGGTAAAGCTTTTGTAACTGGGGCTGCATCTGCCGCTGGGACTGCAGTGGGACAAAAAATAGCTGATAAAATAAAAGGTGATCCACCAACTACATCTGAAATAAAACAAGCTATCTCAGAAATCGCTCCAACGAAAGAAACCCAGCGAGCTATGATAACAACAACAAAAAATTATTATCACCAAAGGGTGAGCAGATCATACAAAAATTAATATCTAAAGTAACAGTGCCGCAATAAAATTTTATATAATCTAATAAAATAAAATGTCTGTTAAAAGTTATCTCGAGTTAACAGAAACTTATGACATCGACAATGATGTGACAGAATTTGCGTTTGTTGAGTACATTGATGAGAATTCTAACGAACCAAATAAAGCTGGTATCAGAACCTTTAACACCAGAGACGAAGATGTATTTCTACTGCCACATAAGGCTATGTTAGAAGTTCGTGGTCAGATTATGACAGTAGCCAATCCACCTGCTGTAATTGCAGTTGGAGCAGAAGTAGCTCTTATAAACAACGGCTGAAGTTTATTTAAAAGTGCTAGATATCAACTAGCCAATCAAACTATAGAAGATATTTCAGGTCATCTACAAGTTGCAAGTACAATTTTAAATATGATTTCGTTTACAGATGATTACTCAAGATCAACTGCAACTAACATGATGTGGTTTAAAGACACTGGACGGGGTATAGCTGAATCAACCGAATTTTTAAAGAGAGGCGCTATAGTACATGGAGCTAATGCTGATGAAAATGCTGTAATTGTGAGAAATTTTCTCATTGCTAATGCTGCTCCACTAGATATTGTCGCACCTGCTGCAGATGCTAATGCAAACGCCACAAAAGTTTCTCTTACAGCAGCTTTTAATAATCTAAATATAACGCCACCAGGAGCAGCTGCACACGGTACTGCAATGTTAAATTTGCTTCTTAACACACTTGACGTGAGAAATCCACGTTATAACGAAGGCTTTGCTAGGCGAAGAAAACTTGCAGCAGGATCACGTCAAATTACAATGATGCTTCCGCTAAGTATGATTTTCGGCTTTTGTCGCGATTATGATAAAGTATTTCGCGGAGTAAAACATACTCTTATTTTAGATCGAGCTGAACAAAATGATTGTTTGTATAGATCTGGAGGGGCTGATGTACAGTTTATCATAAACAAACTTGCTTTGTGGATGCCACGTATAACACCGTCGATCACTAAAATGTCAGAACTAAATAGTACGCTTGATAAGCATACAAACAGAATTTACTTTAAGCAGCATAAAATATATCAGACAGCGATTCCAAATACTACTGACTACACGTGGAGGGTCACAACAACATCAAGCGAAAAACTGCCGAGAAATATCTTTGTCGTATTTCAACAGCACACCCGACGAGATAACCAACAACAAAATAATGCAATATTTGACCACGCTGATGTCAGACGAATACACGCTAGATTAAATTCAAAGCAATATCCAGAACGAGCTATCGAGTGTAATTTTGCTGATGACGTTAATAAAAATATTTCTCGACCGTACATGTACCTGCTTGACGCAATACAAAAATATCAAGATGTTGAAGATGGAACTCAAATATCAGCAGAGGAATTTCGTACCCTTTATCCTATATTTCATTTTGATGTTAGTAAACATAACGAGCGAATTGTAGACAGCACAGCAGGTATTGAAATCACCTGGACACTTGGGGCGGTTCCAGTAGCGCTGTACGTATACGCATTAGTGATTAGTGATAGATTTATCACGGTAGATTCTATTGGAGGTAAAATGACAGTTCAAGTTTAATCTACAGTTGTTATAAAAAATTGCAAAATATATTATAAAAGAAGTGTATTTGACTGATGGCCAAGTTAAAAAATTAATAGCTGCTATTGCAAAGCGAGAACAGGTATCATTAAAAATCAATCCTAATATTTCTGATGGTGTTTGAACAAAATTAATGCTAACAAAAAAATCAAGTAAAAAAGTATGATCGTAAAAAAAACTTTTGTTTTAAATTTGAGTGCTGCACAAATGACAGCGATGGCAAATGATATTGTTGTCAAAGGTGGTTTTCTTGGTCCAGCATTATCAGTATTAACTAGTACAATAATACCTAAAATTTTACCCGTCTTAGGGACATTAGGAATAGCAGCAGCGTCTGGATCAATATCTGGCGCAACGAAGAAAGCAGTCGAAGGTAATGGTATCATTCGTGGAAGTGGAATAAAAAAATAGTAAATTTTATGTAAATGATATATTATAATGCCACAAAAGAAAAAGAAATCGCCAACATCAAAATCGCCAACAAAAAAAGGAAACAACAAAAACACAATCGCCAACACCAAAATGCAAATGCATATGCAATCAAACAAAACAAGGAGGAATTATTCCGTTCGCTCCACTTTTGGCGGGACTAGCGGGAAGTCTGCTGCCAAATCTTTTAGGAATCGGACGTGGTCTAATAATACCGGGAACTCGACCACCCCGTTGAGTAATCTTGATATTATTGATAAGTTAAAAGCTGTTCCTGGATTTCACGGAGTTTATTCCAAAGATGAACTCGCAGCAATAAAATCGCCGTCAGCTGTAAGTTCGTGTCTTATTAATATACAAGATTTCAATGACGGATCCGGCACGCATTGGGTAGCAGTTTATAATAATAATTATTTTGACTCGTTTGGACTTCCTCCAAGCGATGTAATAAAAAAGTATATGAACAAAATATTTTAAAAAAATATATTATTGTGGATATTATTGTATAATGTTTATCCAACAGATGAGCAGAAATCTTAACTTTTTAAAATTTATTTTACAGTTTGACAAGCATCCTTCTCACGCTAATGATGAGATCGCAATAAATTTTATCTAAACTTAAAAATAGAATAATGTCAACATACTGTCTCAAGTGTAGAACTAAAACAGAAAATATTAATGAAACAACAGAAAAAACAAAAGACAACAGGATAGTATTAAAAAGGTTTTGTGCAGTCTGTGGAAAAAGAAAAAATATGTTTTTAAAGCAAGTGTCCCCAGCGACAGTATCCTCAGAGATGTCGCTAGGATCTGGTTATCCTGATATTATTTTAGTCGACGACTAGAAATATAGAATGATATGCAACTGTGATTCTGACAGAGTTTTGTGTCTTGAACAAAATAAAATTGTCGCATACTGTCAATGTTGTAACAACAGAGAAATAATAGGGTCAGGTATAGATATACATAAAATTATTGGAAAATTACCAAAACCAAAAGGCGGTTGGACATTGCCAGGTCATCGGTATACTGGTCCGTGGAATCCGCTAGATCAACAACTAGATGAAAACGACAATCCGTTGCCAGGCCAAGAGCCTTATAATCAAGTGGATGCAATAGCAATGCGTCATGATATCTGTTATCGTGATCATGAAAACTCAAAATCAGATTGTGATAAAGTAATGTTAGACAAATTACGTGATATGGAGCCAACAAATCTACGAGAACGTTTTGATAGAAAATTTGTTCAGGGAATGATAGGAGCAAAATATAAACTCGGACTCGGGAAAAAAGTATACGATGATCTTGCCGTCGAGCTGCACAGACCTAAAAAAAAAAGTTCCCACGACGTAAAGTTGTCGCTAATGGTGTAGATGATATCTGGGCAATAGATTTGGTGGATGTATCCAATCTAGCTCAGTTTAACGTTGGCGCTGATGGTGCTCCAAAAAGGTATTTGTTTAATGTTATAGATGTTTTTAGCAAATATGCTTTCAGTGTACCTGTTTCGGATAAGACAGGAACTTCAATGACTGATGCGTTAAAACAAATAATAACGAGTGTAAAAAGAAAACCAAATAAAATCTGGACTGATCACGGATCCGAGTTCTTTAACAAAAAGTTTGAGCAGTTTCTAGAACAAAATAATACAAAAAAAATATGTTACAGGAAATGAGGGCAAAAGCGTTGTTGTTGAGAGATTTAATCGCACGCTAAACGAGAAATTACACAAACATATGACAGTTAAAAACACCAACAGGTACATCGATGACCTTTCTCAAATCGTAGGTGAATATAATAACACAAAACATCGAACCATCAAAATGACACCTAAAAAAGCTATTAAAAATCCAATATTAGCAAATGAAAACATGTACCGCAGACATAAATTTAAGGTTGGTGATAAAGTTAGAATTTCTTTGACAAAAAAAGGTATTTGCAAAAGGATTTACTCCAAACTGGAGCGAAGAAGTATTTGTAGTTGATAAGGTACTTTTAACAGTACCTGTAACGTACGTTTTAAAAGATCTGGCAGGGGAACCGACCGTAGGTACTTTTTATGAACAAGAACTACAGAAAACTGAGCAGGATGTTTTTGTTATCGAGAAAGTGATTAGAAAAAAAGGAAATAAAAGTTTAGTCAAATGGCGTGGGTATAGCGATAAATTTAACAGTTGGATCCCAACTAAGAAGATTATGATATAATGCTATTATAAATTAACTCATACTTTTGTTTGACAGATTTACATTTTACTGGTTTACATAACGATATTAGATACTGCTTACGATCGTTAGAGATCGTCATTAGATTAAAAATTTTAACGAATATGAAATCGACTTTGATATTTTTCTGTCGGCCTGGAATCTTGATATTTAAGAAAGGTTTGTTTAGCTGCCAAAACAGTTGTTGTTCGGCAACGGTAAAATTAAATTTTATTATTTGTTTAGCAATGTGATACTTGACATTATACCGTTTAGTTGTTGATCTGCTGTAATTTGATCTGTCAGCAACAGTGACTATTTCACCATCATCATCAGATTCATTGTTATACAAAATATCATCTTCACTATAACCAATAGATTTGTCTATAAAATCTTTGGAAAATGTGACCTTATCGCTGGTGACTTTGTCGCTAGTATCTTCTTCGTAGAGTTCAGCAAGTCGTTTCATCAAGTCCATTATTATAATATATTTTTATCTAATTTATTATTATAAGATGACTGATGAGATAAAATATCACCAAAAAGTTAATATAGTAAATTACAACGAACTAGCCGAAGCGGTAAGAAAATGTTTGTTGGGTTATAGTGTTGATGTTATTGTAATGCAATGTGATTCTCATAAAATATTACTAACAGAAGCAGAAAAAAATAAAATTAATGAAAGTGCAGTAACGACGCTAAAATTTAATCACGAGTATATCATAGCATTTGCTCATCATTGCTTGACTAAAACCGAATTACAAAATATTATTGATCATCATATCTAAAACCAATCCTAGCATCGTATTCTCTTGAAAAAGCTGATTTTGTTACTCCATCGGCTATAAATTTTATTGTTCTGGAATTTATCTTATAATATTTCGCCGCAGCTGTAATCGATTTAAATTCAATCTCCTCATCCGTTTCGAGGTTTTTTGAAATAACAGGTTTTATTGGGCATCTAAAATTAATACCATTACTATTTTTTCCTTTTCTCGCATTCTCCTGTTGCATCACTATCTCCAGATTTTCCAATCGATTATCAGTTTGTATATTATTGATGTGATTGATAACCAGACCATTGGGTATAGATCCGTTGAACACCTCGTAAACAAACCGATGACCATTATAACTAACAAAATCTGTTAGTGTTCCTCTAACAGTTACCCTGATATATCCCATATTGTTCATAGTACCAAGAACTTTTTTAGTTTTTCTGTTTCTTGTAATACCACGATCGTTAGCCTCGTATAAATCAAAGACTGGATGCGGCTGAAACTCATCTTGTAAGGATAAATTTTCAATGTTGTCATCAGTGACTTTACCGTTATAATGATATACACGCTGTCCCTCTGGAATATTATCGCAGAACAACGTGTAAATAAAATCTTTTCTAAACATTGCAATCCTCTTGGCATTATCTCCCTTTACACTAATATTATAACCCGCTGACGTTAATTTGCCAACAGGTATTCTAGTTTTAATGTTAATAACCGAACCTAATACATTTCCAGCGTATAAGTTTTACTTTGGGTGAATTTGATATGCTTCTTGCTCACGTGCACTTGTCAGATTTACTGTCATTATATTATAGGTAATATTTTTTATCTTCAATTGATTTTTAGCGCATGCGCAGTGTGAGATAAAGTTATACTTTGGGTGAATTTGATAAATCTCTTGCTCACGTGCGCTTGTCAGATTTACTGTCATTATATTATAGGCGATTTTTTTATCTCTAATTGATTTTTAGCGCATGCGCAGTGTGAAAAAATTATCAATTAGATATTACCTTATAATATAATAATGTTAAAATTACGTGATATAGCTAAGAAAAGCCTTATGGGAGAACCTAATAAAATAGCGACTGCTTTTGCAGGTTTTGATAATAGTTATCAGTTTGATAATCAAAATGTTTTAGTAAATTTTAATGCAACGAATCTTTACCACCTACAACAGACAACTGTAAAACGTGAGCTCCAAAAACGCAAAAGTATTAGATTATTTGTGCAATATCATGTTATATTTTCAAAGTTAGTTATAAAGGAAGAATTAACTAACAAGGAAATTGCAGAACCTTATATTAACGCAAAATCAAGACGTGCTTTGCTTGGGACTGATCTTGGGGCTATCTGATGAAATACACCAAGAAATTTGGAAAAAAATAGAGGAATTTAGTCAATTAGGTTCGGGTTGGAAGTTTGAAATGATCAAAGGAATATTGTTTCACACGATGAAATATAATGCATTACGAGGTAGTTCATACGTCGACCTGCCACCAAAATTAAAAAGTAAAAGATGTTGTATAAACATCAAAAACGTAGATAACAAATGTTTCCAATGGGCTGTTCTTTCCGCACTATTTCCAGCAGAAAAAAACGCTACTCGTGTTGAAAAATATATCAGTCACGTGTCTAGATTAAATTTTAAAGATATTAACTTTCCTGTGGCAGAAAATCAAATACCAAAATTTGAAAAGCAAAATAATGTTTCAATTAACGTTTTCGGACTAGATGAAAAAGAGGATGTATACCCGAGATATATTTCAGAAAAAGCTTCACAATCGACTATAAATTTACTGTACTACAAAAATCATTACGTTTGGATTAAAAACTTTAACGGACTAGTTGGTAAACAGTACAATAAAAATAGAAACAAAAAGTTATTTTGTTACCGATGCTTGCACGGTTGTACTAACAATGAAACATTACAAAATCATTTACAGTACTGTAGTGATGTGCAAAGAATAACAATGCCATCTAAGGGAGATAGTGTGTTACAGTTTGTCCATCATAATCACAAACTAAAAATTCCTTTCGTCATATAAGCTGATTTTGAGTGTTTACTTCAACCTGTACTTGGCGTAGAAAATAATCCTAATCAATCGAGTACAAGAAAAGTTCAAAATCATCTTCCGTGTTGAGTAGCGTACAAGGTAGTTTGTTGTACTGATTCGAGATTATCTAAACCGATCAAATTGTATCGAGGTAAAAATCCAGCTGTTTGGCTTCTCAAGCAGTTGATTAACGAAGTTGATAATATTACTTATCGTTTGAAAAAAGTAACGCCAATGTTAAAATTAACACCTCAACAAGAATCCGCTCACGAGCAAGCAGAAATTTGTCATATTTGTGAAAAAGCTCTTTTGACGATGACAAAAAAGTACATGACCATTGTCATTTGACTGGACAGTATCGTGGAGCGGCTCATAATCAGTGTAATTTAAAATTTCATGCTCCAGATTTTATTCCGGTTATTCTTCACAATTTTCGAGGATATGATAGCCATATTATAGTAGAAGCTTTTGGTGATTCTGATATAAAATCTCGTCTAAAACTCGATAACATCATCAAATGCATCCCAAATAATTTTGAGAAGTACATGTCAGTTACGCTAGGTAAATTGCGTTTTATTGACAGCCTGCAGTTTATGGCAGCCTCGTTAGATGAGCTAGTGAAAGGTTGTAGTAAATTTGATAACCTAAGAGACTGTTTTGGAGATAAATTTAATTTACTAGCTAAAAAAGGAGTTTTTCTATACGAATACCTCGACGACTGGAGTAAATTTGATGAAATATATTTACCTGACAAAGACAAATTTTACTCACAACTTAAAAATGAAAATATAACTGATGATGAGTACATGTATGCACAAGATATCTAGAAAGAGTTTGATTGTGAGACTTTTGGTGATTATCATGATTTATACCTGAAAACTGACGTGTTATTATTAGCAGATGTTTTTGAAAGTTTTCGTGAAGTGAGTTATAATAATTATGGACTAGATCCTTGCTGGTATTATTCTGCCCCTGGTTTGTCATGGGATGCTTTGCTAAAGTTTAGTAAGGTAAGGTTAGAATTACTGACTGATGTTGATATGTTCAATTTTATCGAAAAAGGTATCCGAGGTGGTATTAGCGTGATAACAAAAAAATATGCTGAAGCAAACAACAAATACCTGAAACAGTATAACCCTGACCTTCCTTCGAAGTATATAATTTATCTAGATTGTAATAATCTTTACGGTGGTTCGATGGCAGAACCAATGCCTTTTAGCGGATTTCATTGGATCACGGTTGATCGCTTTCTATCAGAGACAGAAAAAAGATACCCGAAGATGTTTCCTATTTCGTTGAAGTTGATCTCGATTATCCAAATTCGCTACCCAAATTACATAACGATTACCCTTTCTGTGCTGAATCGATGGTCATAGATTATAGATTATTATCAAAAAAACAACAAGCGTTAGCATCATCAAGGCAACATTGCATGGTCAAGAAACTAGTACCAAATTTACTTGATAAGAAAAATTACGTTTTGCATTACAAAGTTTTAAAACAAGCAGTCGATGCTGGTCTTGTGTTGAGAAAAGTTCATCGTGTACTACAATTTAATCAGTCGCCGTGGATGAGAGGTTATATTAACTCAAACACTTCAAGAAGGGCTGCAGCGAAAACAGAGTTTGAAAAAAACTTCTTTAAACTGATGAACAATTCCGTTTTTGGTAAGACGATGGAGAATATTAGGAAACGTGTAAATATTGAAATAGTTAATGATGTCAATCGCAGAAACAAACTTGTGTTAGACGATGATTTTGTGAGCATGAAAATATTTAATGAAAATCTTGTTGCGATACAAAGAAGAAAAGTAAATCTAAAACTAAACAAGCCGATTTATGTTGGAGCTGCAGTGTTAGATTTATCAAAGTGGCTGATGTACGATTTTCATTACACTTTTGTTAAAAATCAGTGGCCGGCTAGTAGATTATTGTTTACTGATACTGATTCGCTCGTATATGAAATCGAATGTGAGGACATCTATCAGAACATGTATAATAATCAACATCTGTTTGATCTTTCCGATTATCCACGTGACAGTAAATTTCATGACGACACAAATAAAAGGGTTATTGGTAAGTTTAAAGATGAAATGAACTCGAGCGCTATCAAATACTTTATCGGATTACGTAGCAAAATGTATGCCGTATTATTGGACAATAATAAAATAACGAAAAAAGCAAAAGGTCTGCCTCGTGATTTTGTTAAAAAGTTTATGAAATTTGATGACTACAGGTATGCGCTTGATGGCGGTGTTAGTTTTATGAGAGCTATGGCAATTCGAACTAATCATAATAAACTCGAAACAGATGTCATTATCAAACGTGGATTGTATAATTTTGATGACAAACGCTATTGTAAAAATGGGAGAGATACATTTGCCCTTGGGTATTGTCATGATGATAGATCTATACTCGATATTATCTTTTCCAACTGAAATTTTATCTAAACTTATAAAATAATGTTTGAAAATTTGACAATGACAAATAGCTACAATAGTAACATCAAATATCTAATGATGCACGGTAAACAATTGACAGCTGAATTTAATAATGAAACATCAGGTATATGTTTTAATGGAACACGTGACAAGCTAAAACTTTCGCTCATCAGATCTGATAACAGCGTGTATTTCAATTATCTCGAACAATTGTATCAAAAGTTGCTAGCGGAATTTAAAAACTTTCACAGCCCCATTAGCCAACAAAACTATACTAAACTCACAATTGATCTCGATCGGTCAAAGGTATATTTTATCAACAAAAATTATCCTCTGAACAAACAAGAAATGAAAGATTTGTTTGAGTCTCATCGCTGTGTGAGCGGTAAAGTAAAATTTAGAATCTATAGTCGTGATAGTGAAGTATTTTTAATATCAACAGTTGAAACATTAATCATTGATAATGAGATATAAAATAATATCATTTTCATTCTAATGCTAGTTTAATTTCCGCCTTGTTAACTGAAACGTTCTAATGTACAGTTTAATTTTCATCCTGTTATCTGATAAAAAATTTGTGGTAAAACCCATTTGCTGTCTTTATAATAATCGTATTCCACGCATGCGCTGTTCTAACAAATTCGTCACTTCTGTTGACAGAGCTTATCGCATTCCAACACCTGTTGTTTTGTCTGGTTACAAAATACCTGTCTACATAGTAGTAGTATAGGGAAAGGAGGGTTTTGGCGGGGTGGGGAGGAGGTGTGGGACGGGGGTGGTGAGCCAAAATCCTCATTTCCCTATACTACTATGTCATTGTATGACCAGCATACATGACATTATAAACAGTGTGTATGTCAGAGTATAAACAGTATACATTGCATTATATACAGTATGTCAGAGTATGAACATCATACATGGAATTATAATATACAGCATTCATTTCACCGTGTCATTGTCACTGGGGAGAGTTGCGAGCAGTTGAATGACGAGTTATGAGATTATGAAGAAAAAAAAAACAACTAATTCCAGGCGTAAATCGCCTGGCACCCATTAACATCAAAGTGCTGAAGCTTACTTAGGGGTTTTGCTTTAAATGCTATGCAAAAACAATAATTACGGTATCCGACGTCATCAACCTGCTCGGCTGGTACTTCCTTTTGTTTATTTATTTAAAAATATATTTATTTATTATTTATAAATATTAATTCATAAATATACTTATATTTATTCAGAAATATATTAATGAAAAATATATATTTTTATATTCAGAAATAGCTTTATTCAGAGTGTGCATGTAATAGTATGACCAACATATATATCAGTATGAATAATATGTGAGAGTGTGAACAACATAATGTCATAGTTTTAATAACATGCATGTCATAAACCTAAATTTATCATTATATAATGGACTGGCAGACTGGGGTCTGGTCTATTTGAGTGAAGTCAAAGATACATAAAACATGTGAGACTTATTATCTGGTAGATTACATTTTGTTTTGGGTTTTTTTGTTAACATTCAGTTAACATAGAGGGCATCGTACGGATCTTCTTTTTCTTCCTCAAACATCGTCTGACATCTGGAACGTAGATTAAGACTCGCTTCAGACAGTCTTGCCTCTCCATATAGATCCTTCCTTTCTAAACAGCTATATCAGTCATCTGAGTGATAGACCATGATTTCACATACATAGGATAGTTAGTAGTAGGGAAAAACCAGATTGTGAGCGCAAAGACCCTTTTTAACACTCCTCAGACCTCCTAACAAATACAAATTTACCCCCCTCCTAAAACTCAACCCACCCCCACCCCCCGTCCTAAAACTTTTACCTCAAACAAATTTTATCAGAAGGAAGGTAAGATTTTTAGATCAAGACCTACTCTATACCTGTAGCCGATTGTTTAAAAAAATTAATATTTTATAGAAACAGAACCATGTACACTATCTTTAGACATAGCTGTGTTAAACCAGGTATTTTGAATTAGTTTTATTGATTCAAAATATATTTTGTATTTTTATAGATTCAGAATACATTTTGATAGATTCATAATTAATTTATTTAGTCAGAATATTTTTATCATAATAAAATTATATTTTTATAAATTCAATTCATTTAATTAGATTTTCTGATTTAGACGAGTATGTTACCTATCAATATTGTGACTTTGATCAGATTTTCTGAATTCGATGGGTAATATACCTGTAAATATTGCCAATTCAGTCAGAATTCCTGAATTTGAAGGGAATTATACTCATCACAATCGTTAAACTTAGTTTCAAATGTGCAGTATAATTATTATTGTTAAGAAATATTTATTATTATTCAGAAATAATGTTTATTTTTACTCAGAAGATATTTTATTTAAATAAATATATTGTAATATAAAAACAATGAATCTATGAAACAACACATCAAATATTTCTGCTATTAAGAAATTACAAAACAGCTTGATCCTGAATAGATTATGAGCGATTTTGCATCAATACAATTTCGAAGATCAGAACATATATATATATATATATATATATATATATATATATATATATATATATATATATATATATATATATATATATATATATATATATATATATATATATATATATATATATATATATAGACATATATATATAGACATATATATATAGACATATATATAGAGACATATATATATATATATATATATATATATATATATATATATATATATATATATATATATATATATATATACACACACATATATATACATATATACATATATACATATATATATACATATATATATATATATATATATATATATATATATATATATATATATATATATATATATATATATATATATATATATACATATATATATACATATATATATACATATATATATATATATATATATATATATATATATATATATATATATATATATATATATATATATATATATATACATATATATATATATATATATATATATATATATATATATATATATATATATATATATATATATATATATATCGAGATATCAATTTTAAAATAAAGAAACGATAACATTAACTTGTGTAGAATATATTGAAATCTCTAGTTATTGGAAGACAAAACCTACGAATTTAAAAAGGAATGCTATAATATTGATTTATCTTGTGAGAGAAGCATGGCCCAATCAATAATCCATATCCTGAACATAATGGAACGTTGAAATGAATTCAGATTAAACATTATTCTTGTTTACTCAGCTTCACTTGGTAATGGAAAAAGCCTAATTAATAGCCGGGTTCGATAGTTCAACAACAGATAGAAGCCACGAATAACGTTGCTGTCGCACAATTCAATAAATAAAACCTTATTAATTGCGTTGTTATACTGGGAACAAAAAAATAATTGATAATCAGTCTAGACAATTAGTGGGTTAAAAGTTCGGAACGTGAAAGACCACTTACAATTAGGAAACTTATAGACAATGCATGATCCAAAAGGTCGTTCACTTAGGAAAATTACTGACCACACACACACACACAAACACACACACACACACACTTTCCATCTAAAACTTGATATAAGGTTAAAGCTGTCCTTGACTATCACGCAAGAAACAAGCGTGACTTTTTAGAACTTAGGCATAGTTCATTATATATCAATAAAGTGCGATTTCAAGCTCAGAGAAGTGTCGTGTCTATTTCTTACAGATTCTTGGTACCTTCTCATAGCCAAAGCTTTCCGCACAAAAAGATGTAACCGTATCTACACCATCATAAGTTACACCTTACCTTTAAGAGAGCCGAACTTCTCTCTCTCTCTCTCTCTCACTCTTCCTCTCTGGTCATGAGTCAAGGCTTCTCTTAAAGTAGCGATAAATTTCTTCTCATAGCCAGAAATGAGAAGAAGGTTATGATGGAAAACATCTAAACAACAACGCAGAGTTTCTCATCATAATAATAATAGTGGTGGAGAACATAATAAAATTGGTGGATGAATAACATGACTACAGGTGTCAAAACACATAATTATGATCTAAGAGGGAGACTCGCACCAGAACCATTACGACCAGCAGACTTCGCCCAATTATGGCATCGCCTTGCATCCGAACACTACAATACGACCCTATTCACATGACCGTTTCTTCATTACAACTGGCCGCTCCTGTTGCACTTGTCCGACAGCTATCTACAGTTCGCCAGTAACCATGTATACGTTATTAACAACGTCCATGTTAGATCCAGTGATTCATACTCCATTCGATTATGGTTCCTTTGATTCTACGCAGACTACGACTGATAACCCGAGCATGTATCTTAAGCAGATAATTCCCAAATACAAGTACCAAGCCAACGGTTACAGCCTTCCCAGTGACCTCCGCCAGTGCAAAAAGAAAAACTCATATATGTACTCTTAAATGGCAAACTAATTACTGTCAGTGTCTAAAACTTTGTGCATTTAGCCGTTTCATTCAATTACTGTGACTCATAATACTACCGACATTTTTTCATGGAGTGCAATTTTTCTCTGGAAAACATCCGATTCTCATATACAGGTATGTCTGTTATCACATTAGATGCTTTTAAAGGTGATCAATCTCAGAATCATGTTAAATGGCTAGATCATTTTGTACAATGGGCTAACTTTTATGATTTATCAGAAGCTAAAGTTTTGAATGCTTTTCCATTTTATCTTCAGGAGCATGCTAAAGTATGGTATGAATCACTACCAGATACTATTACAAATAATTGGTCCAATTTGGTAGCTGAATTTAAATCTAGGTTTGAAACTGAAAATATCCTATTAGATTTATCAATTTTGCAAACTAGGCAAGAATCTTCTGAAACAGTTTTGGGCGATCTAACCCGTCTTTTACAAATTGCAAATACCAAAACTATCCCAAATCAAATATTGTTGGCAGTTGCATCACAAGGTTTAAAACCAGCTATTAAAACTATTGTAATGAATCAAAACCCAACAAACATGGATGATTTAAGAAAAGCATCAATAAAAGCCAAAAAATCGATTGATTACACTGATAATAATAATAATAATTCGTCAACACTTAATGCACTTTTACAGGAACTTAAACGTATTAAGATGAAATTACAGCAGTTAGCTCAGAACAAAACATGGAAAACAATTCATTCTCTCAATCTTTTGTATCTGAGAAAACGCCACAATTTAGTTCTCAAAGACTCAACTATCAACATCATAATTTGTCTTATCAGCCAGCCAAATATTTCTCCAGTTCAATATCCAAACCTCGCTCTAACTACAGACATGAAAAACCTCATGATGCGTACTACCATTCACAACTACATATTCGTTCCCAGACATTTTGTCTTGGATGTGGAGGTCTATGTATATCACGTAGAGTATGTCGCGCAAGCAATAAACAGTGTTACTTTTGTCACAAAACAGGCCATATTTCACGAGTATGCTTCTCATTACAACAACAAAATGAATTCGTGCCAAATCAAGGGACAAAATCTTGCTACAAGCGAACTGCACAGCCTCGAGTTAACTTGGTAGCACCCATTCATAAAAATCTCATTCCTATCTACGTCATAGACAAGGTAACACATGCACTTGTTGATTCTGGAGCCAACATATCCGCAATTAATGAACAATTTCTCTACCGTCTAGGTTTGAATTCGTGTCACTACAAACCTTCAAATATTTCTCATATTGTAGGAGAGGAGCCGGTGGCGAAAACCACACAATAAGTGGCTTAGTTCAACTAAAATTGAAAATAGGAGGCCTATACTTCTCCCATTCATTTTATTTTGTACCTGCATTATATAACTCAGTAATATTAGGTATAAATTTTTTAACGAAATACAAGGCTGTCGTGAATTTAGATACACAAACTCTCTCTCTTTGCTAGACGATACAGTCATCATAAATTTATTCATAATGAGTCTGGTCTCGCACGCACAAACACGGTTTCTAGAATTTTACCTAATTCGATCAGTACAATAGCAGTTCGTATAAGTAAAATTCCAAAAGGCACATCCGTATTACTTGAACTTTGCCACAGCTTGTCGAAATCAACTATTCTCCCTGCCAGGACAATTTTGACTGTCTCCAAAACGAATTACTTCCAGATCATTAACTCTACTCCATTACCCAAGCATATACCTGCCAATACCGAATTAGCCTGTATTGACGTCCTACACCCACAAATAATATTTAATATCAATGATGACGCTTTTGACATAAAGATTCACCTGACATCGCGAACACACAATCTAGTAAAGAACAAGAACCAATTAATTTTGATTTAAACTCTTTAGACTTGACAGAAACCCAAAAACAAGAACTTACTGCATTTTTGAATCAGCATAGGGATGTTTTTGCTACTAACTTAGATGAGTTAGGAAGTACTAATGTCTTCATATACCGCATAGAAACAGGTGACTCCATGCCAGTTCGTTGTCAACCATATCGTGCAGCACCACACATCAATAAAGAAATTGATAGACAAGTAGATGAGTTATTAGCACACAACCTAATTGAACCCAGTTCATCTAGTTATGCATCTCCAGTTATTTTGGTCAAAAATAAAAATGGCGACTATCGTTTTGCTATTGACTATAGGAAACTTAATCAGGTGACACACCCAATGACATTCCCTCTTCCACGATTACAAGATGTCATACATGCCGTAGGACAAACTAAACTATGCTTTTTTAGCACTTTAGATTTAAATTCAGCATTTTGGCAGATTGGAATGGATGAATCAACTAAACATAAGAGCTTTTTCATAATCTCACGTGGTCTTTACCAATGGAACGTAATGACGTATGGACTCAGAAATGCACCTGCCACCTACTGTGTTCTTCTAGGTCATGTTCTTAGAGGTATACCTTGGTCAGTATGTCTCGCATATATCGATGACATCATTATTTTCTCCAATTCATTTCAAGAACACCTCCAACATCTTAAACTTGTTTTTGATCATTTACGTCAAGCAAACTTGACACTCAAACCTTCCAAATGTGTTTTTGCAGCATCTGAAGTTATTTATCTTGGTCATAAATTCTCTACCAAAGGTTTAAAAGTAGACGAATCTAAAATTGAAGCAGTTACCAAATTTCCTATTCCTAAAACACAGAAAGATGTTAGGAGTTTTCTAAGCTTGTGCAATTATTACAGGAAATTTGTTCATGGTTATTCCACCATAGCTGCGTCTTTGAATAGGTTATTGACAAAAGACAGTTCATTTCTTTGGACAGATAAGTGTCAATTAGCATTTGATGCACTTAAAACAGCTCTGACTTCAGCGCCTGTTTTGGCTTTTCCTGATTTTAACAAACCATTTAGACTCACATGTGATGCTAGCGGCACCGCTCTAGGGTACATTTTGTCTCAGATAGGGACAGATGATAAAGAACATGTTATTGCTTATGGAGGTAGAGCTTTGTCGGACGCTGAAAAACGATGGTCAGTTACTGAACAAGAATGTTTGGCTGTTTTAGAAGGCATCAGAACATATCATGTTTACCTGTCACATCAGACATTCACTGTCATTACAGATCACAAAGCACTAGTGTGGCTTAAGACAGTTAAACATACTTAAAATAGACTAATTCGTTGGTCACTTCGTTTACAAGAATACGACTTTGACATTGTATACACGCCAGGACGTAAAAATACGAATGCTGACGCACTTTCACGCCGTGCTTACGTATAAACACATAACACTCCCTCTGAAGGGAAGGAATTCCCAAACTACACAGACACATCACATACTCAATCACAACCAGTCGTTTCTTCCATTCAGAACGAATTAACGGAAATTACATTTTATTACAATAAGGTAGACACCCCAATCATATCCGCAGTACACACTAATGATAACACACACAGTGATTCTTCGTCTGACTTAACAGACATCGCACAATATCAGCGCGAGTGCCCTGATTTCAAAGATATGTATGTTTACTTAGAGCAAGGAATATTGCCAGATATTCCTCGTCGCGCAAAAGCAATTCCGTATGAAGCAAGTCAGTATGAACTTTTTAATGGTGTTTTACATCATTTCTTTCAGCCACGTGCGAAACACAGAACTTCATCAGATCAGTTCATAAAAAAGTTGCATTACCAACAAATTTGAGACAGGATGTTCTTCTGTCTTATCATGATTCAAAAGCAGGAGGTTGTCATTTTGGTGTCCAAAGAACATATCAAGCTATCAAACAAAAGTACTTTTGGTCTAAAATGTATCAAAATGTGTATGACTACATTACGTCATGTTCTCAGTGTCAACTGATTAAACGAGATACAAATGCTCGAAAGGCTCCATTACACCCATTGCCTCCAGAAGATGTATTTTCTCGATGGCACATGGACATTTTGTGCATGCCAAAAAGTAAGAAAGGTTATCAGTATATCTTATTGGTGACAGACAGTTTGTCAAATTGGTCTGAAGCTTTTCCTTTACGTTCTCAAACGGCGACAGAAATTGCCAATTTTTGTACAACGAAATATTCACACGTTATGGTGCACCTAGAACACTTGTTAGTGACCGAGGACGAAACTTTATGTCACAGATTGTTCTTGCACTCTGTGAACTATTTCAAGTAACACGTCACCATAGGAGTTCATACCACAGCCAAACAAATGCCGCCAGCGAACGCTTAAATAGTACAATTAGTCAATCGCTTTGCGCCTACTGCAACCGGCATCAACTTTTGTCCAGTGTAATGATGGCATTACGAATGAGCCCAGCAACTAACTCAACTGGTTATTCACCTTATTACATAGTCTTTGGGAAAGAAATGACCTTACCTTTAGATGTATCTCTCACACCTCGAGAGACTGCACAGCAACAAACAAAACAATATGTAGATCAGTTAGTTCAGAGGTTGAAGGTAGTTCAGGAATTACGCGCAGCGCAACTCGCAACCAAACATAGGTTTGATCAGAAAACTAAAGAACCATCCTTTCGCGTAGGAGATTATGTCCATATACAAATCGCCCATATACCCGTAGGGTTGTCAAAAAAACTTTATCCCCGGTGGGAAGGTCCATATTACATCACTGAATTAGGTCCGAATAACACCTACAGAATACGCCGTTGTTCCGATAATAAGGAGATGAAATCACTTGTACACGCAAACAGACTTAAGCATTATAAAGATCCTAGGGATTATCGACCCCCTACGCCAGATACAGCCGACACTGTCACACAAACAGCTCAGACACCACAAGATCAATCAAGCAATGGTCACGCACCGACTGACAATAGTACTGAATGGTACTCAGTTGACAAACTATTAAAATTCAAATGGATTTCTGGGAAGAAACATTACTTGGTAAAGTGGACCGATGGATCCACGCCATCATGGCAACCAACAGAAAACGTTTCTCCAGCATTAAAAGACGTATTTCACAGAACACGCACACAATCGAATACACATCGTAAACGACTAGGTTGAATATTTCGTTATTGAATTCAATACGAAATTCTAAGGATATTTCGTCGTATATTGGGAGAAATAATTATAGTCCTATCCTCCATTCCATTCTTTCTTCATACCTTCTATTTCGTTTTCTTCTTTCGGGCGCCCAATTCTCTCAAACCTTTCTTTCTCTTTAAGGTATGGATGGAATATGAATTTGGTTCGTAGGATTGTATTCTTTTTTTAATTCTGAATTCAGTGTCCGCAGTAACAGAACAAAAATAATTTACGCTAAAGGTTATCTCTAGCCACTCCCACTATTTTATGATTCAGCCGATAAGTGGATTCGCACTTTCGAGTCAGGCTTTTACTGAATTATTCATTCAAATTTATCGAATATTGACACATAGATGTCAAATGTTTCTACATAAATGATATTCTTTCACACTTTAAGTCAATGCGAATTACAATGAATATGCAGTTAATATAACAATCTCATTAATGACTTAGTTAATTCAGAAAGGTGTTTTGCATTCTTCAAATGTATCATGATAGAAGTTTTGCCCTTCAATGATAAAATAGGTATATATCTATTTGGAATGCTGACAATGAAAACATCACAACATTTAGCAAGATATACAAATATGCTAAAGCAACAGAACAATGAAATTTAAATTTTCGGTAATATTGCTCGATATAATTTCTACTCCTATACATGACAAGTTGATAATAGAATTAGAACATGTTAACGGCGATTTCTCCAAACTCAAAACGCTTATACTATTAGAGCAAGCGATGCTTGCCATTGTCGAAAACTTCGTGAAGAATATTAGAAAATAGAAGAAAGGATTGCAGCTCAAACGGTTGAGACTCAGTGAATCAGTCCTACAGCGAAATTTTCTGCAGGCGAGTTCACTTGCTATACTGATTTCACAGCATGTTTTAATAGACTTTATCAATCAAATTGAACGATCGTATCTATCGAATACATATGTTTTTCCAGAACGCCAAGGAATCCGCATTATTGTTTATTTATTTTATAGCAACACGTAAAAATCGTGACCTATATATTGCGCGACATATCCCAGTTGTCCAGATGACATTTAAGACGTATCAATTAATTCTCGTTTAACGAAAGGATCACGAATAAACATTATACAGTTACTTGGTTTACAAGAGATCATACCGCATTATGCCACACATTTTAGATATCTTCCTAAATTAAAATATTAGATGTCTCATGTATGAAATAATATATTGGGAAGTCATAATTCACATCCTATTAATAAGGAGTATCACTTCAATATTATGAACACGCCGTTCTATTGCGTGCATGATCCTAAGTCAATGACTTATGACGGAAATATAATTGTTCAGATAAATTAACAGAAGTTACCGACTTCACCGATTAACCTAGCGTTTACACAGCAATTTTAATTATGTTCTGCTGACGTTATTTACAATGAAATAGAAATAATAATAAAATAATAACAAAAAGAGTAAACTAACGTATAAAAAACAACAAAATATATATAAAAAAACAGAACTGCATGTTGATATTAGATCGTCTAACGTAACTAGTTGTAAAGTAAGTCATATAGAATTTTTAAAAAAAACAACATAAATAATAATAATATCAAAGAAACGTACTTTTCATTGCAGATTTTCACTATTGTACTTGAACTTCATTGAATGTGTCAAATGTGTTTTCGTATGATTCCCTTAAATAAACTCTTCTTTACCATACTGATGTCACATTATGTATTCTCCTGTCACATTGCATAGTTTAATGTTTTCTTAATATATTGTTTTTCTTCATTCCTCATCAAGGTACTACACGGTAAATTGAAATTGTTGTCTTTTCCTATTTCTTAACTTTTGTCAGTACATTGTATTTTGGTCTTTCTAATATTTTTACTTCCTTGTTTAATTGTAATCTCTTTTTCATTTTATAACTGGTTCCTTATTACACATTTTATGGTACATTTTTCCATGTATCTTTTATCATGTCTATTCTGGTGTATTTGTCAATGTACCTTATAGTTTATTAATTATTATACATTTTATTGTATTCTTTTTTAATTTCACAATATGTACTGCAATGAACATTCTTCTCATTGCCTTTTTGCAATTTATCAACTTACCAATGCATTCTAATTTTTTAATCTACCTAAGCATAGTAATTTTTATTTTTAATATTTTACTTTCTTATCGTTTTTTTACTAGCCTCGAGGACGCGGCTAAAATAACCAGGAGGTATTATCAAGATATCAATTTTAAAAGAAAGAAACGATAACATTAACTTGTGTAGAATATATTGAAATCTCTAGTTATTGTAGGACAAAACCTACGAATTTAAAAAGGAATGTTATAATATTGATTTATATTGGGAGAGAAGCATGGCCCAATCAATAATTCATATCCTGAACATAATGGAACTTTGAAATGAATTCAGATTAAACATTATTCTTGTTTACTCAGTTGCACTTGGTAATGGAAAAAGCCTAATTAATAGCCGGGTTCGATAGTTCAACAACAGATAGAAGCCACGAATAACGTTACTGTCGCACAATTCAATAAATAAAATCTTATTAATTGCGTTGTTATACTGGGAACAAAAAATAATTGATAATCAGTCTAGACAATTAGTGGGTTAAAAGTTCGGAACGTGAATGACCACTTACAATTAGGAAAGTTATAGACAATGTATGATCCAAAAAGTCGTTCACTTAGGAAAATTACTGACCACGCACACACACAAACATTCTCTCTAAAACTTGATATAAGGTTAAAGCTGTCCTTGAATATCACGCAAGAAACACGCGCGACTTTTTAGAACATAGGCATAGTTCATTAGATAGACCTCTCTGACCTTGAATGAAGATACTGATGATAAACAGCTTCCAAGATATAAAAAGGGCTGTGAACTAATGATTCTCAGTGTGATTTCAAGCTCAGAGAAGTGTCGTGTCTATTTCTTACAGGTAAGAAAATTATGCTTTATACTCGCTCTTAAAAGTTAAAGATTTTATAGTAAGTTGTAATATCCTTCTGAATTATTTTTATTTTATCAACATACTGTAATAGTGATGTCTCTTTTCTAATATGTATTGTATGTAGTTCAATATAAATAAATTTACATGTTGTATCATTAGAATATATATATATATATATATATATATATATATATATATATATATATATATATATATATATATATATATATATATATATATATATATATATATATATATATATATATATATCAATAAAGTTCGATTTCAAGCTCAGATAAGTGTCGTGTCTATTTCTTACAGATTCTTGGTACGTTCTCGTAGCCAAAGCTTGCCCCACAAAAAGATGTAACCGTATCTACACCATCATAAGTGATACCTTACCTTTAAGAGAGCCGAATTTCTTCTCTCTCTCTCTCTCTCTCTCTCTCTCTCTCTCTCTCTCTCTCTCTCTCTCTCTCTCTCTCTCTCTCTCTCTCTCTCTCTCTCTCTCTCTCTTCCTCTCTGGTCAAGAGTCAAGGCTTCTCTTAAAGTAGCGATATATTCCTTCTCATAGCCAGAAATGAGAAGAAGGTTATGATGGAAAACATCTAAACAACAACGCAGAGTTTCTCATCATTATATATATATATATATATATATATATATATATATATATATATATATATATATATATATCTATATATATATATTGTCTTACTGTTCTAGATTCATAAAGTTGTTTCAGTAGGCAATGTGACAATCACTGGCAGCAATCACGGATACACATTTGATATTATTTGTGCCGTTATCACGGGTCATAGAGCCGGTTAGGTCAGAATTATCTCACAAATACGAAACGACGCGACTCTAACACGCTCATATAAAACAAGTAAAAGATATGGCGATGACTGTGTTGATAAACTAGGACGTGGAAGAATTGACTATAGATAGATAAGTTGAGTGTGTAGCGATTGCAGCGATGACGATTTCGACTATGAATGTTTCGTCGACGGCATCGAATGTAGAAAACTAATTTGAAAAGTTGTCCAAGCTGATTTTAAACCGTAGAATATAATTGTTCCATCATTGGCCCTGGTGGAAATATACGTATCATATAATATTATTTTGAAAATGTATAATTTCGTCGGCCATCATACAGGCCTCAGATCAATGAAATAATATTGTTTGCTTCTCATTCTTAAATCCTCACATTTTCATAATAATATGCAATGATATGTGGTGATTCAACAAAGTCCATAGAATCCTCAGATAGGTGTAATAATTCATGGCCCAACAATTGAAACAATTAACCGGTGACAGTCATTGATGTCATATCTGACATTTGTTTTGCTTGATGTTTTCGACGACAGCGTCAGCGTGATCTCGCATACAAATTTATATTCAGCGACCTCTAAGATCAAGCAAGTGGCCATTTTGGCCAGTCAGTTTGAAATTTATCCTTGTAACAGCATAGATAAACAACATTTATAGGTTCCGATACAACCAAATAACCTGGAGGGACTTGAGGGGTAAATGAGTAACAAATGTGTCCTTTTTGCTCAGTTCCTTTACGGTGATTGGATTTAGCAGTGTCAACTTGATAAATGCCGTCGACGACGTCACATACGAGGTTGACCGCTATCATTGATGTGATATTGACGATGCCAGTTGAAGAATGACAGCCGCTCGCATATGGATCATTTTTATAACTGAGAATACTTGCTTGTCGTGCTATTTTTCGACATGACTCAATGATTTTTAACCAATAAACGTTAATAACGCGGTTACGTTTATTTTTTAACTCACTGCAAAACCTGGTATGGTAAATGTTCGGAGTTGCTTTTGAGTTAACAATGATCAAGAAATAGTTCCCTTATAAATTCTGAAGCGTAGTAAAAATCTACAATGATAGTTGTATTGAGAAAGTCTACGTCGGCGATTAAGGCATTTATGGTTCTGATCTCGTTAACACATCATCGTTGTATAAATGTGTCAGTAATTAGAGCAGATTATCTAAATTTACAAATGTACGTTGATATTCTGCGTTAATAAACTCGGGAAATTTTCCAAATATACCATCAATGATGATATATTTATCGCCAGCTAAATCAAACGGATGAGATAAGACGCGAGGATATTTAATTCCATCACAGTCATCGTTGTGCGACGGATAAATCGTGAAAGTCTTGCTAGTTTCTGCACGACTACGTTGAAGTTATTCCTTGTTGGTTCAGGTGGACCATCATAACGAGGTGGACTATCTGGCCATCCCAGCACTGATCAGATCGAAGAATGGTAAATATCTTCAGCATAATCCGGTGATAACGCTGGCTCGTGAACGGTTTATAGCTAATTTTTTTTATTCTTTTCTAGTAACTGTTTGATTCTGCGATGGAAATGAATCTGTTCTATTGGATAACTATCTGTTGGAATATTGACTATTTGCCAATCATGTGTTCCATCGTATTTGTTTTTATCTGCAAATACTAATGAATTATTCGGTTGTAGTCAACCAAAAGATGCAGACCTAATGTTGGGCCAACTATAATAAACCCATAATTGCGCTAGACCTAACTCGGATACTGGTATTGCGGTCGGAAAATTAATATTGAATATAGGAGAAGTCGAAATCGCTAATATTGTACTTCATGCTGGAGGAGTATTATCAACCATTTGGTGTAATAATTCTTGCGATTGCTGATCCAGTGACCCAGTCACTGGCGATGTCATCATTATACTATTATTGTTTTTAATCATCTATGGTGACTGTGTCACTGTGTCGAATACTTCATTGTATATCTTTATTGCGATACTGAATTCTTTGTCGGATATCATTTCATCATTAAGTGACGAAGAAATAAACGATGATAATTTAGAAAATGCTATCGTTGCTGTATGTTTTTTCATCATGTACTCGTTCATTATTTCATTCGTGCACGTATTTATCTTCTTTGCGATTGTGTTAAATGTTTCAGCGATAGACATTGACGATGAAACAATGATTCTTACATAAATAGACTCGGTCATCGTCGGCGTTGATAATATTAGGCCGGTTACAGCATGAAGCGTAGAAACCAAAAAACCATAATATCAACTACGGTTGCACATCTCATTTTTTTTTTCATTTTTGTGGTATAATTATCGATGGTGGTTTTCAATTTATTCAACGAAAGGTGTTACTTGATCGTATCTATATCGCTGAACGTATGTTATCAATCTTTAGCTGTTGTCTAAGACGGCGGCACCGGAGGTGTATCAGCTACGAATTCTATACACCACCAGTATGACGCCGAGGTTAACTTTTAATAGTATGATACCAGCATAAACGTTTCTTTGGATATAGTCTCACAGAAGCTATCAGTAGAATAACACAATGAAAATGTAGTAAATTTTATAATTTTTGCAAAATGTGAACACAGACAAAATGTACACGCCAGTGACCTCTGCAGTTTGTTTGATAGTATTATCACTTGGTGTCCACATTGATGATTCTCATGATACCGTGTATACGATATTGTTATCTCGCCATTGAGGAATTTTAACGAGCTAGTGTTTTGAACGATATTAAGATTTCACCTTCAATATCGGTGCTTTCCACCTTTATATCAGTAAGTTTCATGTCCACAGTCTTAGGACTTGCACAAAAAAATTCATTAAGGAAACCAGAAATCAAAAACAATGATAATAAACATATTACAGACTTATACTTTATTCTAAAGTATTATCTGCGACCGTAATGCCAATATATAAATATTGGCATATCTTCAAGGCGCTGAATTTTCGTGACCTCGTATGCTTACTTTCCGTGCCTATTCGGTTATTTTCGTGATGTGATATCATACTAGCGACTAAGCATCTTGACTGGCAGTTGCCAGCGTAAAAGATATTTTAAATCTAGGGAAGTGTGTTAAACATGTGAGTTAGGAAGATAGGCAGAAGGACGAATAAGTAACCACAAAATGCAACAATCAATTCACATATCTTTTATCTACACCAGTAGTAGCAGTGATAAAAAAAAAAATCTACTAACCCGAGGTTCTCTCTAAGTTTAGTTCAGGCCAATTCTGTATCCAAAATGAGGTGCCCATCGGGTTGTGGGGGGGGAAATGTTTGCCTGGGGAAATGAGTAAATGTATTTCAGGATATTGACAAACATGCCATAACACGGCACAATTTAAACCAAATCACCGCAGCTCTATGTGAAATTGCGATCTGATTTTAATGAAATGGGAGCTCTGCTAAAAACTAAGATTCTAAACCCCTTGCACGGTCGTGTTTGGAGACAACACAATTTTCAGTAATCTAAATCTAAAATTTTAAAACAAAATAACTTTTCAGGGTAAGCCGGTATTATATAGTGTGTATAAATGGTAATCTATAGTGTGTATAAATGGTAATCTATAGTGAATGTAACTGATATAAAACTTTCTCTTGGGCAGTTTGAATATCAGAGATTAAAATAAAAGAAGTCTGGTATAAAATCAAAGTGTCACATTAACTGCCTGACAATAGAAATTCGGGTGAAGCGACTATTAACCCCTTCTCTTTGCCCCAATGTGCCAGTGTTCAAGGGACGTGCCGTTTCTCCCTGTGATACACCTTATAATCTCCCGGAACAAACTCCTTTTTCATAGTCTGGTCAGCTGTGACTAAAATGCAAAATAGCTGAAGTTTTGATTCAAGTAGACAAGCAATCTTTATTCTTGTATTTATCTTGGAAAAGACTGTCGTTTGGACCATATTCGACGGTGCGTGTATGTAAGCACCAGCAATTTAATTGATATATAAACAGTTCCCAATTTTGTTATAACTTAGCACGTATATAGGTTTAAGTC
Organism: Potamilus streckersoni; assembly: GCA_016746295.1. NCBI lineage: Eukaryota > Metazoa > Mollusca > Bivalvia > Unionida > Unionidae > Potamilus > Potamilus streckersoni. The sequence continues at coordinate 5,903 of JAEAOA010000805.1, read as the reverse complement.
TTAAGGCATGTACCACTTGCTTACTGAATGAAAATATTTATTATAAATTATTGGGGGAAGGCACATATACTGCATGTTATTATAGTTTTATTCCTTCTTTTAATTTAATAATGGGAATAAAACTTTACATATACAGTAGAGAAATGTCAGGTGTTAACTGGCCGAATTTATTTGGCGGAAATAGAGATGCGAATTAGTTTGTAGAGAAAATTACATAGCATTCACAGTGATCATTCACGAAATTTAAGTTATTGGGTGACTTTTTTATTTTTTTATTTTTTTTTTACTATAGCACTGTTGTAATAGTGGTTTTAAAAACTCCGAAATTTACGAGAATAATGTTTAATCTTAACATTATATTTATTGAAGAAAAGAAATGTGTGATATTAATTATTTCGTCCAGTGCCAGATTTAAACATAGCAGGGATCTAAGCCATGGGAAGCTGTAAAGGCCATATTTGATACAAAATATATTTGAGAGACCACTTCTAAATAATTTGGAGTTATTACGAGATCAGAAGGTAGGTATGGAAATACCCCCAAATCGGGTGGTTTTCTCCCGGCTTGAAAGTTGACAGGTATGAGCTGGGATTTCAGTCAGGGCTTGTGAGTTCATTCAAGTCACCATCCCTTGGCCTGTGCCTAAAAAAAAAATTCTTTGAGCACTGATTAGGACTCTTATTCTTAAGAATGCTGAACTTTCTTCCTTCTCGCAATTAGGTACGAGAAGAAGGTTATGCTAGAATTAAACAGAGCAAGCAGACTCATACATAACATCTAATTTTTTAAAAAAACCTAGTATAATATATGTAGTGAAATGTATGTTTTATAACTTATACAGGCAATTTGTTATTGAAAAGTATAATCTTTTCGAGGTATGAAAAGTGGCCCTGAAAAGGGCCTTTGTTTTCTTCTTATTATTATTTTTATTTTCTGCATTTCTTCCACCATTGGCTAACTTTATCTAAAATGCCTCTCTTTTTCTTTTTCACTTCTTCTTCGTATGGCATCCAGTCTGGATGTCCCATATCTCTAAACTTTTTTTGTATCTTCATCCAATTTTCATTCAGTTTTTCAAAGTCTTTTTTCTTCTTTTGGATTTCTTTTAATTGTCTTTCTTTTGCCAAGGTCACCTTAATTTTCTTGACCTCTTCGTCCAGTATTTGTTTGATATTGTCTTCGCCTTTCTTCATGTGATCTACACCTTTTTCACAAAAGGCCACTCTGTTACATGGAAGATATCTTCCATATAGCATCTCGCTTGGATAACATCTCCTAGAATCTGTTTCAAGGTCCCCCACTTTGAAGTACTTTGAATTGACGATTCCTCGTGTTTTTTCTGCTTTTTCTATGGTTATCAATTGCAACTGATAACTGGTTACACTTAGTTTCTTTATCAAGTCCTCAGTACGTGTTAACTTCTATTCTTGGTTAAGTTTGTCCAGTTCGTGCACTCCATCCATGATCCAATACCAAATATCTCTTAACTGAGTAAATAGCTCTAGACTTCCAGTCATTTTGTATTCTGTGTAGAATGGCACGAATGGTGAACTCTATGGTTTTATATACATAAAGCACGGATGTGAATGAAAACATCCCTTAAACTCACTTCACATATGATATACCAACTCATCAACGAAAGAGAAGCACAAAAACACACCATATACTATCTCATCAACGAAAGAGAAACACAAAAACACAAAATATACCATCTCATCAACGAAAGAGAAGCATAAAACGCAAAATATACCATTTCATCAACGAAAGGAGCTTCACAAAACACACCCTATACCATCTCATCAACGAAAGAGAAGGGTAAAACACACCATATACCATTTCATGAACGAAAGAGAAGCATGAAACACACCCTTATACCATCTCATCAACGAAACGAGCAGCACAAATCATACCCTATACCATCTCATCAACGAACGCGCATGCAAACACACACACACATACACAAACATCTTTATTGAAGTGAGTGTTTATAATTACACTTCTCTATATTCACACAAGTTGGCTAAATGGCAAATTGAATAGTATTTCTTTTCTAGAGATTTGGTTAGCCCTGAAAAGGGCTGTTTTATTGAACTGCAATGACACCTGGCTAATGCTGACATCTTCCAGGACGAGCACCGCACACACATCGTCGGCTCCAGTCATTCTCCCAATTTATTGCTCTGACCTGCAGAGCAAACGGAGCTTGAGTGGCTTCACTATCCCACTCCTCCATTTGTGGAATAGTGAAGACCTGCTGAACCTCTTTTCTTCGGGGTCAGAGTCAGGGATGAATAACTGGTCTCTGCGGTGCAACTACTGCTGCTGCTACTAGTTGTGCCCTCACCTCAGGTAACACCTCACACTCAAGTTTTACCATGGGGTGCAGCTAGATCTCTCGCTGGTTCTCTATCTCTTCTTCTTTCTTCTTTGTATCCTCCTCTTCTTTCTGTCTGGATTCTTCTTTCAAAGCCTCCATAGTCAGTTCGTCCAGGAGCCGTCTGGCACAATCCAGGTGTCTTTGGAGTTCAATAAGTTTTGAAATTTTTTCGCTCATCTTTAATGTGAACAGGTCCACAATGGTAGCTAGACTGACGCGTGTTCGCGTTTATATCCTTGGAGAACGGACGTGATGGAAAACATCCCCTAATTCCTAATTTTTTTACCATGATATGAAAAGCACGGACTTAAAAGAAGTTCTCTCGTTAACTTTTTTTTTACTTTTTTGACTTAAAAACACAGACAGAAATATTTTTGTACGTTGTTGGACAAAACAGTGAAAAGGATGGTATTTTGTTTTGTATTTTACTAACCCCAAAAATTGAAGTGTTTATGGTCACACTTCTAAAATTTTTAAAAAATTTTGGCAAATGAAAGAAGTATATCTTTTCGAGAGTCTTGGGTAGCCCTGACAAGGGCTGATTGTTTTCGGCTTTTTTACGAAGAGTAATGGCAATCTTTGTTGAATTTTACTGTCTAAGATTGCAACCCCGTCTGACAGCAGGTTTTCCTACACGATAAGGTCTGCTTCTGCGAAAAGAGAAAGAGAAGTCTTTGGTGTCTATTCGACAGTCCACAAATCCTTTGTCTGGTTCTTGTTGTTGATATTGTTGTTGTTTCTGCTGCTGTTGCTGCTCTTCTCTTTGTCTCTTCTGAAGTCTGTATTTCTCACTCCATTCTTCTTTTTCTTTCTCAATTTACTTTCTAAAGACATTATCTATGAGATCGTGAGCTATAGAGAGCATTCTGACATCCTATATCTCTTCAGGCTTCGGAATCAGGTTTAGCCTGACTCGATGTATTTGAACGTAAGCTTCGTTGAGTTTAGCTAGTCTGGAAGGCATCTTCGTAGGTTGACGAGTCAACAGTGATTGGTCAGACTGGAGACCCACTCGCTTTTTATGGTACAAGCGCGGACGGGATAGAAAACATCCCTACTGGTTTTAGTTATTGAAACGTGAGGATAGCTCATGTCATGAGACGGGATAGAGAGAAAGTCAAAGAGCATAAATTCAAACTGTGGGGTTTTTTTTATAACTACACAAACGACAGACACTTTTTTCTTCAAAAATACATTTTTTATTCAACTAACAATGAACAGAATTAACAAGGAACGAGAAACAAACAACAATTCAATTGAAAATACAGATTTTTTGACAAGGTTGACAACGTTGTGAAATCATGTGAGATTTCCATTGATCCACTACATCGGAGTACACAAAAATCAAATTCAGTCCTTCGTTCATTACTGCAGGGAAATGAAAATGTTTGGCAAAATCCAAATTGTTACCTATGGGTGGCATTTTGGTTGGATGATTCTTGATCATTTCGGGGTTTCCACCTAAAATGTGATACAATTAAAAACAAAATGTAATGGTCAAGACTTTGTCATGTGAAAATTTCATCAGGAGGCGACCAGCTATTTTGTGGTATTCAATCTTGACACTTTTTTTAGTTTCTCCAAATATAACATTGAACTTGTCAGCAATGGTGTTCACCAAATGTTGACCGCTAAAATAATAACCTGAAGGAATTTTCATCATATAAGTGGTTCGATTAGTGGTAGGATTCTTTATTTTCGGAAAGTCAAATTTATCACTGCGTTCGTCCATGATTTGTTGCACTTTTTCGTCTTCAACTTCTACGGACACATTGTTTTGAGTTTCAACGATGTTTTTGATTTGTGTAGGGTGAATCATTTCTACCAAAGTCACTTCCCAATAGGCTTCGTCATCAAATTGAATGGCCTGAGGTAATTTGGCCGTATAACAGCACAAAGTGTTTTTGGGAAACACCTCTATGGAACTGTCACTGGGTAAGGTTAAGTAAAATTAGTTCTTCATAATTCCACAGTTCTTGTGTCCGAGGAGTCACTGAAGGTCAAAGTCTTCCAATTTATAGACGGGAGGATAACGACCACGCACTCGTTCAGTGACACGAAACAATTCAGTGGTCTAGTTGGGCAAGTAACCTTTGTCGAAAGTACGTTTGGTTTTGCCAATGCGTACCCAATCTCCTGTGGCTAACTGTCTACCTTTCTTGGGTCTAGTGACTGACGGTGACGTACCAAACAGACGCTCGAAGACGGTCACTTCGTTGTCGGGAGTCACTTCTTGAGTGGCACGTCCAATGCTCCGATGGTAAGATTGGTTGCACGATTGAACGAGGTGTGGCAAGATGTCGATGTACTTGAGAGTGTGTTGATGCGTAAAATATTTCCACATGCATTCTTTCAAAGTGCGTTGAAAACGTTCAACCATACTGGCTTTAGTTTCGGGATTCCCGTTGGTAAAAAATGAATGTCAGGTTTCTTCAATTCTTTTTGGAAAGCTTGGTTTCGAAATTCGGTACCTTTGTCGGATTGCCATCAAAGAGGGTGACGACCACTTTGTTTCAACACCAGTTTCAAGGCTCGCACTAATTCACTGCTCGATTTGGAAGTCAAAGGCACGACCCAAGCAAATTTGGAAAAGACGTCGATAACACAAAACAAATATTTGTAGCCACGATTGTAGGTGGCCAAATGAGAGAAATCGGCTAAATCCGCCTGCTATTGATGATCGATACCTTCCACTTGGGTGCCACTTCTTGAAAATTTTCGTCGAATGGGTTTGTGTAAGGTGTTCTTGTAACCATCGTTGCACTTGATGTAAACGGACACTTTTCAGTTTTGTTTTGGCAGCACGATACAATTTTTGAACACCTCCGTAGCCAGCTGGATGAGATGTATCGTAGTAAATGCTAGCTAAGACCTTCTCCATTTTTTCTATTTTCTTTTTGTTTTGTTTTTTTAACAAGTGATCCAATCTTCGCTGATACTTTTCGCTATGGAGCGAGAGATGTTTCGGAAACGGCTTTACGTGTTCGATGTGCCACAGGAGTCGAAGTGGAAGGTAGTTTTGGTAATGGTGTTGGAGGTGGTGGTAAGTGAATGGCTTTGGTTTTCTTGTCTTTTTTCACTTCTGGTTTCCCTTCTTTCTTTTTTACTTCTGTCGAAGAAGGAGTGCACATTATCTTTTTAACCCAAGCTTTAAGTTCTTCTCGGTTAGGTGTAGGGGAAGGGGTCAACAAGGACGTTGAAATTTTACTAAGAAGAGGAGCTGCTGATGGTGTTTGAAAGACTTCTCGTACCACTACTTCTTCTTCAGGTATCCGTGGGGTTGCTTCTGTCTTAACCGCTCAGGATAGTGGTGGTGATGGATTTTTCATCAAGGCTTTCAAATCTTTCAAAGAAGGTACAGCTGTTTCGTCTAAAGCTTTTTGGTGAAAGAGTTGCAGTCGTTGCAACAATTAACCGTACCGTTAAGATTTTCCGTTTCGGACAAATCGCTACGATCCATCAACGATTGCAATTCATGTTGTAACTGGGACATTTCGGTCAAAGGAGGATTGGGAGTTAATTGTGG